>OZ030019.1:6090000-6397500 GCA_964023405.1 Apodemus agrarius | reverse complement strand
CTACTCTGCACCACTCCCTTTCTTCAGAGATCATCTCCTTCCATTATCCGACTTGGGACGAAACCAAAACTCCAGAACTGCCAAGTGGGGCACCTTTCCCTCCACTCACCGCCCGAGAGAGCACATCTGTAGACAAACCAACCAGGGAATGATTTTGAAGTGTGAATTTATAAATGATAATAAGTTATAACTGGAAAAGAAAAGACAAAAAACTTGTCCGAGTTAGCGCGACATAAATGAAGTGAACACAAACACAAGCCATGACTGTAAGGGTCAGACGGCCGCCACCTCTATCCACTTCCCTTCTTGCCATCAGCAACGGCACCTGCATTCGCAGAGTCATGCCTTGGTGACTGACAGGGACCGGCAGGTCAGTGTCTCTGGGTGGTGGGAGACAGTGACCACACATGTCTGTCCTTTGTCACTTAACCACCTTCCCAAGCGTCCCCTTCTGCCAAGCCATCTGCAGGAAAATGTCAACATGTGCTGCTGGGAGAACACGCATGTGCTAATTTATATTCTGGGTAAATTCACTCATTTGGTAGAATAATAAAACTGTGACTGCTTGTCCCCCTTCCCTCTGAGAGCACAGACATCTTTATTAATGATTTTAAAGCCCGAAGAAAAGGGAATGCTTGCTCTGTTTACATTTCCCTATATTAAGCGGAAGACATTTGCTTGCTGATGGCAAAACACTGAAAACTTCCTTCTGGCTATGATTTATTACCAAAGAAATTGTAGCAAATTGGGATGTGACCATGTGTTCACCTATCAATTACATCACAGCAAAAGGAAGGGGGAAAAACACCAGAGATTTACATTTTTCAGTATTTCCTCCATGTTTAGTGTTCACAAGAAGTATTAAAAATACATTCCCCAACACTTGCTATTTTACCCAAAATGCTCAGCTTCAAAATGCTGCATGCTCTGGTGTTAGGCTGTCAGCAATCCCCAGTACACCCTCACTTTCCCACACTAACAAGAACTGTCTTGTCTTGTTCTTACTGTGCTCCTGCCCAGCTTACCAGACTAAAAATCACAGATGACCGTGATTCTGAGTTTGGCCTGAATCAACAAATGAGCACTCGCTCAGAACCAGGGAGGCCTTCACGTCCTGCCGACTGGAGCAATTACAAGCAAATCGGGGCCAGAAAGACAGAATGCAGCTCCGAGTCCTGCCTGAAGGATATAGCCACAGAGTACACAGGAGAAGCAGCTATTATTTTGGGATAAAATGTAGACAGAGGTTTGCAAATACTTCACAAACTAGGGAGGAAGCAAAGAGGCCAGGGAAGGTTCTTGTTAGAGCAGTCATTCATGTCTCTCTCAAGCAGACACAGTGGAATCAATTCCACCTCTAGTGCTCTGGGCTAACCTTTAAGTAGGATTGATGTGAACAGAGAGTAAATCTAGACCAGGTACTTCAAAGCTGTCAAAGGCCTCAGCTAAGAGACATATGGGCAGGGCACATATGGGTTCAAAATGAAATCCAGGACTTTTCTTCTCCCTTCATGTAAACAGTAGTGGCAGCTGCCTGGATCCTCGTAATGTGTCAACAGACCATTATTCTTTGTAATTTTTTTTTTTTGGTCTGAGTTCTTCCTTTAGCCACAGCAGAAGCTTATCTGTAATGGGTGCTGAGAAAGAACAGTGAGGAATCTCTAACAAGTTACTTAACCCGACTAATCAAAATTAAAATGAAGGTCTTTGTGCTCTTAATCTGGAGTCCTGTAGCCAATCACGTTCAGCTTTTGGATGAGGAAAATCTCTTCCTAAACTACATTCACTGAAACACCAGCCTAACTCAGCAGGGCTCAGGAATCCATCAGCTAGCAATCTCATGTAAGCCTAAATATCCCCATATCTCATGTGTTGCCTTATTAATCAGAAATCTAAACATACCAAGACTTCGAACCCACATATCCAAAAAATCGAACCTCAACTAAAAGAAACACGAACAAAACTGAGTACATCACAGTCAAACTGCTGAAACCACTGGTGTAAACTCTCAACAGCAGCTGTGGGGAAAGGAGACTTGCCTCTGAGGGAGAACTGAAAAGAAAAGGAACAAATCTCTTAGCAAAACAACGCGAGCGAGGAGATAGAAGAGCAGGACCTTTAAAATGCAAAAATAAGGTGTCAACCTAACCTAAAATCCTATACCTAGCAAAAGTATCTGCTGGAAATGTAGTCTGTAGAAAGACCTTCTTCTCAGGCTTACAAAAACATAAGTTAATGACCACGGGCAAACATATATTAAAATAGTTAATGCTTCAGACAGAAGAAATGTTATCAGACAGAGACTTGCGTCTGTATAAGATGTGGATTTATACAAGATATGGAAAGCTTGTGGCTACACAAACTTACAAAAATCATCATCTGTTTTAGATAGATGGGTAGTAGAAAGGTAGGTAGAGAGATATAAATAGATAATAGATATCTTTAGATAATGATAGATGATAAATAGATATAGATATATAATAGGTAGACAGATTTCCTTATATTAATTGTATTGTCAAATTATGCTTTATTGCTCTCTTTAATATTACCTGAGTTAAATTACAGATACAGGTGTTAGCTTTATCTAAACTGCATAAAGATAGCAAAATCTGAGACAATGTTACTCTCCCTAAAGAGGTATAACACTGGGAAAATAAAAGACACAATAGAGAAATCAAGAAGTAATTCAGTATGGTGGTTTGAATGAGAATGTCCCCCCATAGACTCATTTGTTGGAACACTTAGTCCCCAGTAGGTGGTGCTGTTTGGAGAGATTTCCATGTCAGAAGAATTATGTCACTGAAGGCAGGCTCTGCGAGTGTAAAGACTTCATACCATTTCCAGGATGTCCTCTCTGCCTTGTGCTCAGGGTAAAGAATATGGACTCTTAGCTTCCAACTGCATGCCTCCCTGCCATGATGGTGATGGACTATCATCCTTCCGGAACCATTCACCCGAAGAAATCTTTCCTTCTGTAAGTTGCCTTGGTTATAGTGTTTCATCACAGCAACAGAAAACTAACTCATACACACAATGATTAAAAATATCAAAAGACTGGCAGAATTACTGCAATTAAGAAAGCACATGGCTGGGAGCATAACTTAAGGGTAGAACACTTGCCTAACACATATACAGCCTTGAATTTTGTCTCCAGTGTTGGGGGGTTAGGGAAATGCCCAAATTCTTCAGTAGGTTTATCAAGATGAAGTTTCAATGTTCCTATCGGCACCAACACTATGAGTACTTTTTTAATGTTACCCACTTTCAGAGAGGTGTTAACAGTATCTCATAATAGTTGAAACTTGCATTTCCCCGAAGACTAAAAATTTCATGTATTGAGGTCACCTGCTCATTTTCTTTTACAAAGTTTTTGTTCATATATCTTATTCATTTCCTTATTAAATCATATTATAAATTATATTATTTCTTTATATAATATGTCTTTGTTATATCTGTACATAGATATATGCTCACACATACATATGTATATGAGAATATGTATGCATATATGCCTATATGTATGTTATATATGATATGTAATATATATGACAATATACACACATATATATGGAGATATACATATGGTTACTATAGTACTGCCTTTTGAAGACAGCCTTCCTCTAGTGAATTATCTTGACATTTTTGTTAAAAAGAACTCAACTGTTCACAAATGTATGGAACTATTTAGAGATTCTTTGTTCAGTGGATCTACAAATGGGATCTTACAATTTCATTCCTATTTATTTGCCCAATAAAAATGTTTTATAGGCTATTTCTGATGGTCTCAAGCGAGAACCAACCCAAATGGTCATCAAAAGATGAATAGAAAATAGATTCTGTTGAAAGCAGTCAATAATTTAAATATATATTATATGTACATATATATAAATACATACACAGAGAGAGAATCACAGAAAAATCTAAAACCTGATCATGCTTTAAAAAAAAAAAGCCAGATGCTAAAGATCATACACATATGTGCTTATTTATATGTATAACTCGCTCTGCCTAAAAGGTGATGAGCAGCGAGTCTCCTGGGGCTGAGGGACTGATTGCAAAGGACACGAGGGAGCTTGATGGCGACAGAGACGTTCTTGGTCTTGATTGTGGTGGGATTTACAAGCGGGCATACATTTGCTGAATCTCAAACCATACACTTTAGCTAGGTGGGTTTTAGTGCATATAAATTATTTCTCAATGAAACTGGGTTTAAAAAAAAATCTCCCCAGGGTTTTTATTTTGGACTTCTTATTCTTTAAAAAAAAAATCTACCAAAGGTTCTGTCCACATTGATAAGTATAAGAAAACACACTTTGGATATAAAAATGTCATCCTGCCCCTTGTTTCTATTGACTATTTCTAAGATGTTTTCACAAAGCTAATATTTTAAACTAACACTTGAGATTAGATCTAATGGAATGGATGGGCTGCCTTGCGTGCACATTTATTACTAACATGCTTATCGATCTCTCCCGGCTGTTCATTCTCTTGACCCCCATCAGGTCTGAGGAGCTAGAGGCAGCAGAATGCAAGACCTGCTCCACCTGGTGCATACCCCTGCTCACTTGTGGATCTTTCCCTCTGTGCCACATGCAGTGTCTGCTACCTTCCCTCCAAACTGCTATGACCTGCAATACTGCTGCCAAGTTCACCTCCAACAAAAGAAAGTATGTGAGTAATTGTGAAATAGGTTCAGCAACACAACACCAGCAGGTAATAGAACAATGCATCCTGGGGAGAACTAAGACCCACCCACATCTGCATTTGCACCCTGGTTCAGGGGACACAGAAGCATACCTAGAACCTCTAGCACAGCAAACTTCCACCTGCTTACCCCGACAAGCACCCTGTGTACCCAAGAGTAAAATCAGTTTTAGAAAGTTAAAAGGAAAGCGGAGGGGGTGGTTCTGATGCTTTGATAAGGAATCTTCAAGTGAATGCTGAAGGTCCTGTTCACCAATTGGTTCTTGATCAAACAATAAAGATGCTAGTGGCCAATGGCTGGCCGGAAGAGGAAGGATTTCCAGGTTCCCACAGGCAGGCTAGGAGAAGCAGGAGGAGTAAAAGGAATTTGCCATGCTTTGGAGGGAGAGAGAACCACCAGGCATTTTGAAATCTCCAGTGGAGTGGCCACTGGCCACTTCCCCACTGGGCCTGATGTAACAGGCAGGAAATTAGAAATGCAACTAAGATGGGAGCAGATTTATGATGTTGACCAAGGAGAAGGTAACCAGGCAACTAAATTGAGAGCAGATTCAGAGATGTTGATCAAGGAATAAAAAGCAAGGCATGCTAGCCAAGGGAGGGTTAGAAGAGCCCAGCCACTAAGCCATAGTGGCTCAGGTTAAAAATGAGCGCGCGCGAGCGTGTGTGTGTGTGTGTGTGTGTGTGTGTGTGTGTGTGTTTCATCCACAGATCCAAAGGAACCTGGGGGTGGTGCTGGTAGCATGGTCATCCTGGAGCTAAAAGAGAGGTAGTAGAAACTACATGCTACATGGTAGAGATTGGGCATTTCTGTGTCACAGACTACAAAGCAAAACTCGAAGAATACCTCCAACAGATGTTTCACATTTAACACCCTAAAATGCCCTTGAAATTTGAGATGAATGTTTCTTCTGCATATCATGAAGGGCTCATTCTGAGGAGGGGTAAGGGAGGCAAGGAGGGAAAGGTGGAGAAGAGGGTAGGGTGGAGGTGAACCAAGGTTAGACAAGACCCCCTTAACTGATAAGGCTAAATTCTATAAGAACATGTTCCTAGACCCTCACCGGTACTGACCCAGCACTCAAAGCAAGGCTTAGCCATATTTGCACAGCATCTCAGAACCGGAAGAACAGCCATCCCTACTGCATCCATAGAGCAGAGATGCCAACAGTCCCCGGGTTATGGAGCACGTGCCGCCTGTAATGGCTATTCTCAGGTGTCAACTTGACTGTATCTGGAATGAACTACAATCCAGAATTGGAGGGCTCACCTGTGATCCAGATCTTGAGGCACAGTGGCCATGTAAAGCTTAGGCCCAGGCAAGGTAGTACATGCCTTTAATCCCAGGAGACTAGGACAAGGAAATCCCTGAGTTCAAGGTCAGCCTGGAACAAAGCAAGTCCCAGATCCAGGTTTAGTGGTACCCACCTTTAATCTGGGCCACACCTTCTGCTGGAGACCCTCACAAGGACATTGGAAGAAGGAAGACTCGCTCTTCTTCACCTGCTTACACTGACTTGCCAGCACATCTGTTGGAACCTACTTCTACAGAACACCAGCGGAAACAGCTAGGCTTGTGGGACTGAGCAACTACTAGATCTCTGGATATCTCATTCACAGCTGCCCATTGTTGGGGTAGTTAGACTAGAGACAGTAAGTTATCCTAGTAAATTCTCTCAATATGAGAGACATTCCATAAGTTATGTGACTCTAGAGAACCCTGACTAACATACCACCCAAACTTAACATTGGTATTTCTACTCCATATGAATGGTTCCTCAGCCTTTAAGATATCAATTTCCATCCATCCAACAATCAGATTATTGATCTCTGGTTCTCAAATATAGAGGTAAGCGTCGATTCTGAATACTCAAGCAAATGCACAGTTTCTTTGGAACTCCTATTTAAACATCTTATACTTGTTGGCTGATGACTGACATTGGCAAAATAAATAAGGATTCTTTGTGGCCGAGCTTCAAAAAGCAACCTGTTCAGCTTTGCAGTGGGGGATGGGCTGAAGAACAAATTCATTCTTGCCAAACAAATGTAAAGCCCACATGAAATCCAGGATGCCTCCTCTTCTTAATACACAAAAGGAGAATCTGGTACTAAGAGCCAGAAGTCACCCAAGCAAGTGCCTTTGTGTTGGGCTCACGGGTATGTCTATAAGTCCAGAACGAGAGGCAAGACCTGTACCACAAAAATACTTCTAAATGACAATGGCAACCTGGTAAGCTACTCTTAGACATATTTTTCAAGGCTATTTTTATTTAAAGAACTTGGATTGTCTCCCCAGACAAAAATACTGAGAACTGCTTACTGCACGGAGCCCAGGTTTATATACAACCTCCTGCTTCCAGAAATCCCGTCCTGTTATTTCTAGAAGTCCCTAGAAAGGAAATACATGAGCTGACAAAAAAAATAATCTTCCAAGTATGACTATCCCTGACAGCTATATTCTACCCAAGCAACACCAAGAGCATGCTGACATCTCTGCCAAGGGTACAGTCTCCACAGAGGTCCCCAGAGGCATCCACAAGATTGCTGTGTGCAGAAAAGAGTGAATCACTCATCAAAGACTTGGGTTCCCCTCCCGCAGTGCACAAGGGCTGCTGGAAGCAGTGATGGAGCCCAGGCCTTCATTTCTAGCCCCCTTCACATCCAGGTGGCAGGGTGGGACTCATCCCGACTAGCAGGGCAGTTGAGAATAATGTATGTCACTTTCAGATCAAGTGGGCAAGGAGTGTATATATTCTCTCCCTGCTGCCTCTTCCTGCATCTGCCAATGATACAAGTTAGAGATGGTAAGTCCTAGCCCAACATCTGATGTTTTGATACTTAGGCTATGCACACATATATCACCAGAGTCCCACAGAAGCAAGGCTGCTGGAGAGGGTGTAGCTAAGCCCAAAAACTATAAGAAGCCACAGATCCAGGTGATAGTCAGTGCTTCACCATGAAAATATACTTAGAGCCTAGTGATCACAAAATGCCTCAGAGTAATACCTGCCATCAGAAAGGATCTCAGACCTGGGACCTGACTCAACCTGTCATAACCCAGAAACAATTCAGCCCACAGATAAGCATTATATTGGTTAGTTCTCTCATTACTGAGGTAGAAGCAACTCAGGGAAGAGGATATTTTGACTTAAAGCTCGGGGTGGCACAGCCTATATCAAGCAGGCAAAGGCATGACTTCAGATGAGGGTGCTGATTACATTGCATCTGCAAGTCAGGAAGCAGACAGCTAACAGGAAGTGGGACCTGGTTGTAAGAGTTGAAGGCCCGCCTCCAGTGTTCCACTTCTTCCAGTGAGGTTCCATCTCCTAAGGCTTCTCAAATAGCACCACCAGATATGGGTCAAGTGCTCAAACGAATGAATTTGTGGGGGGCATTTCACTACTAAATGACAATGTGCATGCATCAGCCTTCTGGGCTCGGCTTACAGACAGGTTAGTTTACATGAAGTCCAGCAGTGGTGGTGGTGGAGACACAACTAAGGGGAGCTGGGGCTGAAGTGTCACTACCAGAGTCCTGTAAGGGACACGGAACTGCAAGGAACCCAGCAGGAGGCGACCCCAGAGAGGAACCTGCAGAGGTGGCCATTAGAGATTCAGTCCCACTGCCCTCTGGGGAAGTTACTCCCCTGATGCCTTCTGGATTTACTAATGGATTCCAGGATACCACAGAATGTAAATTTCCTCAACCGACCTCTCATTCATCCACACCTCCATGTCTCTGAAAAAATCTGAAAGCTCTGCTAGTGAATCACTGGACAGAAATTCTGAGCTCTTCCTCAAATGGGTTTTACCAAGGACTTTCTCTGCCCAGTAACAACAGTGTTATGGTTTGAGTGTGAAATGTGTTTATCATTGGATGGTAGTGTAAAGGCTGGTGGGTGGGACTTCAGCTGGAGGGAGTCAGTTACTAGGGTTGCACCTTGGAAGGCTAAACCTTCCATCCTTGTCTGGCTTCCCAATTCTTATCCTCCATGACATAACCAACCACCTGGTCCACACAGTGGACTCACACCAGTATAGTGTGGCCCTTGAAGCTGGAAGTCCAGGAACCCTCTAAAATTTCAAACAAACGTAAATACCTCTTTGCTCTGATAAATACTTGTTTTTCTCAGGTATTTGTCACGGCAACACAAAAATAACTAACAACAGAAATTGGGTACCAAAAAAGAAAAAAGAAAAGAAAAGAAAGAGCTAAAAAGTTGCTTCCATGACTACAGGAAAATGTGGCCATCAAGCCTTTGAAACGGGTTTGTGGGAGGAATTTGACAAGTATGGAGAGTGAAGAAACCCCCTGAGAAGCTACAATCAGAGCTTCATGATGATCCTGGAAAACTCCCAGAAGACCATGGTGCTGATAGATACCAGACTGACTCCACAGATTTCAGACAGCCTGGAGGATGAGGGGAGGGGGCACACGGCTAAGAGCCACTTATGGTAAATGAGCAGGCCTTCCCCTTGTTCTGGCACTGCCTGGAGGCTTTAAGTGGAGCTGGATTTTAAAGTAATATGCTAATTAGTTTGGCAGAGGAAATTTCAAGACAGCATAACGTTGGAAGTACGACATTGAAGTCTCAGCTGCTTTTAGCAGGTTTGTAGTAAGGATTGGGAGCAAGGCTCTGAGATATGAACAGGAACAATTTGTCCAGAAATGAAACCCTTTCAAGTCGTGGACAAAGAGTAGATGGCTGTTTCAATATTAGTGCCGCTAAACAGAAGTCTGAGAGCATCTCAGAATTTGGCTGGCACACGCCTACCTCAGAATAAAGGTGGAAAGGTTTTTAAATTCATCCAGATGCTCTTGCCTTAAGGACTCCAGGGTACCACATCCATCCACACTGATGCCTGGGGACGTGAGCATCCTGAGGCTTCCGGACCCATCCATTGTTCGAGGTCTTGGCAGAGCTGGGAGCCATCCACGATGCGACATGCAGAATGTCAGAGCCACGGTGCCATGGCACTATCCATCTAGATTTAAAGGAGAGCCTGCGAGTCCAGGCAAGGCAATGGATGCTAGAATAGGGCTCTCCACAGGTTCCCTCAGAGGGCAAGGCACGAATCTATGAAAATGAACCCTAAGATGCAATGCCCACTGCATGATGTTTGGCCTCACCGTGAGCTTGAACCCACAGATCCAAGTGACCATGGAATGAATCCTCTACAGCCAACCACAAAATGACTCCCCCCCTTTCAGCTGCCAGAGCAATGCACCAGTAATTAACACAGATATTGGGACCATATGTTGGTGCCCTAGTGCCAAACTCTGATTCTCTTCTTAATTCCTCACGGGCACACCTAACCCCCAAGGACAGAGACCAAAGTGGTATGAGTTACCTCTACTGATTCCTCTACCTGATTCCCCTCACTCAGCATATCCTGCCAACCCTCCCCTCCAGAATCTCTCCCAGGCCCTTCTACTTCTCTCCGTCCTCATCTCCATCTCCATGGCTGCCCCCATCTCCAGCATCCCCATTAGTCTTCACGTGGGTCTTTGACACACCCTTCCGCAGACAGCTTCCCCTTGATGCTTCCTAGAGGGCCTTCTAAGGGAACCAAAACCTTTCTCTGCAGGATTACATCTAATCAGTGCTCTCTGCCTTATGGTGAGTGGTCTTTAGTCTCAGGATAGATGCTTTTTATTATAGTATTGTGTTATATTATATATTATTTATTATAGTTTTATAATATACAGTATGATAGCCTTATTACATCAGGTTCCCCTTCCCGCTACACCCCTCCGTGTGCCCCGCGCCCCATGTTTTTTGCAATGCTATAATGGCACAGCTCTGACCTTTCTCCCAGGTCCACTTTTCTTCCAATTCAGTTCCCCCAGATCCCTCTGTTTCACCCCCAAAGCACAGCAGGGCCCTGGTTTCCCCCAGTTGTTCTTTTCTCACTCTGTCCACTCTCTGAGCCCTTCTCTGTCCAACGCCTGTGTGTCTGCTTCCAACGACACAGGCATAGCCAAGTGGTGAGAGGCAGGCGAGCATCTCGTCATGGGAAGTCACCATTCCCCCAGGCTGCCAGCAAACAGTGTTTGATAAGGGCGATAAACACTCGATACTGATCATACTGCACAGGGCTGTGTTCGACATCCCGGCACACAGAGCCCAAGTGGCAGGTGATCCATCTTAAATAGATAGCATTGCTAGCTAACTGATTTCTGCCAGCAGTGTATTTGCTGGGATTAAAATTTGATTTAAATGTACCTTTAGAATTATTATTGAATATACCAAATGCTCCATTCACATGTGGGCGAGAAGGTCATCAATCATCCCAGCTCACATCCCTATCAATCCACAGACAGCTTCTTCCTGCCTAATCCAAGGCCAGACATTCAAGAACAAGTTGCCCCATTGGAATATTAAAATGATGCTCTAGCCAATCCTGTAATCACTTACCATCTTGTCTGTAACATTCCAGATCCAGTGCTGGATTGTATGATTCTAGCAACGATCAGATAGGATGGACCTGCAGTCAGACAAACTACATCTGTACAGCCCTTTACAATCTACTGAGAGATTTTTTTAACTCTTTAACCATATTTTCAGGTTATCTTCATTATTACTGTTTATCCTTCTCAGGGCTAGGAAGGATGCTACATGAAATTGGCACCTGGTTAGAATCAGAGAAGACCTTGCTGTGCCCCATTTTTGTTCAGAATTTAAATGAGAAGAACGTATCGTGGGTTCTTCTAGACATGCATACCACACATCATGGCAGACTCCTGTGTGGACACCACAAAGCCTTTAAAAGCCCCTTCTCCCTTGAGACCTCTTGCTCCAGAGCTTGAGAAGTCAGACACCAAATCAAGTCAAAACATAATCCACCTCCAGTCACTGGGGCATCTGTAGGGATCTGAGACCTTTTTTATTGGATATATTCTATATTTACATTTCATTTCCCTTTTTCTGGTTCCCTGCCCCCCAAAGGTCCCATGTGCCCTTTTCCCTCCCCGTGTTCCCCCATCCACCCTTACCCACTTCCCTGTTCTGGTATTCCCCTACACTGATCCTTTGAGTCTTTCCAGAAACAGGGTCCACTCCTTCCTTCTTATCGGACATCATTTGGTATGTGGATTGTGTCTTTGGTGTCCCAAGATTCTAGTCTAATATCCACTTATCAGTGAGTGCATACCAAGGGTATTCTTTTAAGACTGGGTTACCTCACTTAGTATGATGTTCTCCAGATCCATCCATTTCTCTAAGAATTTTATGAATTCATTGTTTCTAATGACTGAATAGTACTCCATTGTGTATATATACCACATTTTTTTTATCCATTCTTCCGTTGAGGGACATCTGGGTTCTTTCCAGCTTCTGGATATTATAAATAAGGCTGCTATGAACATATTGGAGCATGTATCCTTATTGCATGCTGGGGAATCTTCTGAGTATATGCCCAGGAGTGGTATGGCTGGGTCCTCTGGAAGTATTGTGTCCAGTTTTCTGAGGAACTGCCAGACTGATTTCCAGAGTGGTTGTACCAGCTTGCAGTCCCACCAGCAGTGGAAGAGTGTTCCTCTTTCTCCACATCCTCGCCAACACCTGCTGTTTCCTGAGTTTTTAATCTTAGCCATTCTGACTGGTGCGAGGTGAAATCTCAGGGTTGTTTTGATTTGCATTTCTCTAATGACTAATGATGAACATTTTTAAGGTGTTTCTCAGTCATCCGAATTTCTTCAGGTGAAAAGTCTTTGTTTAGCTCTCTGTACCCCATTTTTGATAGGGTTACTTGGTTTTCTGGGGTCTAACTTCTTGAGTTCTTTGTATACATTGGATATTATCCCTCTGAGACTTCTACAAGAGTCTTTACTTTGATTTTAAGAAAAGAAAACCTACATGGCTTGGCCCTTCTTCCCGTCTTTACCAGACACATGATGTCTGGAGCTAGAACAGCCATCTTGAAGACAAGAAGCTACTGCAGACAATTTCTCAGAATTGAGGATGTGAACCCTAACATTGAGCCACTGGGCTGCTGACAGCAGCTCTCTGCTTTTGGACACTTATTAAGCAAGAAAAGCCACACCTGGCTCTATAAACCACAAATGAAGCCCCTTTGTCACCCGAAGCCAAACAGTGCTGGAAAGTCTATCCTAGGGGATGATTGAGTGTGTGTGGCCTTTGAAAGGCCTGTTAACCAGACACACCCAGGTTAGTGGCCTTGGTCATTAACTAGGTGTTTGAACCCAAATGAGAACCCGACTCCTCAAAGCTCCAGTTACATCTCCCACACAATGAAAATACAGATAAAGCCCGAGTTGTAGACTGTGGCAGGGGAGGAAGTGATGCGAGTGGACAGAGAGTATTTGTGGCACCTGTTTGATGACTCTGTGACCAGTAACCCCATGGAAGAGGCTCAGAACCATGTACCATCAGGGACAAGAAGCCAGTTCCCATCCATTGGGATGGCCATTAAAGAAGAAAAAGAAAATAAGAGATATGGCAACTTGCACACATGATGTATGCAAATACACATGCACGCATACATACTCATATACACATGTATGCATGCACACATATATACATACACTCATATATATTTTGCAAAGATCTAGATAAATCAGTCCTAGTCCTACCAGACATGTAAAACAGTGCAGGCATTACAGAAAACAATAAGAATGCATATGTGTGTGTGTGTGTGTGTGTGTGTGTGTGTACACATTGCTGCGTGTATGCCCACATGCAGCTGTGTGTGCATGCATGCATGCACGCGCACGAGTGCTTGCTTGACTGGAGAGATGATGCACCAGATTTGGCAGATAAAGTGGCATACAATGGGCAAAGGAGCTACATCCTAACCACAGGGCAAGGAGGACCACATATGTTGCCATCAACAGCAATTAAGACTCTTCTAAGCACATCCAAGATTCTCAAAAAGTATCACCTCCTCCAGCCTGAAGCAAATGTCTGGAAGTGACGAGTATAAAGGTCACGAGTCACCAGTACCTCTTCTAAGAATGGAGGCAACCTCAGCAAATGCACAAACAGCCAAAAGGCCTCAGGCTACTGATGAGCACACATTTGCACACCTGCATGTATACATACACATGTATGCACACACATGCACACATATGCACACACACACACACACACACACACATAAACATACACACAAGTCCTAACTACCCAGAAATCCTTCATCGTGCATGCTTCAACATGTGTGTAATGGACAGGAGCATTGGGTCTGTGTTCAAAACACAACATCAACCCGAGCCTTGGGAGTACACACTTGTGCCCTCAACATGGAAGACAAGCAAACGGTACAAATAATTGAGAAAAAAAATATGCACATGGAGACCAAATCCTCCAAAAGAAAAAGTATTCAACTGAGACCAATTTTAAGAAATTATTTCAAAGTTCTAATTGCTCCAAGAGAGGAAACAATTCATGACAGAAATTGCAATTACCAAAGAAATGATCAGTTCTGCAACAACAATTTTAGTGACATTTATAACATACAAGAAATCATGGAGCTTAATTATTTAAATTTACTGGGGCTACAGATGCCATGTTGAAATCTAATTAAATAGATCCAAAAGAAGTGACCAGCTGAAGAAATGGCGGTGCGGCTGAGCCAGGGACCCCATTTCAAAGCAGTTCGTGAATGGCCTACAAATGGCCAGAGGGTGATAACTTAGCATTCCTCCTCAACTGTCATTTGGAAAAAACAGAGACCCCCTAGTATTGTTCCTCAGCTCCTCACAATGGAGCTAACTTCAACTACAAATCACGTCTTCCATTGTAATGGTCTTTAGTGCACTCTAAGACAGATGTGTGCACTCCAGGACAGATGTGTACTCTCCTACTGTTTGCCACCCAAGTCTCCCATCTAGGCCCATCTGACTGGAGAACAGGGACAAATCCCCAAGTGCCAAGAAAAGGGTAGCCTGTGTCACTTAAGACTGAACCACTGGAGCTGGAGAGACAGCTCAGTTGCTGAGAGCACTCCTGGCTCTTCTTGACAACCCAGGTTGTGTTTCCCACCAGCCACATGGTAACTCACAGCCTTCCGTAACTACAGCGCCCTCTTCTGCCTGTCAGTGGAACTGTATGCCCAGATATATGAACAGGCAAAATAGTCATGCAATAAATAAATATTTCTATAATGTTAGCTGTTAAACATCAGTATCTGGGGAAGCTGTGTAATTCCAGAAGTCGCAGTGGATATTTTATTAAATATTAATAAAAACCCAGAAAACAAGATTCTGGTTATGAAAGTGAAGAAAATGCTCAAAGATGAAGAAAATACAGAAAATTATAAAAAAGTATGAAGAAAGTAAAGATTACTTAGAACCTTAACAACAATGTGGAACCCCCAAAATACATTATGGCTTCTGTCCTTCCAATGTGCTTCTAAGAATAAATCATTTCATCACAATGTGGACATATCATGTTTATGATTTTCTCTGATTATCTCGTTAAAATTCTATCACACATATGAAATCAATCACATTTGAAATACTTTCTGTAAATGGTTCTCTAGTGCTATACTCACACTAATATGTCCCCAGTTTTTGAGCTCTCTATAATAAACTGACTCCTGTCCCCAGGGCAAACCTAGCACTGTCACCAAGCTAATGCAGCCACGGGTCCTCAGACAGATGTTCCTGGGACCATGCTGACTCTATTGCTAAGTTTCACAGAAACATCTTCCACGCTGCTTGAACCCAAAGTTATAACACGTTACATTTCTACCAACAGTATAATGAATAGACAAACTGGGAGGCGCCTCTTTTATTTTTCTTCCTAACAGTGTTATTAAATTTCCAGGGGCCGGAGAGATGGTTCAATTTTATATGACTATAGATTTTTATGTGCAACAAAAAAATAACTTTTGGGTTTGCACAGATCCCACTAAAATTTTTTTCTGGTATATTTTATAAGAAAAGGGTTCAAGCATATTTTCCCAAGTGAGTAACTAGAGTACATTTAGTAATTTACCCTTTCCCCTGCTTACGCTGGGCTGCTATGGACCGATCTGTTCCACGCATGGCTATACTCCTAAAATGAAAACCACATGGTCCCAATTAGCATCATCTGAGGACATTTATATCTGGAAATGCAAATCTCTCATTATGCATCATTTTCAAAAATTTTCTTGGCAATTTCAGCCAGTTTATTCTTCAAGTATTTGAGAACAACTTGACACATTCCAAAAAGAGAAGAGAGAGAGAACACCCTGGCTGCGATGTTCATCGGGCAGGGGCAAAATGATACATTTCCTCAGTGAGAACTGACATCCTCATCGCTCACTGAGAACCCGGCATCACGCGTCTCCGTTTGTTCCCATCTTCTCTTCTGTCAGTCGGTAAATTTTCATGATTTGCCTCATATGGACCCAGCCACATTCTTGCTACACTATTTCTGTCTGCTTCATATATATTTTACTCCCAAGGAAACTGCTCCATGCACAGAAGGTCTGAGATGGTACATCCACATTTCAACGCTACAGCATCAAAGGCAGCTTTACTCTCTAGAGCCTGGGAGAAAGGGTTCCCCATCTCCTGAATGAGAGATCGTCTGGATGATGTACAGACCTCAAAGCCCTGCATCCATGCAGATCAGAGTTTTCTAAACCATGTGGTGTCCATGGCTGTTCTCACATGCCCAGGGCTAACATGATACTAAAAAATTTTTTAAAAATGACATGCAAATAATGACATGACAGCCTCTGCTTTTTCTGACACCACAGAACACTCTTGAGCCTTCCGAATCTTCTGCCCCAGATGGATGGGTGGCAGGGTGCAAGCAGGCTCAAGTCTTTCCAGAGAGCTTCGGTTTTGAAGAGGCTGACACTGGCTTTGGGGCTGAGCCAGATCTCTCCCTGTGAAAGTCACCTCTGAGTCCCTGCCAAATGCACAGGAGAATCAGAGTGCTAAAGGGAGAATTGGCAGTTAGAGTTTCCATATTTTGCTGCAACATCATTCATATATAACACAGTTTACATTTTGGATAGTTCACTACCTCTTAGGGCAAAATTGTGTAACAATTTGAGAATGTTTTAATCATGCACAGGTAAAATTTTATATTCAACACGCACACACACACACACACACACATTGCACATACACATACACATACACATACAGGCACTCACATGGACAGACACCATGACCAAGGCAATGCTTATAAAGGACAATATTTAACTGGAGCTGGCTTACAGGTTCAAATATTCACTTGATTACCATCAAGGTTGGAGCATGGAAGCATCCAGGCAGATATGGGGCTGGAGAAGCTGAGAGTTCTACATCTCCACCCAAAGGCAAATAGGAGAAGACTGGCTTCCACATAGTTAGCATGAGGGTCTCATTGCCCAACCCCCACAGTGACACACTTCCTTCAACAAGGCCATACCTCCTAATAGTACCACTCCCTAGGCCAAGCATATTAAAACAACCACCATGTATATGTATGTGTATGTGTATGTGTGTGTGTATGTGTATGTGTATCTATTAAACAACAGGATCCCACTTACCCACTCCATAGCCCGACATTCACCATTCTGCTGTCTCTGTGATTTTTTTCACTATCCTAAGTACATTGTGTAAGTGAGACCATCTAGCAGCTAGTTGTCTGTGTCCCAGAGATACTGCAAACATCCAAGGTCCAGCCACACTTTCATACCTGTCACTGTATCCTTCACTTTAAGGGCAAAAACACTGCAAGCAGGGGCAGAAGAAGGGAGAGGGGCAGATGACAAGGGAGGAGGGGAGAGACATACAGTTAGAAACTCCTACAATGGTCCAGGCAGGACAGTGACAGTGATAGTGACACTTCCAGCAATGCTGTGAAGGAAGTCACAAATGCCTTCAAGAGATGTTTCACTGTGAGGAAGAATCATTAGAGAGAGAGTGGCAGGGCTTGCTGATAGGCTTGACCACAGAACAAGGGACAATACCTTGGCTGTCACCAACAGAGGACTACAGAGAATAGGTGGGCAGATGAAGGAGGAATGTTAGCAGGAGAAGGGACTAGTGCAAGGAAGATGGGGCTAAAAGATCATCATGGAAGGTAGAGAAGAGCCAATGACGTGGAAAACAACATGAAAATGTCAGAACAAAGTCCATCACTTTATATAGTGGATGCATGCTATCATAAGACCAAAGGGAGACCTCAGCAGACCTCTGGCTTCTACTCTGAAGTAATTCAAAGGCAGCCACATCAGTAAGAGCATCCGTGGGCACTTACCCTCTTTTGGATGTGTGCACCAGCTTTGCACCCTTTTCTTCATGAGAAAAACTTCATTCCATATTTTCAGATGTTTACATGTGTGCACACACAAAGATAAAAGCCACAAAGCGAGCTCTGACTGGTGTCTGAATTCTCACAAATAGATCATAACACAAAAAAATTTAAGCTCTTCCAGACAAGGAGGCTGAGGGGTAGATGGCTGTGCTGCCCAGAGCAGTTAGGGGGTAGACCAGATGGTCATCCAGTAACAGGAAAAATAGCCACTACTCAGGTCTCCTGAGTCAACGCACCTGCAAGCAACCAGTGTAACACACAGTAAGCGCAAAGGCAGGGTCCAACACATGCCTTAGGAGGCTTAAGAGGATGCCTGGAAAGCCAGCCAGTGGCTCTACCACCAGGCTGCATTATAGTAGGGACCAGTTTTTCCAATGGAGTTTCTGTTTCCTTATTTGTAAAATCAAGAGAATGAAGCCTAACTCAAAGACCTGGGAAAGAGGTGCACTATGAAACAGGAAAAGAGAGAACAAGGAGGGAAGATGGAGAAGGAATAAGGAATGAGACTGGGGTGGGGAGGGGGCTCTCTGGGTAGTTTCAGTGCTGAAGCAAGAGTCAGAAGACCTGGATTCTAGTTGTATGCGGCAGGCCACGCCTCTTCTTTTGCCCTAGGCTTCCTCACTCAGAAGAGCCGAACTGAACTGTCAACTACCAACAGGCAGTGAAGAGCCAGGCAACTGCTGATCTTGAGGAGGTGGGAACGCAAGCTCTCCAGCTCTCCCTGGGATACGGGGTGTGGGAGCTAAAGATAAAGGAAGTTCACTGAACTTCTGAACAAGAAGCATTT
The DNA here is from genome assembly GCA_964023405.1 of Apodemus agrarius. NCBI lineage: Eukaryota > Metazoa > Chordata > Mammalia > Rodentia > Muridae > Apodemus > Apodemus agrarius. Next base: position 6,378,745 of record OZ030019.1, on the reverse strand, counting down.
GGGTCTTTAACTGGTCTTACTGGATCAAATGGGCCTACTGTGTCCTGTGGCTAAGCTGCCTGCTCTTTCTCTATACCTGCAAAACCCAAGTTTATGAACAGGCCTGGAGTGTACAGTCTCCCAACCAAGGGAACTCGGATGTAGGGCAGAATAAACAAGCAAACAGAGGAGCCGGAGGCACTGCTCCACACCACAGGGTGTGGAGCCTCCCACCCCCACTGGATCCCAGAACCACTGGCACACACCCTCAACCCAGACTCTAAGGGTATTCTCTGTGAGAGAATCCATGAAGACACACATAAAGAAACCATCCAGGCCATCCTTCAGTGAGGCTTGGAATCCACCACCCCACCTGCACACTGAAGTCTTTGAATGACTTTTAAGTCTCCAGGACTACAAACGCAGGCTGAACATTCTCAGACACTGAAGCAAAGCTCTCCAAAGCAAAACACTGATTCAAAGGAGGAAGGAAAGTAAGAAAGCTAGACAGAAATAGCCAAAGATACCAAAATTGGGGAATAAAAATAGTATAATACAAGAAATATGGACTAAACAACCCCCTCCAAAAGCAGAATTAGAAAGTGAAAATTATATATTTGCATTTGTTCACAGAAATAGAAAATTCCATGCAGTTTCCAGGAAATCCTCATGAAAAGTCAAGAAGGAAGCTCTTCACACCCAGGAAAGTTCTCCTAAGCAGGAAAAACACTGATGGAATGGAATGCTGCCACTAAAGAGCAAAATCAAGACCTACAGGAAAGGTCACCTTGACAGGACCAGTCACATGACAGGAATAGTCACATGACAGGGATAGTCACATGACGGAAATAGTCACATGACATGGCTGGTCACATGACTGGCTCTCATAAGGGAATTCTCTGATTCTGTTATAAGCCTTGATTGATACTTTCTTTTAACATAATGCACATCAATCACACAGTACAGGTATAGCCAGGACACACTCTCATGTGCATATAACTAATTCTGATCACATCCACCTAGATCATACTTCCATGGTGCCCCTTCTCCTTTCTCTCCCATCCACTCACACACATTAGGAGACAAGATGCAGTAATGTTTGTCCAGGGCTGGCTTCCCCATGTTATACATTGATTCTGATCCACCCTTTTCCTTTCAATGCAAGGATTTTGTTCTTTTTTATGGCTTAATAATACTCCATAGTGTTTAGACACCACGTTTTCTCTTTCTGTTCACCTGCTCTTGGCATCTAGGCTCAAGCTCTGACAGGGTCATGGGGAACAATGCTGTCATAAAATGGGCATGCAGCAATCTTGGTTGAATTCTGACTTTACTGCATGCAAAAGAGGGGGCAATCTTCAAAATGTCAAAGGACATTTCAACTTGCCTGAGAATCTCCTAGCAGACGAAGCTGCGCCTTTGCTGTGTGCAGTCATCCTAATGGAACTCAGAAGTGAATTCTCAGTCTAAACCACATTATATGGAATTGTTGATACAAATGAAAAGGTGTCACTGCTACCTGGTTCCCTGCAAGTTACATTTTATACCTACGTTGGATTCAAGCTTTTAGTTTTACAGCTGTATTTTAAGCCTGTCTCATAGGAAGAGAAGAAGATAGATGTCTTAGAAAAATGATATCTACTGACCCAGATCCTACTGAGTGAGCAAGAGAATGCGGGGGTTCTTTCTTACTGATGCTATTCAGCCTCCGGAGACTTCATTTGTCTCGTGGCTATCAGAAGGGCACCAATGGGCTTTTGATAACCTGGAGAGCACTGACGTCTGTTCACATGACAACTGATCCTTGCTCAAATGTCTGAAAGTGCCCGACACTCATCGCCACCATCAGCCTAAGGCTGGATGGAAAGGATTCTCTACCAAGGAAGCTTCAGTATATCTGAAAAGACCCCATCCCATGAAAGACCCCATCCCGTGGAAGACCCCATCTATAGAAGCCATCAATCCTCTACCTTCTAGGTGATCCGCTGGAAAATGAGCTCCAGCTAGTGTAAGGACAAAGGAAAGCAGGAAGCTAGAAGCCTCAAACAAAGGGACCGCTCTGTATGCACTACCACACCGGCTTCTGAACAGACACTCGCATCTGCTCTCGGAGGCGGCTGAGCAGTTAGGTATCCACAGCTGGGCAGTGCAGAGCCAGGAAGCATGCGCAGTCCAGGAATGGAGCGCTCCGGGGCTGCCCGTCAAGGCCACGAGGTGCTTGACAGACAGCATCACTGTTTTCTGTATCTCCGCAACAGCCTCAGTTCACAAGGCAAGAAGCAGAAAGTACAGTGCTGAGGTGGCGCACTCCCTAACGGGGTGGCAGAGAGCACACAGAGCTGAGCTGGAGCACTCTCTTACTGGGTGGCATTCTAGGAATAGCCCCCAAGGCCTCACACCTCTGAGCAGGTTCCTTTCCACTGAGCTACCCCACCCCCACCGGACTGCTGCAGATCCTAACTTGCTGTGCTGGGACTCCAGCCATCTCCCAGGCCTCAGTTGCTCTAGCTGTAGCCCAAGCCTCCCTCTGCATGAGTTCTTTCTATGTTTTGGGGAGCATTCAAGCAGTCACCCATTAGACCAATCTATTAGACGGCAATCACAGCTTAGGGAAAGAAAACAACAACAACAACAACAACAACAACAACAACAACAAAATCCCAGCATTAGGCCAAAGAGACTAAGAAATCCTGAAAGATGCAGGAAAGAGCTAGGAAGGTGGGAAAGGGCTGGGTATAAGATTCTGTCTGTCTGTTGGCCGTGGGACACTTAACTTTCCCAATTAGTAGGGAAGTCACAATGGTAAAAAGAATCCTAAGATCCACACGTCTGTACCAAGATAATACACGTAGAGTGCTAAAGTGTGTTACTTTGTATACGGTAGGTGCTCAATAAGCGTTAGATGCAGTGTGTACCCAAGACCTGGCACACCGAGGACCCTGACAAACTCCTCCAATACTACCAGCTTAGAGCCGGCCCTCGGTGAGAAACGAGGGAAAAAAAGAAAAAGAGGCTTTTGCCAAGGAAAACAAAGCCAGAACTAATGGTAGCTAATCCTCTGTGTCTTATGCCCAGCAGAAAATAAGTTTGTTGGGTTATTTTTTGGCCACAATTCGCAGCGCAATTAAACAACTGGCTCGCGTGTTCCACCAGAAGCAGCTCTGAGTCCAACCGCCACCCCGTGCTCAGCAGGCGAGCCTGGAAGGAGACGGGGCTGTAGTGCAGTGCTTTCATTTAGACCTGTGTCTACAACGGTCAAGTCCCAAGGATATGACGCTTCCCAGGTGGCTGAAGTCATCCCAAGAGGGACAGCCTTCAAGACTCCAGGGCCTCCCTCTCCGCCGCAGCTACCTGTGCCACAGAAAGGAGAAAACCAGACTAACTAGCTCAATGAGCTCAGGAGCCTGGCCCTGGCCGGGAGACTGTACACAGTTGAGATGGGGTGGAAGGACCACTGTGGGAACACGGGAGTGTCCCAGGCAGGTCACCCTCTCTCCCTGTCCCTGGAGTAATCTGCTTTCTCCCGGAAAGAACTATCTCTACAGATTCTCTGCTCACTCTTCCGAACCGAGCACAGGTTTCCTGCATGTGGGGTTTTGAGAGCCGACTCCACCCAGTTAGAATGCTGTTCAGGAGATTGGGGGGAGTTTCCTTTTCTTCAGGCCTGGAAATAGTCTACTTAATTTCAGTACATTGAAAACGTGCCCTATTGTGTGCTAAGACTGAGCTAGAGGAAACAGTGGTGCTTCAGAACACCTCAAAGGCCCCAGAGGACACTTCACAAGGGCAGGAAGAGAAAACTAACACAGGAGTGAAAGGCAGGCGCAGCCACTAACAGTATTTCCCCAGAATGGTTTATTCAATGGTATTCTGTTTATGCTATAAAATAGCTTTTTCATTTTCAAGGTGGTTTAAACCAACCAGCTCCTTGGAAACAGAGAGTCCAGCAGCTGGATATTGTGCCAGCACTGGAATCTTCAGAGAGGGTGCCCACACGGGACTTCGGACACAGTGAAAAGCCACCGGCAGCTGACAGACAGCACACAGCCTCTTCACGCTGATGACACATTACATGTGGACATAAATGCCATTGAGACCCATGGTAGTAAGTGGAGATCAATAAACTCCAAGAAAGTATATCAGAGAATAAAAGGAACTCAGCTCCAGCCGGGACCCACGCCTAGTTTTGTCTCCACTGTTAGCTATGCTCCCAGTCAAGACTCTTAAGTTTTTCTCCCATTAAAAAGGGGGGATTGAAATAAAATCTCTCAAAAATCCTTTCCAACATGAAAATTCTATGTTCCTCATTAAATTATGTATATGCAGGCCTGCAATCTCCCTCTGGACTTAAATATCACATCAAAAAGCAGTACCAGGAATTTACTAGCAGTAAAAATTTAAATGATGCTTAAGAATGGTTATGTTTCATCTTTGGGGGAGATGGAAGTACCCACAGTCTTTTTATTTTTTTCCTGACGTACCATGTGCAAATCTGTTAACGGCAGAGGCACTGCAATTAAGCCAGACCTAATGATGCAACTAATCAATGCAGCTGCAGGAAATGACGCCACATTAGGATCTCAAGAGAGCGGTTGGACCAGAAAGAAACAAACCCTAGATGTTGCCCAGACAGGAGGAGAAGCCTCCCTCAGCAGGGGCCAGAGTGAAGACAGTCTCTCTCTGGTCTCTGCAGGATCCCACAGGCAAGGGACCTCCAGAACAAGTCTAAGCTGGAGTCTGAGAGACCCCCACAGGAGGGATGTTAGTGAGGTGCAAGGCAAGAGAAAAGTGGGGCTATACCAGCACCACGGGAGACAAGAGGAGGGTAACTGTCTGTGAAGAGCAGCCCTCATAGCTGTCCTCCATGTCGTCATACATGACAGCATGCAGGACCTTTGTTAGAGACCAAGTAGCGTATCACTGTATGTATGTGCCACATTTTGGCTCATTTTCTAAGTATGAGACGGGCACTTGAGAAGTGAACGTTTCTCAAGTCAGAGTTACAAACACAGCGAAGATTTGCCTAAGGACCACCCGTTTCTATACACCCAGCCAGAAGAAAGAACAACCCCAAGGGAACTGAGACGATCTGTCTCTGTGGTGATGTGAATCTGTCCACTCATCCACGGGCTGGGTCCGCTTCTCAGTGACGTCCACACTCAGACGTCAAGCAGGCGTTATGGGCTGGTATTCAGAAGCAAGCACAGATGCACTAGTCTTGTGCTGAAAACCACATCTGAGACCTTACTTCAGAGGAACACACTCTGAGGCTGGGCCCATCCCCCTTCTTACAAACATCCCTTGATTAGGAATCTGGCAGCCTCTTCTATGGCCCCCTGGGGCTAGCAGGGCTGGATGGAAAATCCTACTGTGAGAGGTACCTCAGGAGATCCCTAATTGCCTGTGGTTGCCACCTGCCTTCCCATCTACCTGAGCTCCTGGGAACAGGCCTCAAGACAGAATCTAAATAGAAAATGTATCTCAAAAGGTACTTTTCTAGGGAAAGTGTCATGAACTTAATCTTTCCAATAGCAAGCAACTTAAGAACACTTTTAAATTTTTTAAGTTTGAACTTTTCATTTAGAACCAAATGATAGATCTGAGATTCTGATGCTTCGCCCCGCCACGCTGCTGCTTGCACAAGATGTACTATACAAGTGTGCCCTGCACGGAGTTGGCAACTGTAGTCCTTTCTGTCCCTCCTAAGTTCCTCCCTCAGGTTGGGCAATATTCTACCCAACATTTCTCCCAAGAAGGTCAACAGAACAGAAGGCATCTAGGATAAGCTCTGGTGCCCCCAAAACAGGATAGTCTGAAAGCGGGCAACCACCTTCCCATACCTCCTTTCAGCTGTAGCCTTCCAGAGGCCCCGGGACAAGCAGCTGAGGGGGACATGAATCCGAGGCCCCAGGTGCTCTTTCCAACCTGTCAGCCCCTAACACTCCTAAGAGGAGAAGGATTTCAACGCATCTGAGAGTCCCTACCTTCTGCTGGGTGAGATAGAAACTGTCACCTCCAGATACTCCAAGGCCACAATGTCAACAATGCAGGTCACCTGTACCAGGGTTATGCCCAGAAAGTTCACAATGGATGGCCCCTTCACTGGCCCTGAAAACAGGACCAGCCTGTTTCTAAGTTTTAATTTCAATTCTATATCAAATATGTGTGTGTGTATGTGTGTGTAAGTCTAGTACGTGTATGTGTGAGTATGTAGGGGAGCGTGTGTGTGTGTGTGTGTGTGTGTGTGTGTGTGTGTAAGTCTAGTATGTGTGTATGCGTGTGTGAGTGTATAGGTGGGCATTTGTATATATATGTAGTGTGTGTAGTATATGTGTATCTGTTTGAGTGTGTATAGTGTGTATATATGTGTAGTGTTGTGTGCAGACATGTGTGTGCATGCATGTATGTATTTTTGTGTAAGTATGTGCAGTGTATATAATATGTAGGAATGTGTAGTATATGTGTGCATATGAATGCGTATGAGTGTGTTTGTGTATGGAGTGTGTTTAGTGTGTATGTGTAGTGCATGTGTGTATGTATAGCATGCATGTGCATGTATGTCCATTCATGTGTCCATGTGTGTATATGTATATGTATAGTATGTGTGTACATGTGTGTCCATGCATGCGTGCATGTGCAAATGCACTGTATGTTTTATGTGTCTGCATGTGTGTATATATGTTGTGTGTGGTGTATGTTTATATGTGCATGTACGTTTGTGTGTGTGTAGTATGTATGTGTATATGTATGTATATATGTATAGTGTGTTCATGTGAGTTCGTGTGTATGTGAGTTCGTGTGTGTGTGTGTGTGTGTGTGTGTGTGTGTGTGTTTTCATTGCCAACAAAAGGAAGCTGTGCCTCAGAGAGACTTTTCAGCTGCTGGCCATGAGGAATTAGTCTCTAGGCTGTCTAGGTCCTGTGAAAACTTGGTAAAATGAGGAAGGAGTTCATCTAATAATTCAATAACCTAGAATTTTCTAAAATTCTCTAGGAGAGCTGGCAGGATGGCTCAGCCAGCAAAGGTGATTATCGCCCTCCTGATGATTCTGATGTCAGGCCATGGGACCTCATGGTGGGGAGAAAGGGCTGACTCCTACAGTTACCCTCTGACTACTATATCCATGCTAACACTCACACATGCACACCTGCATGTACACACACACACACACACACACACACACACACACACCCCTGGCAGACTCTCTGCCCTGCAAACTGTATCTTTTTCACTCAATAAAAACTGGCTACTCCTCCTGGAGAGGAATTTGCAGCAGAGAACAGACATGAAGACTGAGTCTCTTTCATGGATTTATAGTTCCCATTCGAATGCCAAGAGAGGGTCAGTGAGGTCAGAGAACCTCTGCTGTCCCCACGTGTGCTTAGGAACAGATCACAAAAGACAATGAGCTGATCACCAACAGCCAGGACAGAACAGGCTTTTGGTCACAGGAGAAGCCACTGCAGGGAGGGGGGTGGCTCCTTTCAGCTTTGTTCTGAAGATTCTGCAGCAGCCTGTGTAGCTGCATATAAAGTTGTTCTCCATTGTTACCTGAGAACCCCAAGGCACAAGGAAGGTATACTCAGGAAAGCTGGACATTTTGGGACATCCTGACTAGCTAGGGCTAAGTGTGTAACTGCTGGAGTCACTGGGGCCTGTTATGGTTTGAGTATAAAATGCCACCACCACCCCTTGGCTCATGTGTTGACCCTTCCTGTCACCAGCTGGTAGCACTATCCTGAAGGATGATCAAAGCTTTAAGATATAGGGCAAAGTACATCAGCAGGGGCATCCAAGATACACTGGTCTCTGTTTCTTCCACCATAATGAACAAGCCTTTGAAGCCAGGCTAGGGGAAGACATCTTTCCCCTTTAGTCGCCTGTATATCAGGAGTTTTGTCATGATAGTGAAAAAGTCTAACACACACACACACACACACACACACACGGTTACAAAGCAGGGGTAATAGCTCAGTGGTTTAGAGCACTGGCTGCTCTTGCAAAAGACCAGGGTTTAGCGCCCAGCACCCACATGGTATCTCACAACCATTTGGAACTACATATCTGGCCCAGCATATCTGACACCCCGTGAGCAATCAGGCATGCATGAGATGCACATACATACATGCAGGCAAACACTCATTCACATAAAATGAAATTAATCTTTTAAAAAAAACTCTTTAAGAAAGTCAGTACTACGAGTAGGGCTACTGCTCTAACTTTGCCCGACTATGTGGTTCAAAGATTTTAGGGGACTGGCCTGGAAGAGAAACTTGGAAAGTTCTGGATCTGTGAATTAGAGGCTTTGATATATTGTGTACTCATCTTCATTCAACTCTAGAATTTTTTATAAAAATTCCTTCTTAAGTTCTTCAATGAACCATACATCATCCGATAGTGTGTGGCTTAATCTCCACGAGATTGTGCACTTTCTGTAGTTTCTCCTGCTATTGATATCTGGCTTTATTCCAATGTGCAGTAGATAGGCCAGTCCTGAGAGACTGCAGAATGTTATTTCAAACTCCTTACATCTGCTGAGAGTTGCTTTGTATCATAATATGTGATCAATTTTGGATACCATTCCATGGACTACTAAGAAGAATGTGTATTCTTTGGTGTCTGAAGGGAATATTCTATACACATAATACATTTCATGTCATTATTTAAATCCAAGGTTCCTCTGCTTGTTTCTGGTCTATATGAGTTTGTCTATGGCATAAGTGAGGAGCTGACGTCATCCAGGGTCATTGGGTTGGAGCCAATCCATGGCTGCAGATCTAACAGTATTTCCTCCATTGAATTGGATGCACTTGTGTTAGTACATATATGTTTTGAAATTAAAATATCATCTTGATACAGTTGTCTTTTGATGAGTATTAAGTGACCTCCTTTCTTTTCTCTACTATTTTTGGTTAGAATGGCTATAATTGCTTGTTTCTTGGGTCCATTTTTGGGATGCCTTTTCCATCCTTTGACCCTAGGATGATGTCTGTCTTAGTGGTGAAAAAGATGGATCCTGTTTTCTAATCCAATCTGTTGGTCTGTGTCTATTTGAGCTCTGGAACCAGCATAGGACCAGGTCTGACTGACAGAAAGGTCCAAAGGCACACATAGAATTCCACAAGTCTTCCCACTAGTTTCAGACACTGGCAGCAGGCCTGTACTAAGCAGGTTAAGGCACACAGGTGCACACAGTTCTACAACATATGTCAGTGGAAGCTGTGGGCCCAAGATGGAGACTGGATCTGACCCAGACCAAGGCCCACAGCCACACGGGGGGGGGGGGCACACACCTCCAGACAAGCTTCAGACCCAGGCAGGCTGCCCATATCAACCCAAGGACAGAATCTGACCCTCAGAAAAATATGAGGGATACACCATCAGTCTCCAAATATCAATTCCATGAAGGGAAAGAATACTTCAACTTCACCTGAACTAGTTCTTAGAACATTGTAAATAAACCTATTGAAAGAAGAATGGGAATATATATATATTTTTTTAAGAAAAAAATTTTTAAAAGGAGGTCTTCAATCTTATGCTGGACCACAGCAATAACTCAGATACCCCTTTGTTTCTCATTTAATAGCTAACTTTTCTCCCTCTCTTCCTGATAATGGTACCACTATCTCCCTGGGCTTAAAAGCATAGATCCTTTCCCCATTAACGCTTTGTGTCTGAAAGCTGTGAGGTGCTATCAATCCCATTTGTGCCCGGCAGCTATATCTTCCTATCCATCCCCATTATGCTTGCGTAGGCTCCTCCTCCTCCTTGCTAACTCTGCCTGCATCCGCCTTTCCTTCCCACAACACCTCTATCGGCCATCAATCTTGCTCAACCATACCAGAGTGATTTTGCCAAACAAAAAGTGATGAAAGGGCTCTTCTTCTCAAAGCTCCCCAGTAGCACTCCACCGTTCTGAAGCCATGGGTTCCTGATCCTGCTGGCCTTGGAGCGAGCACGCTGATTAGACTTCTCAGGAGCTATGACTGTTCTCCCCCTTGATCCTTGATCTAAGACAGAAGAGCATCCTCCAATCTACACATACACATTGCTGATCTATACAGCATCCTTGTTAAATGGTGCTTGTTGCCCGAGGTCAGAAACCCATACTCGGTCACTCTACTCACCTGAAGCATTCCTGCACACCATAAAGTTGTAGAAGTAAGTTGTCACAGAAAGGCTCAGTGTTGCCCCAAACTCACATTTCACGGCGCTTTCCACTCTGTGTTCAGTTTTGAGGGGGCACCCATCATCTCCCGTGCTCTTCCATTGTGTTTTGAGACAATAACACAAACAGGAGAATTACGCTAAGCATAAACAGACTCCTGTAATCTTCCCCCAGATCGCATGGAAGAGCTATGCTAATCCCGCTAACGCGTGCTCCTTTTAACGCCCACATAAATCCACTCTTCATTTGAATATTTAACAAATTTCATCTTAGTAAACATCTTCCCCCTTGATCTATACAAAAATAATAAGGGATTTAGCTCATCCAGACTGTATTTAGTCCCACACAGACATTTTCTGCCTCCTTCTGAAATCTTAATCCTGCTGCGGCACATTAATTCTGAGACGGATTGTCGCACTGCTGGCAGCCCCCACTGCTCAGCTCCAGCCGCTCATGCCGGTTCCTTCGGCGAGCGCTTCTAGCTAAGTATGCCTGGAGTTCTCTAGTCCTACAGATTAGGACAATTTTACTATCTGTGTTTTATACCAGCAACCCTATAGACTGTTTTGTAAGGTGTGTTGTCTTTTATTTTTATCATATGTTTATGGGTGTTTTACCTACAGGTATGTATACATGCCACATGTGTGTCTGGTGCTCATGGAGGCCAAGAAGAGGATTTGCAGAAGGTTATGAGCCACCATGTAAGTGCTGAGAACTGAAACCAAGTCCTTTGCAAGAGCAGTAAGTGGTCTTAAACCACGGAGCCACCTCTCCAGCCCCGAGAACTGCCCTCTTTAATTTGTTATGTGTCTAGCTGGCATCCTGCTGACTGGACTGGAATGGGTATGGATGACCTGTCCCATACAATAAATGTCCAGGGTGTGGCTTTGACCTGCAATGGAGGTCATGGTTTTCTTGCCTGTGTTCTGTCCGCTCCCATGACCTCGGGCACATGAGCAAGGATTAATTCTCTGCTTGTCCTCTCCATGCCCTGTCAGCTCTACAAAAGCCCGAGGTAAACCCTCAGCTGATCCGAGCTCCACGTTTGATCTTGGTGCCTTTGTCTTCGTGAAAGTGGCTACAAGAGTCCAAAAGCAAACCCTTCCTAGTTTCCTGAAAATGTCCAGGTTGCAATAAAAATCCAGGAGGAAAGCCCACAAGTCTGAGCTTTAGAGGTTGGAGGGTGGAGATTGTGTGACTTTTAAAAGTCAAATTTAGAAGTCTTTTACCAGGATGCAAGTTTTTTATCTTCATTCAAAGGAATGACAAACATTAGAGAGCTATAAGCTTCTTCCTTACATGTTACCAAGAGTGGGTTTGCTAAGCACTATAGACAAGCCTTGAAATAAAGCTCAGGACCAGAACCACTTCATCCTTCCAGAGATTATGGATCCACTGTCAAGACAAACACCACAAGATACACTCCCCCTCCCTGAGTCCACTGAAGAGTAACTCAGAGAGCTTAGTGTGCAAAGCTGCCTCACATACACCTCTCATTAAAAATAACTGTCAATTCCCTGTGTGCTCTCTGTGATTCTCATGGGTATCTACAAGAAAGTAAAAAGAAAAACATGAGCTTTCTTTCCTATAAACAGCCGATGGGTGAGAAATTCTCTCTATATATAAGACCAAGAGAGCTCAGTTTCAAAGTATCAAGGCACTGAATGCTACAGCCATTTTTGCTCAAACCATTAAAACAATTGTCCCCGATTTTATCTCACTGTTAAAAAATCTTCACATGGTGAAGATGTAAGTACCAGCAGAAAAGAGTGTTCATCCATCCAAGACCATGTAGCTTCAAGAAAAAAAGTCTTGTAAGCCAATCAGCACCATGGGCAGATCAAGTAAGAATTATTTTTAGAAATGTCATCATAGTTCTGAAAGTATCTGTATTACATTGCTGGTACAATTTAAGAAACAGACAGGGTCAAAATGCTGTTTTATATTATTTCAGTGCAAGGGGCTCATAAAAAGCATTGAAGTTAAAATCACGACCTCAAATCCTATTCCGACTACTAGTAGACTCTCCTACTTATGCTAGTAGACTCTCCACATCCCCTGGGTTTTGCTTTTCTGAGCTAATTTAAGCTGCTTGTGCATAGATGCATGCAAATGTCCACCATGCACATGAATAACAGATATTACAACTCATAAGGATGCCATGAACAAAAATAAAAGATGTTATTGAGGATTAAAACATTATGTAAGAAAACCAAGATCTCAGAGTCTGTCCATTGTATTCAAGGCCAGAGCAGGTAGAAATGCATCTTTACAGGACAAATTAAAGTCATCATTGTATGCCTTGGTGTGGCTCTGCCCATGCTTACATGACAACCAAGCCTCATCAGGGATATGAGAAGAGCTAGAGACAGGAAGCCAAGCTTAAGGAGACAGACGCTCAAAAATACTGACCCAAGGCGCTCAGCATTCAGATGAGGTCTGGACCAACTACAAAGATGCCTTCCCATCATGTTCCCAAACTCCCCTAAGAATGGAAAGTATCATCAGAGCATCACTGGGCTTCTCTTAGAATCCACATGTAGGAGCATTTAAAAATCTCATTCATAGCTCTGACCTTAAAGCAAATGGCATGGTTCTGAAAAACCCATCCAAAGCATACTGAAGGAAAAAATGCCAGGGAAAGCCCCGCTGAATTGGGGAGGCATGGTAGCACTCAGGGGTACTTCCCAGGAAAGTAAGAAGTGGGTTCCCCTGGCAGTGACTGAGGGACTCACAATTAGTGACTCTGAATCAAAAATGGATATTGATTTCTCTGCAGAAGGCTTAATAAACATGAAAGTCATGTGGTTTTCTATATGAGAATATTATTTTAACTTTATTTTTGTTTTGGCCAAGAACAACTAAGACCCTTAACCAACTGTCTTAGTCAGGGTTTCTATTACTACACAAACATTATGACCAAGTAGCAAGTTGGGGAGGAAAGGGTTTATTCAGCTTACATTTCCACATTGCTGTTCATCACCAAAGGAAGTCAGGACTGGAACTCAAGCAGGTTGGGAAGCCGGAGCTGATGCAGAGGCCATGGGGAGATTTTACTTACTGGCTTGCTTCCCCTGGCTTGCTCAGCCTGCTCTCTTATAGAACCCAAGAATACCAGCCCAGAGGTACCCACAAGGGGCCCACCACCCTTGATCACTAATTCAGAAAATGCCCCACAGCTGGATCTCATGGAGGCACTTCCCCAACTGAAGTTCCTTTCTCTGTGATAACTCCAGCCTGGGTCAAGTTGACACACAAAACCAGCCAGTACACCAACTAAAATCACAATTCCTGAATTCTGCGCTAAATAGCAGATTTAGGATCCCAGGCCACCAAAGCTGCCACGTCATAGCTATGCCATAGACTTTTGCCTTTGGATACTGGCTTTTTGAAAAGCTGTCACACATAATTTGGAACACTTGAGGTAGAGCACTAATCTATCCATTCCATTGTTTTCCTACCAAAACAAACAAACAAAAACACAGAAGAAAATAATGATCTCTGCTTTCTAAATTAAACACACCAGCAAAACACATTTTCCTTCCTTAAAGAGTATAATTCTTCAAATGCATACCTGTTCGGTTCTCTGACCTCTGTACAATCAGCTCACTGAGCAAGAAACTACAGAGCAAGGAGGCCAAGCTTTGAGATTTAACAGATGGCCTTGCACACAAGAATTCACCTGCTTATCAACGTAATGCCTGTCTCTCATCCTCCACAGCATCTTTCCTCAAAGGATGTGTGTCTGGTCACACAAGCCATCCATCCATAAGAACCATGGAGAACAATCCTCTCCAAATGAGAAGTAAATGTGGCTGCAATTGTCAATGGGACTCGCCCAGGGTGCCAGGGTCACTCAGCAAGAAGGACCTGCCTTCCTGGTAGATTGTTTCCAGGGAAACACTGTAAACACAGAGCCACCTGAATCAAACTGGGGTAGTTGTTCTTGGGATACTGTACAAGTTTCCTAGGTTACAAGGCCTCGATAGCCTAGTATGGCATTGTATATAAGAGGACAAATTACACCATAGAAACGAAATAAATAAATACAGGAGCATTAACTATATAGGAGCCAATCAGAGGTATAGCCTTGAGATGTTCTAGAACAATAGCAACTATTCGCATGAGTTTCAGTGCTGATGTGCCTCACAAGGTCCAGTAGCTTCTTCTGTCTTGTACCCACAGCCCCTGAAATCTGGGACCACCCCCTTCCACTACAACAGAGCTAAGGATATACTCTTTGAATCACACTATTCTATCCTGAAACCAGCTGCTTTCTTCCCAGCTTAGGAGTTAGAGACTAATTTACTCCCTCAGTCCACTTGAGGAAGCATTAGTGGGTACAAGAGAGGACACAGTCAGGACCTGAAGGCTCTTGGGAGCTGTCCGTGGTACTTAGCCATTGACGTGTCCTGAAGAGTCTGGAGAGATGGCTCAGACATTACAGGCTAGGTTCACAACCAAAACTGCAGCACCATAGGACTAACCTAGCTAATAGGTTGTACATCACCACAGGTACTGCTGCTTACACATACTTTTTTTTTTGAGACAAGGTTTCTCTGTGTAGCCCTGGCTGTCCTGGAACTCACTCTGTAGACCAGGTTGGCCTTGAACTCAGAAATCCGCCTGCCTCTGCCTCCCAAGTGCTGGGATTAAAGGCGTGAGCCACCACCGCCCAGCCCTTACACATACTTTTAATCCTGACAGATATAATTATTTCTTTTCTTTTGGAAAATTTTATAATCGTGCTCACTATGCCTTCTCTATAATTCTCAAACTGTATTATATGCTAAATATAGACAACTCCAGATCCCAGATGGTATCTTCGTATGACACAATCTTAAAGTGTTTTCGACCCACTAACTCAATTAAGATTTTTGATTTATTTATTCTATCAACAAACACTTACTAAATAGTACTATGGTTGTGCCATAATTATATTTAGGAATATTTACAAAGATGGAAAGTCTTTGTCCTCTAAGAACAAGTGATAAATGGTGGTATGGAGAGCCCATAATCAGCACAACGGTGCACTCTAGAAACTTCGGCAAGCCGGAACTGAGACCACAGGGTCCCAACAATAATTAATCACCTCAAGCCAATGACAAGTTGTAGCCATATTCTCTTCTCTACAGAAGTGCTGCAATGACATGCTTTAGACATGAGCAGGCCTGACAGCAACACAGGAGATCCACTGTCAACACATACTACTAACTAATGCTCATCTGCTTCAGTAATATTTGAAGACACTGCAATAACTCTGCCAAAATACTCATCCATTTAACAATTTGGGACTTCTCAGTTTAACTAAATGTCCATGAGAACATAACTTCAAGTTTGAGAATGATTCATTTGAGGGGAAAATTCACTAGGATGAGGCCTCACACAAGGCTGCTTCTGAGCGGAAACTCACACACAAGCAGCAACCTGAAGAGACCCTTATGAATCTTTTAAGGGAAGATCAAAGGAAAAATAGACATGAATGGGTCAGAGCAGAATGATATGAAGTAGAAGCAGAGCTGGTGTGGGTTAGAATTTAGATGGTCTACTTAGGCAGGGTGCCCTGGAGAAGAATGGGATGCGTCTGGGCTTGAGATAAAAAGGTTTCTCTCCATAGGGGAGAACAGGAGATCTCGGGACATTCCCAGACTTTCTAACTCAGTGACATTCTTGGAGGTATTTTTAGGCATACCAGAGTCAAGGAATGATTCAAACCATGTTATATAGATTGACTTTCACGTCTAGACAGGATGCTATGTTCAGCCCCACAGAGGGATGGCCCATGGGAAAGGGAGTCACGCTCCTGGGAAGTCAGTCAGTAAGAATGTGGCACTGTATGTTTTTTGAGTACCTACTATGTGCTAAAGAGTACAAAAGTCATCTGAAATGCAACCACTTAAAAGGCTGTGGCCCATGCTAATAGCATTACTATCTACAACAAGACATGTTGGGTTTCCAAATTATTTCACAGGAATGAGAAGAGGAATCTGCCCTCAAAATGAGATCAATCTCCTTCAGTTTTAAACATGTGGGGAATAAAGAAAAAGGCACAAAATGAGAAAATGCAAAGAAAGTGACTCAGTCTTGTTCGGTGGTTTCTAAAAAGAAAGAGTGTAGCCAACATGTAGCCAAGAAATGCAAGTAGGAGGCGTCTCCTAGACAGAGCTCGCGCCTCCACAGACAGCGCACAGCACCACTGCGCCTTGTTCTAAAGTCAGTCCCAGCTCTCTTTTTGAGGTCAGAGAAAGCAGTCATGGGAGAGAGGACTAGACACGCAACTGAGATGAAGACACACAAGTGTCATTATCTTGCAAGGTTCGAAGCCTGAATGAATGCATGAAGAAGCGACAAGCTTTATCGATCATTTCCAAAAGTGACTTTATGTACACTCTGTGGCTTTCTTGACCGAACCAGAGGAGTCTTGAACAAAAAAGAGTTAACTTTGTTTTCTAAATGTTCTACAATGTGTGTCTCTGTGTGTGTGAGAGAGTGTCTGTGTGTGTATCTGTATGTGTGTGTGAGTGTGTCTCTGTGTGTGTGTATCTGTATGTGTGTGTTATCTACATGTGTATATATCTGTGTGTGTCTGTATGTGATTTAAAAATTAAGCAAATTTTAATTAAAATTTCTAAGTGTTGCTTGGGGCAACACCGTTCAGTCCTGGGAGCCTCCATCTTGAAGAAAGTATCCACTGTTCTTGTGAGCGTGAGTGAATCTTGGCTTCTGGTCAAGTTTCCTAACACACAGTAAGAACTCATTTTACGCATTTTAGGATATTTTGATTTTTTTTTTCAGTTTTCTCATTTTCTTACATCCAAATCCCTTCTGGGGAAACGCTTTTCATTTCTAGTACTGGTGACTTTCCCCAGCAAAGACAAGAACACATTTAAGATTCATGTGTGTGTCATATTGTCCCTTTGAGGAATCACAGATGGCCTGTGGGTATAGGGGAGATGTGAGCGCCAGGCAAAAACACACAGACCAGCTTCTGGCTAATTTTAAAATGCTGCAGAAGCAATATATTAAAGTGAACTTTAGCAGTAGCTGGGGCAGACACTTTGGGCATATTCTAAGTCCATGAAAATGGACGGCTAACTTGGTTGTGATTACTGTACACCGTGTTAATGTCAGAAAAATGGCCAATGTGCCAAGGAGAATCTAGAGTGTGTGCCTCACATTCTGGCTTCACCTTGCTGACCCTGAATGAACTCACACATGCAGCTCCATGGACTGAGCCACGCTATGAACCAGACCCTGGTAAAACACTCCCTGCCAAGTGACTTTGTTGGTGACTGTGTATTGACCCACGCAAGGGCTTCCTGTTGCCCATACGTGGATGTGGGTGCACGGAGCATGCAGTCTCTTAGGCATCAAAAGCAAGGCTCATTACTGAATTTATAGGTAAGGGAGATCCTTAAAGGCTGAGACATGAACATTTATCAAACTAATGCCAGAAGCACAAGAGGGCCCTGTGGCCGGAGTCATGCATCTCAAGAACTGACATTCCTCCTGAGACACATGGGCACCTCCCAACTCCAGGGCTTTGGGGGTTCACCTTCAGTGAGAGGTGGCTCCAAGAGCAAAGGAATTTCTGACTAACTCAAAGCTTCCATTTAAGATGTGAAATCCTCCTCTGAGTCTGCATAGTTTAGCCATGTGTAGCATGGGTGCAAGCTCCAGAGATTAACATGTGTGCTGTGGGTTCAAGCCTAGAGATTAGCATGTGTGACATATGTTGAAACCCTGGAGATTAGTGTGCCGGGGATAGATTCACACCCTAAAGATGAATGTGTGTGCCATGGGTTCAAATTCCAGCCCTTAACATAGGTAGCATAGATTCAAGTCCCAGCACACCTGTGCTACACACAATTATTTCAGGTTGCTATTTAGCCGTTATTTAATCCTCTGTGGCATTATCTAAGGCTCAAAGCTGAAGCGATGCTCCACCTCGCAGGATGATCTCACCTGAATACTTCCCAGCCTGGCCACGTTGTGGGGGAGGGGATGGTTTCCACGTTGTTCATAGATTCATATGTCCCTAAGATAGTTATCTATGCTATCTATAAGACTGGAGCCCTGTTCCCCCAGGAGCTGCTGACAAGTTGGGAGAAACAAGGAAAAAGAGAGAGTCGTGGGTTTGCCAGAGAGCCTGGAGACCTAAAGCAGCCAAGGAAGGTTTAACAGGAGGGAGGAAGGGATGGAAGGGAGGGGAGAAGGGAGGGAGGAAGGGAAGGAGGAGGGGAGAGAGGAGGAGAGGGAGGGAGGAGGGAGAGAGGAAGGAGGAAGGGAAAGGGTGCTGAGAGAATGAGCAGGTGCAGCTGCAGAAAGCACATTGTGTGCTGAGACTTCAGGTAAACACACTCTGTGAGCAGAGTCACAGAGACGATGGACAGTCAGCAGGACCAAGCCACAAAGGACAGCTAAGCTAAGCAGCATGGATTTGCTTCGTTGGTATCGGGTGATCTTTGGAAGCACTCCATCAGACACCTTTGAGGTGACAGGAAGAACAAACATGAATCTACAAACCAGCCTGGGTTGGGACGCTCGGGCTGGAGAGTAAAGCATGTCTAGTAAGGTGCAGGAAGTGGGAACAGCACCCTAGGGCAGGCCTTCGGCCCCCTGTCTCTGTGCCTCTAACTCCGTGGTATCACAACCCCACAGCAGACTCGGGGACTCTCCAGCACCTAGTGGCTACCTGCCGTAACAATTCCAGAAGCCAGCCTGCATCTACTACCCTAAGGAGGAGTGTCACGTGCATTTGTCAGCCTCATCAAATCCAGCCTTGTCTGCACGGACTCCCAAGACTCCACAGAGCTTATGGCACACTACAGGATCTCCTCAATAGCCCCAGCTTCATGAGGAAAATTGACTTGTGTTGAAAGGTTTGACATCCAAATATCTCAACGAGGGAAAGTTTGAAAATTAACAATTATATTAGCATAGAACGTGCTACAGAATTTTGGTTGACTTAGCATCAGTGGCCAGTCCTTAAGCTATATATAAAAACACATGAAAATGAAATCACCCATTAGCTCACAAGTTCCTAAATTCGAAATCCCATCACAACCTATTCACTAAAGGCACTTCTCCTCACAGTCTGTATGTGGCCTAAGAGGAGGCGATCAGTCCCACTCGAATGGGAAGAGAATGATCAAGGTCAAATGGTAGTGATTGAAAAAGCAGCCAGGCTAGAAAGATGGCTCAGCGGTTAAAAGCACTGTCTGCTCTC
Organism: Apodemus agrarius; assembly: GCA_964023405.1. Taxonomy (NCBI): domain Eukaryota; kingdom Metazoa; phylum Chordata; class Mammalia; order Rodentia; family Muridae; genus Apodemus; species Apodemus agrarius. Next base: position 6,359,369 of record OZ030019.1, on the reverse strand, counting down.
CCAGAGGTCCTGAGTTCAAATCCCAGCAACCACATGATGGCTCACAACCATCTGTAATGGGATCTGATGCCCTCTTCTGGTGTTTCTGGAAACAGCTACAATGTACTCGTGTGTGTGTGTGTGTGTGTGTGTGTGTGTGTGTGTATTAGATAAATCTTAAAATGGTGGCCACAGCGACATGTCTGAGCACTCACTGCAGCCCAATCAAATCTCAAGCACGGGACACGGGGATCTTATTACCTGTGTGTTTCAGCTGAGGAAACTGAGAAGTAGGAGTTCTGCAGAGTTCGTGAACAGCTGAGAGCATGCCTGGGCTTAGCCTGGTACCCAGCGAAATTCTGGCAAGCAGAATGGCAGTAACTGTGCACCTCAGCACCACTGGGTATTTGTGCACGGTGCATCTTCACAGTGAGGTCTGCCCTGGACATTGTAGTGAGGTTACTGTCACCCTGGCTCTCCTCACAGGACACTAGCAGCAATCCCTCTCCTCTTTATCCCTGTGGTGACAGGTCTTTTCCAAATGTCCGCTGGAGAGGAAGTTCCCTCCAGGGGACAGCCACTGCATAGCATGATCAAGGTGCCCTGACAGGAAATAGAATGCAATGGGGAAAGCAAGGCTTGATGTCGCTGACACCTCGGGGATAATTCCAAGAATGACAAGGGACCGAGGTAAAGGAGGAAGGAGTCACTGAGTCACATAGTTAACCTCAGAGTTCAAAGTGAGAAGTGTGACAGTCCTGGAGATCGTGCGGAGCCACTGGCACTGGCCACTGCGGTGTCACAAGATTAGGTTTTGGAAACGTGGAGCGGGAAGCAAGATCTGTCTTGGAAGCTGGCGGCCTGAGTAAGGTACAGCAGGGTGTGGTGAGGACCTAAGAGACAACGAGACGTTAAGGAGGAAAGCTCTGAGGGAGATAGAGACTACGGAGTCACCACGAGCAGGCCTGGCTCGGGAGGGGTCGGCAAGCCGGGGACAAGTGATGTCGATCGGGGTCACGGACAGAGACAGCAAGCAGGAGGGAAAGGCTCTGATTTAGGAGCAGGAAGACCCCAGAGCCACATGTGCTAATGAGAAGAGGAGTATGAAAATGGAGGGGCCTCTGGGAAACTGAGCAGGCTCTGGGTAGAACCTAGGAGAGCAATGGGACTACGGAAATGTCCCAAGAACACGACATAGGTAGGTGGGGAGTAGGTTAAACCTTCCCCACGCCCCGGTAGGTAGACAGCCCCACGCCCACACACACGTGGGCAGCACTAATTGGACTTGGTGTATTTAAAAGGTTAATTAATTCATAAATTAATTAAAATTTAAATTTTTCTATAATGAATTCAATCACCCCAAAAGATTTACAAAGTACGAAGAGGGAGTTAGAGAAATGTCTCAGTGATTAAGAAGCACTTGTGGGGTTAGTTCCCAACACCCACATGGTGGCTCATGACCACCCTAACTGCAGCTCCAGGGGACCCAGTGCCCTCTTCTGACCTCCACAGGCACAGGGCACACACATGGGGCACATATATATGTATGTACATACATATATACATACGTACAGGCAAAATACTCATACACATAAAAATAGACAAAAGACTGAAAAGAGATCTGAGGGCAGTATCTGAGGAATTATTAATATTTAAGGAATAGGATGGGGAAACTCACCTGGGGCTAGGGGGACAGAGCTAGGGACATCAGACGGGTGACGTCTGAAGTCTCGAGAACGCAGTGGTATTGAAGTCTACAGAGAGCGAGCAGGCCTCGAGAACCGGAGACTCGAGACTGAGTAGAAGGTAGACGATAAGGCCAGGCCATCTGTTTTGGTTATGCTCATAACACAAGAGAAACAGACACGAACGTATGCTATCCCGTTTTTCCAAATTTAGCTTGATGTGGTGACCACAAACCTAACACACTTATGTGTGCTGTGACTTAGGATTCCCTGAAATCCTGACGGCTGAGAAAGAATACCCGGTGGCTAAGCAGGACGGACCGTACAGAGCCTTGGAAGATAAAGTCCAAGTCGCATCCAAACGCCTTCTCAACCACACAGACACTCCTGTGTAGATGCATACTTCTGACGCATACACTGACCTTTTCCTAGGGGCCCGAACTGGATCCGGGTTACCCAGCAAAGCTCTGCAGAGCCAGAAAGGCTCTTTCCTGTGGAGCACAGTTGCAGAATCTGAGGTCACACCCGAAGCAACACTTCATGTAGTCACACACTCATGTGTCTCATGGCCAGCGCTCATTTGTAATTGGGACCCCTCCTGGCTGGCTGTCCATCCCTCCAAACGAATCGATCTATCCCAGCGAGCATGGTGATACAACTCCACAAGGCTCAAGAAATGGGTAGCAATCGATTCTGAGGCAAGAGCCGGGCAAGTGCACCAGAAGACAGGCAAACCACACAACACAACTTTGCTCCTCCAAATGTTGTCCTGAAATACATTCTCCACAACCGAGGATTGGTTAACACGCCCTGGTACTGGCTTAAATACCATAGTACAATCTGACTCAGAGGGATCAGTCATGTGGTCAGATGGACAAACAATGGCGAATTCATTTTCATCCTGCAGAAGTTGAAAACTGCCTGTCCTCACGGCAGATACTGCCCATTTTACTCCCAAGCCACTGTCTTTTATGTTCCTGATTGGCTTTTATTCTTGACCACAAGAGCTATCAGCTGACTTGGAGTTCCTCCCGGGGCTCTACGCTAAGCATGCTGAAATTCAGTGCATTGAGGGGATCACACCCAAACAAGACAATGGCTGGACCTCTCCCAAAGGTCCAAGCTGAGCCTTTGCCCAAATGCTCATGCTAATCCCTTCTTACATCACTGCCCTGAGCTCTGGTCATCCACTGGGTCAGTACGCAAGGACTTTAAGGGAGAAGCTGATCACAATTCCCCATTACAAGTCTTGCTCCAGGATCACACTGAGCGGGCTCATACCACCCTTAGACAAGCAACCCACCAGCCTCATCTGCTACGTGGACACAGGAACACAATCCAGACTACAGAGACCAAGTCAGCAGGAGGCAAGGGTACAAGTGATGAGTGATCAGCACGAGATTTGGCGTATATTAAGTTTTCGTGATCACCACTATGACACCTACGATATAGGAGAGAAAAAAATCTATGTTAGCTACGGCTATGTCACAAGTCCCCCCGCCCCCGTCTTAATGGCTTTAAACAAGTAAATATGCATTATCTGAGTTCTGGCCAATCAAGAATCCAAGAGGATTTCAACTCTAAGCCTCTGCCTTGAGGGTTCTCACAGGCTGCAGGCAAAGCATCTGCAGGGTCCTGTCTGAAGCTAAACAGGTTGGATGTGCTACAAAGTTCACCCCCCGTGATCACAGGCAGCACTCAGCCACTTGGAGGAACTGGGCCTAGGCCTCAGGTGTGTCCTGCCCAACAACCAAATCTCCCCTGTGCCTGACTGTACACCATGGGTCTCTTCTGAGCACTGTATCATGGCAGCTGGCATTCCTCACAGCAAACAGACACGGGAGCTACCATGGACGAGGAAGGAAAGTGCTACACCTTCCGAGGTACCTGATTGCAGAAGCACCATCTTGTATTTCTGCTGCAATCAGTTCACGAGGAGCCTAGTAGGTTCAGCTGGCCCTCTGGGGGTTGGGAGGAAGGGTGACACTGGAGGGCATGGACACCAGGAGGTGGGACTCCGAGAAAGCCATCTTTCCGGTCTGGAAAAGCATCATCTTTTCAGGGAGCTTCTCGCAATTCTGTTGCCTTTCCTCCCTTAATGTCTCACCCATGCCAACCGCCACACAAAGGGCACAGTAAGCTGGGAAATACAGATACGTTCCTGCTCACATGAAGCCTCTAATCTAGTAAGAGAGAGAGATAGTAAAGAAAGAAGACATGCTTATTTAATTAAGCCATTTAATTAAAGTAGTGATGAGTTCCATAAAGAAAAAAACACATAAAATTAGAACTGCAGAATGATCCCCTCCCCCATGGAAGAACTCCCTCTGAAATCCCTTTGCACATGCGTCAAAGAATGAGGAAGAATTAACCAGAGGTAGGCCAGGGCCAGGAGAGAGGACATAGGTTCAGATAAGTTCACAAAGAAGACAGGGAGGCATCTGAAACCTGGCAATGACTCCAAACACAGAAGGGTACAGGACCCTGTGGGCAAGCGAGGGATGCTGTCTATTAAGCAAGGAGGTAGGAAGTTGGCTAATTAAATTCATGGAGATCTAGTAAGTTCTCTGTGGTTTGGGCTACACACTCTCAAATTAAGTTGAACTAATACAATCCACTTTGGTCTTAATGTTCACAACTCAGCCACAGGTCTCATGTGGGAGGTTTTATTGGCAGAGGCGGCCTCTGGGAGGGGGTGAGAGAGAACAAGAGTGAGCTATGGGATCCAGGCCTTGACGCACGTGACGCATGCGCAAAGGGACGTGTAGCCGGTGACACGGCGGTAGGCGCAGGAGCGGCGCTGTCACCTAGAGATGACGTGTCTCTCTTCACTGGGTCTAGGAGCTGGCTGTAAAGACACTTCTAGCTGTCCACAAATGTACTTGATGATATATATGTGTGTGTGTGTGTGTGTGTGTGTGTGTGTGTGCATACACACTCATGTGTGTGTGTGTGTGTGTGTGTGTGTGTGTGTACATATATGTATATCATGGATAATATATGTATGTATTTGTGTGTATATACATATATCTACATATATAGATACATATACATAAATTATTAAACAATAGGCATTATTAAATGGTAGCACGCATTGCCTCAACCAAAGTCAGCTCTCCCCCCCCAACCCCCCACCCCCCACCCCGTGGTTGTTGCTTGGCAAAAGGCACTCTCTTAGGATAACAAAGACTCTTATCTGATTCCATTCCATGAACTCGATCATTTTTTACATAAACAATGCCAGTAACTGATTCCCGGAGAATGAATACAGATCCAAGGCGGGAACAAGAGAGACCCATCCAGGATGAAGATGCTTTCCTTTTGGTCCCCATGGTTTAGACCGAGAAGATGCAGCTCCATGGGGACTTAAATGGGGACTTCCTCTAAAGCTTTCAGGCCTTGCTAGTGCCCTCCTGCTCAGCAGCAAGCCGTGGGGTCCACTGTCCAACAACAACAAAAGGACACATTTCAGTACAATGAAAGTTTATTACAGCCTACAAGGGAAAACCAATGCGTCCTTATAGCAGTATTCGCCTGGGCTAACACACCTGTGACAAAGGGCCACACCCACACTGTGATCCTATCAACAGAGGATGTCCCTCCTACTGATGTGTCAGGTGCTCTATCTGGGGTAAACACTTACATAATAATGCAATTAAGGCTCTGAGGTAAAATGCCTGCTTAGTTTCAACCACGAACCAGCTCTGGAAGCAGCATGCCTCCAGCCCCGCAGCTCCTCTTCCTAGCCCAGGATGGATCCCCCCCCAGGTAAAAACCTACAGACAGAACAAAGCAGGAGCCATCAAAGTTGCATGCTTTCCCAGGGCAAGCAGCTGTAGTCAGATAAAACTGAGGGAGAAGAGCCTCCCACCCACACAGGGCTGTCACCGCCTACTTGTAGCACAGCTAAGGTCCAAAATAACACGGAGGCAGGGAAGGCAGGAATGGCGGGCTCAGAGAAAAGCACTGAACAGGGGAGTCTGCGATTTCAAAGTCAACCTGGGAAACTGCAGGAGGCGGCAGGACCGGAAGGCGGAGCTTGCTGGCTGACAAAGCAGCGAGCCCCTGGCTACAGGTTGAAAGAACCGGATTCCCTGCCTCCACTAATTAACTTTCTGGCCTTTAACAAACATCTTCAGTCAATTAATTAACAAGTGATTATTGAGTATCTATTATTCATCTAGCCCAGAGAAAATGCTCTCAGGCAGGCATGACGGAGGTCCAGGGTACATGGCTTACCCTCAGGGAACTTTCCACTCACACAGGGCACAGCGAGCCACACCTTGCCCTTGACACCTGTCCAGACACTGCCTACAACACCTTCCGTGTCTCCTATTCTGACTACCGCCCTCTGCAGACACCCCTTGCGTGTGGGTAGATGAGCAAGGCCCAGACACAGAGCCAAGCTCTTCAACTCCCTGTGGTACCAAACACATAGACTCCCAAATATTTGCAAGTTTGCCAAGAAAATGTAAATGAAAGTACAACACACATACACAGAGGCTCTCATCACAGTGGGCCGTGCAGCCGGCTACTGAGGGCATGGGTAGCCGGAGGCGAGACAGCCACGCCTGGACTCTGGTTCTCTAGTGATGGGCCTCTGTGCTTGGGCATTCTGAGCCTTCCCACGCATGAGTGAAGACAGGGATGGAAATAGCTATTTCCCATAGGGCTGCTGAGAAGCAGACAGACAGCTAGACAGAGTCCTCAGACCAGACCAGAGCTCAGAGTAAGTGCTCATAGAACACTGGCATCGCTCAGAAATAGCTTGATCTTAATTAACCACAATCTGTTCTGTGGGGTCTCCAAATGGGATCATCCCAGAACAGTCTATTCAGAAAATACAAGCTCAAGGGGTCAATTACTAGTTTTCCACATAATTGTGTGTCTGTGTGTGTCTACTGTGTGTAAGTGCATGTTGTGATGTGTATATACCTATGTGCATGTATAGTGTGGTGTGTCTGTGTGTGTATGTATATGATCTGTGTTGTATGTATATAGGTGTGTGCGTGTGTGTGCGTGTTCTTGCTGTGCCTCTTAAAATACTTCACCAGCTTCCTCACTAAAACAAAATAGATAACGATGTAACCTTCTTACTCAGCTCTCGCAAAGGCGCAGCAGATAGAACATTAGCCCTCAGCACGTGGTGAGCTCCTGATCGGTCGTGGCCTCCATCACGGTCTCAGTGGGGCAGCCCAGCAGGCACAGAATAAAGAGAAGGGTACACACATGCTCTGACGTGGCTCTGGTGTGGTTCTATCATTAGCCAGATGTGGTCCTCTATGTGGGGGTGTGCAGAAGCCAGCAGGTCAGACCCACAGAAAACTGCAGCTCAGCCCCGTTTTTGTCTGGGAGGCCATGAACCAACAGCAAGCAAAGGAGCATCTCCCTTAGAACGACGGTGCTCACTCCACCTCCCAGCAGCAGAATGAGCGGCTGAGAGCTAGGTGATCAAGGAGGCTGCAGCTTGCAATCAGTGGAGAGGTAATCACCTGCCACAGGGCCTGCGGGCAGGAGAATAACAGGGCAGCGTGATTTAGTTCAGTAGATTGGGCAGGAAAGAGACAGGGAGCAGTGACAGAGAAGAAGAGAAATGCGACAGGTGACATTCCTCTGGGCACAGCTGGGCCTGGAGTCAAGCTTCCTCTGCTACAGAGGTCTACAGGACAGCGCACTAGTCGCCAGCACCATGGACAGAGCTCATGGAGCGACACACCAACAAGGACTCTGGAAAGGGCTGATCCTTGGCTCCAATGCACCAGAGGCTGAGGTCTTTGGTATGGAGGGCCTTCCCATGCTCTCTCTCTCCTTGGATGCCCCCTTACTACCCCATCTAGAAAAATAGGGTTCCAGCAGGGAACAGCAGGCCTAGACGTGAAACAAACAAACAGAAAAATCCCAAAACCATAGAAATGATAAAGAAAAGATGTTCAAACAACAGACGCACGAAAGGTGCACAGTACACACTTGTGTGTCAGTGACACCCCTTTTTTCTATCATCAGGAGAAAAACCAGTGTGAGCTCCCAGCGGGAAGGCATAGACAAGATGGAGACTGACAACAGCTGAGGAGGCATGGGAGGACCACCCACTCCCTAGGACACACCAGCATGGAAGGCAGCGGGAGGGTCCTTGGGAATCTAACGTCGGACCTGGCACATAGCCCAGGCACAGCCCTCCTGGGCTCCTGCGTCTGAAGGACCCCCACATCCATGACCACTGCTGCACTTTCCATGACAATCAAGTGAGGGGATCATCCAAGGTGCCCACCAACAGGTCAATGATCACTGTGCTATGAGAAATAAGCTGGCCTAAGATGATGATGTGTGTGAGTGTGTATGTATGAGCGTGTGTGTGTGTGTGTGTGTGTGACTGTGTGAATGTATTAATGTATTAGTATGTGTGTATTAGTGTATTGTGAGAGTATGTATAATTGTGTTATGTATGTGTGTGTGTGCATGTGAGTATGTATGTATATGTATCAGTGAATGTATAAATGTGTGTATGTGTATGGGTGCATGTGGTATATGAGTGTGGTGTATGTGGTATGTATGTGTTTATGAGTATGTATATAATTGTGTGTGTGTATGTGCAGTGAGTACGTGTGTGGTATATGTGAATGTGGTATATGAGTATATATGTGTATGACTGTGTATTAATGTGAGAGAATGTATTGGTATGTGTGTATTAATGTATGTGTGAGTTTGTATATGTAGGAGTGCATGTATATGTATGGTGTGTTATATGTAGGTGTACATATGAGTATGTATGTATGAATGTGTATGTATGTATGTATAAGTGGTGTATAAATGTGTATGTGTGATGTGTGTGTGTGATGTGTGTGATATGTGTGGTAAGTATGTGTGTGTGGTGTGTATGGTATGTAGTGTGTATAATGTGTGTGGTATGTGTGTGGTATATGTATGTGATGTGTGTGTTTATGGCATAGAAGTAGAAAGGGCACCAGGAGGAGGAGAGAGGTGTGGGGACCGCAGAGGCAAAGGACTCTATGGGGCAGGAGAGCAGACCGTTGGAAGATAATGGGCACCAACAAGAGGGGAGGGGCTAGGGAGGCCAGTGCAGGAAGAAGAACTGAGAAGCAGTGTGTGTTTGTAATAACAATAATTACAGAGGAAGGGGCCATGGATTTGGGAGGGAGGGAGGGGTGGAGAGGGGGAGGCACTAGAGGACTAGCACGGGGCATCGGAGGTGGAAACGATGTAAACACAGTACTCAAGTAGGAGACTCTTTAAAAGTAAAAAATAATAATTTAACAAAAGTGAAAAGGGGAAAGCATCCGAGCGAGCACACGTGGAACGGCCTTGAGGAGCCCATCGCCTCTGTACCGACTCCAAAGATAACCAGGCAGGCAGACAGACAAAACCCAGTTGGCTCTGGGGCTTGGAGGAGACCGAGATTAAACTCCTGTTTGCTGCTGGGTGGGTGCTAACCGGGTGAGCCAGGAGAGGGTGTAGAATTTGGTAAACTTCATTATAACAAACACGTGCGCTTTTTGACCAAACAAAACCCTCATCCCTTAGCAGCACAGAAAATGAACTCAGTCAGACCGTTTGCTGCCCCAGCCATCCCGTGACGCGTGACCTTCATTTCTGAGTTTCCTCCTACAAACAAGTGCGGCTATGTCTTTGTCTCCTCTTTGACCCAGTCGTCTGTTTCTCCATGATGGGGGCACATGAAGAACGTGTGCGAGCATCATCGTGCAACATAAGCTAAGAAGGTTAAGCTGTTACCAAGTGTCATGATCACTCGTGTCACAAATATGGCTCTTCACTGATCAAAATGTTACATGACACATGGACTGGTGGATGGGCATGGATGTGGGTGCGTGTGCCTGTTTGCATATATGTGAGTGTCTCCTGTCTCTTTATCATGTGGGTGCATGTTTGCACATGTGGTTGCATGTGAATATTTGTACATGTCTCATTTCTCTATATATAACTTGCTTTCTTCATTTAAAAATGTATGGGGCCATTCTATAGCAGCTCAATGAGGCCTCTCTCCCTCTTTGACAGAAGTGTTTTCTCTGTGTATATCTAAGTGGTTTCCCAGGCGGTCACTCCTATCGACAACTATTTTGGCTTGGTGTTCCAAAAGACGTGAGACATCCAAGTAAGGTGTCTGAGCTTACATCTCCATATTGTCTTTTATAGCCATGTAAATGTCTAAAGAATAATTTTTAAATGACAATAAACTAGGTTGGATCGAAGCAGCAGTGAGTCTGGGCATGGATTAGGATGTTAACAGCGTCGTTTCACTAAGGAATGTGGCCTGCAGCTTACTCTCTGGTACTTCAGAATGCCCTTCTCTGTTGGGCTAGACAGTATTTAGTGTCTGCACAGAAGGGGCTGCTGTGCAGTCTGGAGCTTTGGTGGTGGTGTTTCAAGAGTGTTGGCATATGACTCCTACGCCCCCTTTATGCTACAGACTAAAACATGTAAGTTCAGTTATTGATGTTATTGGGAATCAATGTTCTCACTCTGGGAAAAATAAAAATGTGTGTGAGCTAACGGGGTAGTGCCGGGGTTGCGTTGAAAATGTCAGTGTGAGCAGATGATTTCTTACTCCTGGGCATTTAGTGCACCAAAGTGTACTGACAAGTCCCAGCCACAGTGAGTTCACCCCCGGTACCCACGCCAAGCTCCCAGACATCGGCTCTCATTAGAAGGACCTACAACCTTCTGGATGAAGGATAAGCTGAGATGTTCCTTCCTAAGCCAGGAAACAAGACTGCCCAGACGAACACAGCAACAAGCTTGAGAGGGTCACCAAGTCGAACAACCACAGCATCGGGGGAACAATGACAGTCATCACCACAGGAAGGATGCTAACGCTGAGGTCAGAAATGGCATCTTCCTGTTCACGGCATCCAAAAGGGGAGAGGCAACCCTCCTCCTTCCTTTAAAAATGCTATTTTCTGAACATAGGAAGGACAGTAGAACTATATGCCATCAGGTCTCAGCCCTCAGTGATGCCTATAATGTAGGCAAAACCATCAAAGGATGCTAAAGTCATTGAGTAAGAGGTTATTAAAAACAGGACAATCACAGGGCCTCAGATTCCTGCCCCACAGGTTTATCATGTGCATATAAAGGAGCTAAGGCATTTCCAAAGGAGAGATGTAGTAGTCACCACATTAACTGTGTGGTCAAGCCCTACAGTGAAACCACCTGCCGTTAGGGCTCTCGTGTGATTCAGTGGGAAGACATCACGCAGAAGTGTGATCTTGACAAAAAGTCTACAGGACCTCATTGTGAAGAAGGGATCAAGTGTGGGGACCGGGTGACATCTGATGGAACAATGGGTCTCATGCTCCAAACATTGCTATGTCCCAAAAGATGCCTCCCTCCCAAGAGAAACTCACATGTGTCCTCCTTTTCTAGGTTTAAAATAATAATAATGATAATGATAATCATGAGACCCAGAGTCAACCTTCAGTATCCAACCAGCTCCCGAAGTGAGAAGCCACTATTGACAACCCTGCGGGGAAATGGGAATTTTACCGTAGACTGAATACCATTATTGTATTCACGCTCGATTTCTTAGATCTGTTAATTATTGAAAATGTAGGTGTCTCAGAAAATATGTCCACTAAGAACGTCTTTAAACACAAGGTACAAAATTTTCTATGTTTTGATATTTTTAAATAGTTTTGTCAGTACATTTGATATAAAAATAATAAACAATATTCAGAGAATCCTACCTTGTGTCAGGTTCAAAAGAAACTCGACAAATGGCTGCCAGTGGTGCCTACGCGTACCAAAGCACTCGCTGGCTTCAAGGCCCTCTCGGTGTAGTGAGTACCTATTGGTGTCCGTGCTGGTGCTTCTCAGCTCTTCTCAGTCTTCCGCCTACCCCAAACTCCTCTTTCCTTCGGAGCTTCTCATTCTGTGCCTGTGTTCCCTTGGTCCTCTCTCCTTCCGTCTCCCTCATCCCCCCCTTCCGGTCCTCCCTTTTCCTTTCTCTCTCACTCTCCCCACACACCCCACCCCTCTGCTCATGGCCTGGTCCATGTTCAGTCTACTACCTTCTCTCTCTGCTCTGGACTCCGGCAGATGCCTCTGTCTCTTCTCTCCCTCCCAGCTACAATAAAACCGTCCCCTCAACCACACACGGCTTGGAGCGGTCATCCACCAGATGGATGAACAATGTGAACCCGACACATTGATCTAAAAAAGGTAAAAACAGTCAGGTACATTATATAACTTTATTTTATTGCACAAATGTAATTTACGGAGGGATATATAAATATGGTGTTAAAAGTAGCTGCCTGTGCAAGGTAACCAAGAGGGTAAAAGAGCAAGATGGTAGATTAGAGGCAAGAGCAAACACATTATCATTATTATTATTATTATTATTATTATTATTATTATTATTATTTGCCCAGCTTGTGTGTGAGGCCTTGGGACCAAACCCTCACCACATTATTCAGAGGCTTTTTTTTTTCAGCCTATTTTCATTTCACAGAAATTCCTTAAATTTTTTTCTGAAAACTATTTCCCAAGGAAATAATTCTAAAGATGGCAGATGACTTAATCAACCCCTAACATGTTTTTCACGACAGGAGCAAGGGGGGAGTAACACTAATGTGTAACCAAACATTTAAAAAAATGCTTTTTTTTTTATGTTCTCATTTTTTTTAATTTTTATTTTCTATATTCTATGTTTACATTCCAAAGGCTTTCCCCTTTCCCAGTTCCCCCCTACCATACGTCCCATAATTCCTCTCCCCCCAACTATTCCCCAATCATTCCCCCTCCCCCCACGGTTTCTCTACAAAACTGGATCCAATCTTTACAGGCCCAGAGTCTTCCCCTTTCTTCTTCTTAGGGATCATTTGACTTGCTAATTGTGCCTTGAGTATTTAGGGCTTCTGGGCTCATTAATATCCACTTATCAGTGATTGCATTTCATGTGTATTCTTTTGTGATTGGGTTAACTCACTCAGGATGATATTTTCCAGGTCTAACCATTTACCTACAAATTGCATGAATTCATTATTTTTAATTGCTGAGTAGTATTCCATTGAATAAATATACCACATTTTCTGTATCCATTCCTCCTTTGAGGGATATTTGGGCTCCTTCCAACTTCTGGCTATTATAAACAAGGCTGCTATAAACATAGTGGAGCATGTGTCTTTATTGTATGCAGGGGAATCCTCTGGGTATATGCCCAGGAGTGGTACTTTTAAGCTGGGCGGTGGTGGCGCACGCCTGTAATCCCAGCACTTGGGAGGCAGAGGCAGGTGGATTTCTGAGTTTGAGGCCAGCCTGGTCTACAGAGTGAGTTCCGGGACAGCCAGGACTACACAGAGAAACCCTGTCTCAAAAAAACCATAAAAAAAAATACTTTTAAAATAAACTATTGGACTCTCCACCAGAGGACTACCTAGAAAGGTATTTCTGTAGCTTTTTAAATGGAAGAGGCATATAAAACACACCATGTCATTTCAAAGCCTGTGCATATAAAGACATAAAGCAATATAGCTCTCTCTTGGAGGGATAGCGTACAGATGTTTTATTTTTCTCATCATGTTTATTTCTTTTGTTTTCTAAAAACAGGGAAGATTTTACAGTTTCTTTATAAGTAGTGAATCTATTTCTACAGGTTGGGCTGAGGGGACCATGTGCAGAAAGCTCTGGGGGAGGGGGTGATTCAGACACCCTTCTCACCAGCGTTTCCCGGTCAGGAGGTCCCAGCTGCGGTGGGAATCACCACTTCTCGCTTTTGGTTCTGGTGACGCTGCCCGGTGTGGCTCACAGGGAAGAAGGGAGGAGCAGATGCCAAAGCGAAGCCCTTCAGCTGTCAGCAGGCCCTAAAAGCTCTTCAGTATCCGAGCAGGTCAATAGCCGCTGGACCGTGACAACATTTCCGCTCCCTGCTCCCTGGGGACGGTTCGCATCTGGAGGGGAGACAGTCTACTTCCAACAGAGAGACAGCCCCGCGTTAAGCTTCACATGTCACCTCAGACAGCACAGGGCACTAAGGACTGTTGTTAAAAGCTGGCAGTGGACACTTCCACTTCAGAATATCCATGAGACTCTGGGAAAGGGGGTGGGCGCACAAAAGGCCGAGGGGCGAGTCTGGCTCCTGTCAAGGGGAATGGCGTTTACTTCAGGCTCGGGGACGGATGACTGGAGGGACACCAGATCTAAAGCTTCTCTCCTTCCCATCAGCTCTTCTGCCTGGGCTAGCCACTTAACCACGTCAGGCCTCCTAAAGGAGCTGTGTAAAGTACCCAGAACACACATTCGGAGTGGGGTGTGGGTACAATAGGCAGGCTAGACAGTGTTCAGGCTGGACATTTTCATATTGACAAGGAATTTCTATGCTGCCAAGCAGAAGGCCAGGGCCCTTATTTCACAAGCATGCTAAACAAGGGAGATTGTTTTACCCACCCCTTCCCCACGTTCTCACCATGACCAATGCCCAGCACCAAACCTACAGGTTCTTACAGGTTGGGAAGAGGGCACTGGGGGCAAGGTAGAGAGCAAGTCTTAGAGAGAAGCTTCCCTCTGCAGTGAAGAGGCCTCTCCACTTCCCGGTCTGCGTGACTGGATGACTAGAGAAAGGGGGTGACAGATGCCAGCATTTGGGGGCATGTGAGATTGGCCAGGTTCCCCGGGGAAATGCATTTCCCCTCAAATGCCACCAAGAGTCATTATACGTGAACTGCTTTATTAAAGGGGGAAAGAATCTACAGCTGAGAAAAATTTGGAGCTCCCAATTCAGATATTCTCTCAGGCAGCCATCTTGCTCATCTCTGCTATGGCCAATGGAACGAGAGATAGAGTCTCAGGTTAATCTAGAAAAAGAACAGCCTGAGGGAAGCCTGTGCCTCAACCCTTTGGTAAGAAGAGGAGAGAGCTAAGGAGGCAGAGGACCAACTCCCAGAAAGCCCAGGCTCCATCTACTGCACCCCTCGGTGAAGACCACCTGCACAAGGCGGGGAGGGGTTGCTCCCCATGGAGGATGCTGTTGGGATGTATGTAATACCATTGGCCATGTATGGGTACATGGTAGGATTATCCTGAACGGCCCTCTTGGATGCACTGGATATTAAGCTCAGCAATCCTGCCACCCTGTCTGTAACCACAGGCCCTGGAGCCCTCGGCAGCCACTGTCCTGAATAAAATATTGGTGCCTTCTTGCCCATAAGAGATGAGCAATGTGGTATAGAAATGGGCTTTTATGGTTTTAAGGCAAAAATATTATATATAACCCAGAGGAAGAGGTTGACCCTGAGTGAGCCACCACATCAAGGAAGCAGTCCTCCGGAGGGCCCATCTTGCCTTCTAGCCTGGGAGAGAAGGGGTTAACTAACAAGTGTGCACCCCTCAGCGCACAAGTCTAGACAGGGGAAAGCAACAGAAAACAGGGCTCAAATCTGCTATCAGATGGAGGCTCCAACCTCAACGGGGCTTGGCTTTAAATCCTAAAATGATAGGAAATGAATCCATGTTGTTAAGAGAAAACAGGATACAAAAGTAAATGAAACTGCCTTGTGTTGACTCCCCAGATGGAAATTCCTCAAAAAGCCAAAATCACTCCCCCGTGTTTAGTAAACAGGGCCAAGTGTTGGCGACTGGCCTCAGGAAGCAGCAGCTGCTCGCCTCTGCACGCCTTAAGGCACATGCGTGCACACGCACAAGCATACACACACACACACACACACACAGCACTAATTTCCAAAAGACAATCAATACTGCCCTAAGACAATCTAGCTAATCAGACCTAGCAAGTGCAGTACACTAATCCCATTATGCGCCTTCTTGCTTCCCTTAGAGATAGAGTTGTATCACTCTGCACAGAGAGGGTGTGCCCTGCAGAGAGAGATTACAGATTCCTGGAGACGTGCATCACATCAGACTCCCACTACAGAGGGGGCGAGCACTGAGAAGCAAACAATGTATAGCCAAGGGGGTGTTTACATGGGGGAGCTCCGAGCTTACTGCCAACCCTCATGTCTACCCTACCCCCTCTAAAGAATGGCTCTGCCTGTATTCCAGCCTGAAGTAGGAGGACAGGAAAATGCCTAAGAATTCCATGGAAAGTGGGAAGTTTGGGGCCAGGAGAGACTGAGCAGATGACATAAGTAACAAAGGGCCTTAGGGGAAGGTCTGTCATGGAAGAACACCAAGGGCCAACAGAGCAGGGCAGAGGAGAGCTGCGAGCCCTCCAGAAGTGTGGCTCTGGTGGTGACTTTGGCTTCTCCAGCACGTTGAAAGTTACAAGGAGAAGAAACTAAGATTCTCTCTGAACCCCTTTGGCTGCTAACCAGCGCATCTGTGAATGAGGCGTTGGGCAGAGCCTTGGCTGTGTGGGCCCCTACGGCTCCTCTGAGTGTAGATGCTTCCTCGGGCACACTCCTGGTCAGCATCCCTCCCCACCACCTCGCCAGCCCTCTCTCCTCCAAAAGCCACCTTACAATCCAGAGCCATCACCCTCTCCCGGGAAGCTTAACCAACCTCTTTATTGGGACTAGATGGCCTTCCCTGGACCAACCCCCAACCCCTTGCATGCCTGTCATAGAGTTAAGTGTTTAGTTGAATAGTGTGGGTGACTTTGGAAACAGGGTTTAAGCCTGAAGTTGCATGCCCAAGCCTGTGCCATGCCTGATAAAGAAAGCTTCGGCAAGGAAGACCACTGAGTCTCTCAGACTGAAGCTTTCACCCGGGCTAAATGGCGGGAAGAATTTACCTAAGCTGAATGATAGGAAGAGAGACCCGTTTCTGTCCTCGGCCCCCTTGACCACACACCACAAACTGAACTCCTGGTGTCTGTACTGACACCTGCTGCTTGTTCAGAGGCCCAACTCTTCCCCTGGCCCATTGTGTGTCACTAAAACATGTACAGAAAGACTGGCTCTACGGGGGAGGGGAACGGCAGAGAGAGAGAGAGAGACTCTAAAACCTACTGAGAGAACGTGTGTAAGACATTACTGTAGACCATTTGGGTGCCGAGTCCCAGGTCAGATGTTCTGTGACTGCAAGCCTACGTGAAGGGAAGGAGGCAGTCTCCAGAGCTGTGCTAACGGGCCAGAGTGTTATAGTACGGGCGTCCATCCTCCATTTCCCCAGGTACCCTAGACCTTGCCAAATAACCAAATGGGTCTTTTGAAATCAATCCAGGCCTAGGGAGGAGAGGGAATGCTTTCAGCCTGGTATAACCCAGGAGTTACACAGGCAAGAAATGGAGCCTTAAAAAGACAAAAAAAAATCCTTTTAAGCCAGACCAGAAACATGACCTGTGTCTGTCCACACCTCCCATAGCCCTTCCCATGTCTATACCATTCCACCTTGCTCACAACTGAGGCCAGCCAGGCTGTGAGAATGTCAGGACAGTCACTGGGGAAGCAGAAGGAAGAGATGAGCTGACTCTAAGTTCTGCCACCGGCCTAGGGTAGAGCACACCAGAGCCCTATAATCCTAAGGCCTATTATGAAGACCAAAACACCCAAACAGATACTGTTCACCCACCTGTACTATCTAAACTTGTAAACAACTTGAACCAAGAATATGACAGGATCCCATGTCACCTGTGAAGCCGCTGGGCTCGATGACTTTGTCATAGGCTGTGACTCCTTTCCTTCCTCAAGGCAGAATGCTGGACTGTGCTGATAACACACACTGTGTACCCTCGGCACACAGAACCGGGGAGATTAGAGCTGAGGTGCTCATACCGGAGCCCCGGGAACAGGCTTGAAGCATGCTGGGCCACACAGCGCAGCTGACTCAGCTGTGGGGTCATAAAGCAGGTCTCAGAAGCTCGCTGTTCAGCATGAGGGACAGGGATGGGCTGTGAGCGACGAGGACCCTCCCTGGTTGACAGTATGGCATATTAACAAGCTGGCTGGTAAGGCAAAGGCCAAGGGCTGGTCCTAGCCTGTCCATCTGGAAATGCCAACTCTCGGGGAATGGAAATGTTTTATTCTGTATTCCCCCACTCTTTGAGGTAAGAAAATCAAATGCGCCTCTGGTTTGCAGTGAAGACGGTTCCTGTAACTCACAGGGAAGGGCTGGGCATCTTGTACAACTCCCAGTAGCTCTTTCTCTCAACAAAAAGAATAAAAGTCATAGAGCTTTGATAACAGTGGGCTGTCTACAGTGACTTACCACATTCCCCTCCAAGGATATGAAACAAAACATATTTATTCAATTAATCCCAACTTTAATCTTAGAGAAGTCAAAGGTTGCAAGAGGGTGTGTCTCAAAGTATAAGCTCCCAGAGGGCAGAGACTTCCTGCCTGTTTCTTAGCTGCCCCACCCCCATCCCCACCCTGGGACCTAGGAGACCATTTGCACCTTGATGTAAGTGAACAACAGAGAAACCGACTAGGCAGACGCCCATGTCCTCGTCTTCCCCAGTCCAGCACTATACTTTGCATTTATCATCATTAGCAGAGAAGCTCGTGGTGGGTTGCCGACTGGGAGGGGAGAGAGTCGGTTCTCTCCGGGGGTGTGAACCCTGGTAGGTGACCCCTGCCCCCAGTGAGTGGCAAAACCTACATACATGTACACAGAGCCAGCACCAATTGGAATCGGTGAGTTATGAAAAAGGAAAACATGGAGAGATGACGAAGCTGGGAGGAGGAGGAGCTGAGAGGACTTGAACTCTAGGAGCAGGGCACACTGTTCACGTGCAGAGAATTCTCAGGGAGGTTAATTCTTTTCTTAAGTATCGTAAGAGGAACGACTTACCCACAGGCTATCATTTTCACAACCTTGACCTGACTGTAGATTTCTTTCTGGGGATAGAAGGTTTCTTACACAGCACCTTATAGAAGGTTTCTTACACAGCACCTTTCCCGCTAGACACCACGTGCCTCTGCCCACGCACTAGAGCAACTCAAGATGCAACTGGGAGCGACCAGAGTCTTCAGGGGCGCGATCTTCTCCAGGTCGGGATCAATGGCCTATAAAACACTTCTGAAGAGCTGACCAGGCCCAGAGAGGTGGCTTCGTGCTTCCGGCTCAGGGGCACACTGAAAGAGCCCCGAGGGAACGGTTTTTCCTTGCCTGCTCCACAGTGAGTACACCCAGCAGGCCTGGCGTGCGCCGTGGGCGGGAGGAAGTATCCGGTAATGAAAAGCGGGCAGATGTCTGAGACACACACGAAGACCGAGCTGGGGCCCAGGCCTTGTCTGTATTCTATAGAAGAAGCCACTTTGCCTCCGTGGTGGAGATGGACTTGATTTTTAATGATCTCCCCTCAGCCTCTTCCACCACAAGGGCATTAAAATATCTATAGGGTCTGCCAGCAGCAGGGGATTCGCCAGCCACGATTGCACTTAAGAACCCGTCTTGGAACATCTGCTCCCAATTATAAGTGAGGCCGGCGTTCATTAATACTGCCACAACTGCAGCCGTGTCCTCGGGACTGGCTCTGCAGACATTCCCAAAGCCAGGTGCAGAGGGGAGAAAGGGCAAAAGGTTCTCCCCACACTCAGCTGTCTCCTTGGCAGAACCCAGAGGGGAGTGAGAATCAGCCCTCCCAGCAGGCTGCCGAGGGAGGACCGTGCACTCCCCTGAGCAGGAGCACTGCCTGTGTGTCCTGGCGGGCATGCCGGGTTACCATCCTTTACCAGGAAACACTAGCACCCAGCACAGGTAAGGGTTGTAGATTCTGCAGGTTCCCGTTCAACACAGAGGAGCGTGTAAGAATACCAGGGGCTCTCTGCTTCTTGAAAGTGTGAGAGCCAATCCTGTTTTAGATGCAGGAAGAGTCGCATCTTCCAAAATAAGGAAGAATAAAAACAATTGCTTGGCCATCACCAGAACCCTGGTTTGGCGCATTACGGAATGCATATATTCACTGGCGTGATCTAACAAATTAAAATGTCCTTTTTGAAGCCCAATGCCACATTTAAATGTCTAGGCCATGCTGCTAAATGAATGAGAATGAACGTGTATGTTAAACCACAGAAACCGCTTATGACAGGGAACTTGGGCATTCAAAAGCCTAACTGGTCTGAGACGGTTTGTCAGGTAAAGGTGCCTGCTGCCGAGGCTGATGACCTGAGTCCCTCCCAGGACCCACTTAAGAGAGGGAGAGAATTGACTCCTTCAAGGTGTACCCTGACCTCTATAGATGTGCCTTCGTGAACATGACGATCCCCACAAATAAAGATTTTAAAACACAACTGTTGAAGTCTACAGGACACACAGAAGCCACCCAGAGAGTAGGCATCACCTGCATACTGGACAAAAGATTTACTTCTCTTTTTCTGTGCCATCTAACTTTTATTTTTTAAATTGTCTATTTTTAAGTTGAGAAAAAAACACTCTAAGGTCAAAAAGAATAACAGAATCCACCCATTAGAGTATAAATACATTTTTTTTCTATAGTCCCCTTACCTACTTTTTTTTTCCTGTAACATTCAAAACACTACTGTGTCCTTAGCTGCTTTCACTCATGAGCTTGGCCCTCGTCTGCTTCCTCTCCTCACAACTCTGTGTGTGTGTGTGTGTGTGCCTCTTTCTCTGTCTCTCTCTCTCTGTGTGTGTCTTTCTCTTTCTCTCTGCCTCTGTCTGTCTCTGTCTCTCTTTCTCTGTCTCCCTGTCTCTCTGTCTCTGTCTGTCTTTATCTGTCTCTCTGTCTCTCTCTCTGTTTCTCTCTCTCTCACACACACACACACACACAGAGAGAGAGAGAGAGAGAGAGAGAGAGAGAGAGAGAGAGAGAGAGAGAGAAGCACACATCCTCCATTCAGCTAGGAGAGTGTCTGGGAAACAATAGCTGCTCGGCATAGTTTGTACTTGGATCTGTGGGTTTGATTATAGGTTTGCTTCTGGTTTTTATTTTTAATTGCATGTGTTGCTACCACTGAATTTTGATTCAGTAGTAGCAAAAGAAATTGGCCTAACCACTTTGGGAAACGGTCCAACCACTTCTCTTAAAGCTGCATGCACCCTTGTCTTATGGTGAGCACTGGATCCCATACTAGGTGTGTTCCTGGGAGCCTAGGCCCACCCAAAAACATGCCCACGACAGTGTGCTTATGTAATAAAGACCAATGACTCGAAAGTGCCCCCTGATAACAAGTTGGCCATGTTTGAGGTATTCATAACACAATGAAAAGGAAAAGATAACATGTATCAAAACAAAAGTCAACTTTGGTGAATGATAAAGAGACATAACAGAGAGATGACCAACCTAACACAGTGATAGCATCATAACAGAGGCATAGCAGACACAACAGAGGGAAAGCAGACACAACAGAAGGACAGCAGACATAACAGAGGGACAGCAGACAGAGGGATAGCAAATGTAACGGAGGGATGACCAACCTAATAGAGTGATAGCAGACATAACAGAAGGATAGCAGACATAACAGAGTGGTGGTTGACCTAACAGAGAGACAGCAGACACAACAGAGGGACAGCAGATATAACAGAGGGACAGCAGACACAACAGAGGGACAGCAGACACAACAGAGGGACAGCAGACAGAGGGATAGCAAATGTAATGGAGGGATGACCAACCTAACAGAATGATAGCAGACATAACAGAGTGGTGGTTGACCTAACAGAGGGACAGCAGATATAACAGGGGAACAGCAGACACAACAGAGGGACAGCAGACATAACAGAGGGACAGCAGACAGAGGGATAGCAAATGTAATGGAGGGATGACCAACCTAACAGAATGATAGCAAACATAACAGAGTGGTGGTTGACCTAACAGAGGGACAGCAGACACAACAGAGGGACAGCAGATATAACAGCGTGTGCGCGCGCGCGCGCGCGCGCACACACACACACACACACACACACTCTGTTGGCAGTGTATAGGACCCCAGAGTCAAGCAATATGGTAGCAATTGTTTACATATTTCAACATAAATCCGGGTGAGCGCAGGTAACCTGACAACAAGCGCAGGCATGAAAGTGTGGATACATGGTTCTTCCTCTCCCTTAGGAAACCACTACTCTCATGTCTGCCACGGTGACACAGGGAAGGACCCATACCCAAGGCTGCAAAGCACATATCCCAGGCGCAACATGGCAGTATGGTGTTGGGATACAGTTCTCTATCCCTACCCTAACTGACTTCAGAGAGCAAAGCCTTTCGTGTGTGACCTCAAAGTCTGGGCTCCTCTTGTTCTCAGCAATGGGAGAGAAAATGGGAAAGAGAGCAAGGAGCACCTCAGGAGCACCTCGGGAGCACCCTGGGAGCACCTCGGGAGCACCCTGGGAGCGCCTCAGGAGCACTTCAGGAGCACCTCATGACCTTCAGTCTTGTTTTAAGATTCTGACTTCACAAAGCATCCAGGAAACTCTGTGGCACCTCATCTCTAAAAAGCAGTGGGAAACGCAGCTCTAAAGCCCAGCTCATGTGACTGGAGTCAAGGACACTTGGAAAGTGTGTAGCACTATATCCACACAGCACGAAGGTGTAGAGGATGGCCCAGCAGGGAGAGAAGGAGAGCAAAGGAAATGGCCCATTCCGCCTGTGTTTGGGCCATCTTTGTACCCCAAGTTCTATAATTGACTCTTTGGTCCCCAAAACGTAGTATGATAAACTGAGGACGTGTAAACACATAGGCAAGAGAACCCTAGGATAAACGCACCTGATGAAAACATCTCACAGGCTTTGTCACTTCTGGACTCTCAGCCCTGCCCATGCCCCTGCCTGGGACACAGCTGTCTCCTCTCCTCCCCAGCTAACCCATCTTCTGACTCAACCTCTGTCCCTTCCCCCATCCAGGATCCCGGCCCTCCTCCCGGCTGGACCTGGGTGACTATACGAAGGGGTCTGTCTCACACAGAAGATCAAAGCCCCGGGACAGTACAGTGTGTCTGTACCATTTCCAGCACCTAGCAAAGACGAGATGTGATTGGCATTTGAGAATCAGTTCCACACCAATGAAATACCCATCTCTGGATCAACTATTTGCTATTGCTTGGGACTCCCTAAGCCCTAGGCAGTGTGCTCTGACCGCTGTGAATTAGAGGCCTCTGACTGCCTTTAATGAGCAGGAACTGAACAGCTGGTTATTGGGGGAGAAGGAGTAGCAGTCTGGCCAATCCCAGCTGACTACCAGGTGGTTCTAAACCTGGAGCTTGGAGGTAGCCTTGAAGCCCGTGGGACCACCACTAGACCGAGTGGGTCCATTCCCCAGAGGGAGGGTCTCACTCGGAACTGAGACCAAATGGCAGATATCTGGTGTGCAGAGGGACTACGGAGGCCGTAGTAGTGCACAGGCTGGCGGGACCATCTGCCTCAGACCCCATCACCTCTCTACCCATAAAACCAGCCTTGGCAAATTAGTCCATCTCTTATAGAAATGTCTTAAGTATAATTATCTGACATGGGGGAATAAGGCCATGTGTCAGCGTCAAAGTTAAGTTCCCACCTAACAGAGCACAGAAACACCTCACAATAAGACAGGTGGATGGAGCCGCGGAGAGGGCCCAGCCGTTACGAGCACAGCGCACTCTTGCAGAAGACCTGGGTTTGGCTCAAAGCACCACCACCTGTAACTCCATCCAGTCTCCAAGGTTCCTGTGCCCACTTCTGGCTTCCCAGGCTCTTGGGTGTGTGCAGTGCACATAGATTCACATAGGTGCATACACATACATGTTTAAAAAAAAAAAAAAACATAAACCCAGCCTTCCTGAAAGTGTGTGAGTTTAGAAACTGTGTTTGGTTTGAAATGCCATACTGAGTAAAGAATTACAATTTTTATAAAATACCTAATTACTAATTTTCCTCTGTCTCCTCCAGCAAAATAACTGCTGAGCTAATGGTTGGTCAGGTCTTTTCCCATGGGGACTCTCACGGTCAGGTTCTCTGCTTGGAACCACTTCTTAGCTTGTAAAATAGCTTTGCCAGCATGTCCCAAAGTCCCTGGTCTCCCAGAAGCTCGGTCCAGTCCTGTCCCTGTGGGGGAATGGGGGACTGCAAAGCCCAGGGAAAGGTGGGAAACTCAGCTCAGAAGGTCAGCAGACAAGAAGCCCTACCACATCTGCCCAACGAGACCTCTCTCTGCCAAGGATGGCCAAAAAGAAGGCCAAAGAAGACAGGATGCTCTTAGACCTGTCAACCCTTAAGCTGTCCCAGGGAAGTAATTATTTCTGTCAGTGGTCGTGTGGTTCAGAGGATTTCAGACAGGGTTCATTAAAGAGAGTTAGGGTCACAGCTCATTTATGTCTCCTTGAGCCTACTTAATCAAAATAACTCACTGTTACACACCACCACAAAACCACCTCACGTGGTGACAAATTAATAACCAATCTACCAAGCCACGCCATCTCTGGTTGTGAGCTCCGCGGGCAAAGTCAATGCACGCCCTCCCAAAGGAATCCCCACTTGCCCCTGAAGCCCACTTTAAGTGAGACATTAGGACCAGAGAGTCGCTGCCACCCATTTCTTCCACAGATGGCCACATCCCACAGAGCATGTTCCATGCACTCATTAGAGTTGCAAGCCTAGGTCACTCGGGAGTAAGATGAATGCCAGCGAAGGCAGTGCTCTCGACTCCTCGGGCTTACCAGGAGGTAATTATCCTGGTGTAAAATGTCAAGGCTGGTTTCACGTGGGCAAAAGAAAGGAAGTGTCATGTTTAGCGTAAGCCACAATATTGTTTTAATCAAATCAGAAGCTCGTTATTAGACGATAAAGCTTGACATAACACGACAAGAAGCTGTGCCCACCTTGCTTCCCACAGTTCAGGCTCAGGGCTGACTGACACAGGGAAGGCTCGCTTGAGGTGTGGTGTGGATAGAGCTATGGGCAGGATGTGCGAAAGATCCACTCAGCCCTGTTGGTTGCAGGCCCCAGGCCCCTCCACATTCAGGTAGTTCTGGATCCTGGCTCATCTCTTGATAAACAGGCAGGGATAGTAGTACGTTTTCCATTGGTTTGTCATATTAAATGGTGCACAGGAAGTGTCTGGAACACTACGGGACACACCGTAAGCTCCATAAATGTTTGGATTATCTATTTCTGCAGCTAAATAATTTCCTTGCAGCCAGTGCATATTATCTTCATGACAAAAAAAAATTTTTTAAATAGAGCATAGAATAAGAAAGAACTGTGCCACAGCCTAAGTTATCGGAGACAAGGGGGTACACTGGACCTATTCCCTTTATAGGTCAGAACCCCCTACTTAGGAAACTGTCAGATATTTACAAGGATTGATAAAATGTAGGAATGAACAGAAGGAACTTGGTCAAAGTCAAAACAGATTTGAGACATTTTGATGTCTCAGACTCAGACCAAGGGGAAGTCAGTATGTGACCACTGGAGATGGGAAAGTGCTTTGCAGCTTAGTACAAATGCTTGATTTTGGTACTCCCCGATGATGGTGGTGGTGGTGGTGGTGGTGGTGGTGGTGGTGGTAATGGTGATGCTACTGTGAGCTCATATGGGCCGCTGCACTGCTTATAGCTTCCTCCTTAATGTTGTATTTGTGAAAAAGTCCAGGCCTCCCTCTAGCTAAAGCATCCCAATTTCTAGTTTTTATAAAGTAATAAGCTAAGTAACCACAAGCCCATGGAGGAATCACAAACTCACAGAGGAACCACAGGCTCATGGAGGAACCACAGGCTCATGGAAGAACCACAGGCTCATGGAGGAACCATAAGCCTATATAGGAACCACATGCTCATGAAGAAACCACAAGCCCATGGAGGAGCCACAGGCTCATGGAGGAACCACAAGCTCATGAAGGAACCACAGGCTCATGGAGAAACCACAGCTCATAAAGGAACCACAGGTATATGTAAGATCCACCATATGGGCATTTTTATGTCATTATTGGATCCCTAACTCCAGCCAGCTAGTCATGAGGTCATTCTAATGGTTCAACTCGAAGTAATGAATATTCATGTGCAGAGAATGACAAGGCACTTTTAGAAAGCGGCAGTTCAGGAGCTGCTAGGTCACCTTCAGCAATGCCACAGCACGTTCAACAGCCAAGAAAGCAAAGAACTCATTCCACCATCGCGTCCATTTCCAAGTTAATCCAGACGGTACGATCACTTCTTCAAAAAAGACTTCTTATACAAGAGTGGTGCTGCACACCTATAATCCCAGCACTAGCTAGATCAGAGGGTCAGGAGTTCAAAGTCAGTCTTGGGTACATAATGAGTTCAAGACAAGGCTGGACTAGAAGAAACTCTGTTTCGAAACATTAAAATATGACAAAATGAAATAAGAGAACCCTCGACTTTTAGTTTCCCAAGATCAAAAGTCACTTCTAAGTGTCTCACCCAAGTCCAACAAAGCAGTGAGTTGGCGGTGAAGAGATGGGTAATTTTCTTTCACAGTGAGTTTCAAAAAACTGGCATGCATCTTTATCATATTCTTCTAAAGTGATCAGAGGCTTCAGGAGGCAGAACGCAAGGGGATCTCTGTGAGTTCGAGGCCAGCCTAGGCTACAGAATGAGTTCCAGGACAGGCAGGGCTATTCAGAGAAATCCTGTCTCAGAAAGCAAAACAAAGAAGAAGCCCCAAAATAATAGGCCTGGAAGCTGAGATTTTGTTAATGTGGAACAAGACCTGGATTACTGGAGCCGATCAGGCTGGCCAGGCTCCTGCTACCTGAGATGCACTCTCTCTCTTACCCTAGGGTGGCCTGTGTCTGAAGAAAGCAGCCTCCTCCTCCTGGATCCCCAAGGGCTTCTCCAGTTCTACGATCCAACTAAAGATAGTTGGCCGTGCTCTAAAAGGACCCCTGATCTGAGTTCACACCACTTTAAAGGGGTTAATGGCATTCAATTATATCTGAACCACTGCTGGGATCACATGACTCCGTGAAGCGTAGAAAATGGTTGATGATTGATGATGTTTGCAAATATTGTAACATCTTTGGATGTTTTTAATGGCTTGCTGGACCAAATTGTCATTTTCACAAACTATGCGCTGCTAAGAGCACTCGTTTGGCACGGAATCTGCTCTGGAGGCGTCCTGCTTTATGGTTAAACCTTGGGCCCTTCTTCGAAACAATCTCGAAGGCAGTGTTGCTAGTCATGCTAAGAAACACAAACACAGCACTCCTCCTAAAAAAGGAGTCGGGCCCCTCGGATGAAACACCTAATGTTGTAGTTCGCCAAGCAGCCCGAGTCCCACCGTCAGTCAAGATCCAGTGCAAAATATCGGTCTACTATTTTTTAAGTCAAGACCCCACAAGGGAAATGAAAAAAAAATAAGCTGTTCATTTTCTTAAAGCGCAAAGCTACCTGGGACTCGGGACTTTAAACTGCAGGCACACTGGGGCTGCAGAACTTCAGGCCAGCCAGCAGGCTCCAGTGTTCCTCCCATGCATTCCCTGCTCCAGGTCACCCAACAATGGCGGACCATCCTCTAGATCGGCCCTTCTCCACCTTTCTAGTGCCGAGACCCTTAAACACAGTTCCTTATGTTGTCGTGACACCCCCCAACCATAAAATTATTTTACTGCTACTTCATAACTTTAATGTATTTCTACACCATAGTGTAAAGTCTTATATGCATGGTAGCTGATATGCAAACCCCCAAAAATCAAAATGTAAATATCTGATATGCAGTATCCCAAAGGGGTTGCCATCCACGGGTTGAGAACTGCTGCTCTCAACCAAGTCCAACTTGTCCAGGTGTATAAGAGTTCATCATGGACCTGTATCCCTAACCCTTACTGACATGCAATAAATTAAAGCAAAAACAAAACTAAGTTTTTACCCCTCCACATTCTGTCCCCCACACACCTGGCCAGGGGTGGCAGCATCACAATCTGGCCCTCAAGATCTTAAAAGCACCATAGATGCCTAAGAGGAACCATGAGAGGTAGCTAGAGTCTCTTTATTTTGGCTCCAGCAGGCAGGTCTGTGGCAAACAGCCCCAGATTACCAAGGAGATTCCATGTGTGTTTGAAAAGCTCTTCCCAGAAGCAGCTGCTCCCGGGAGGAGAGGGCCTGGGAGAGCAGAGCAGCAACTGCCCACTGAGACGAAAGGTGCTTCTCCTTCGGGAAGGAGACCTGGACAGGTGCTATTTAGAAAGCACAGGAAGCCATCTGGAGTCACTCAGCAACTCAGAGACCGGCTCCCTGCAAGGCATAGAGATACTGAGAATGGGCTCTAGGAAATCCAGTGGACAGAAGCCTGGGTGCGCTTTCTCTACCTCTACAAATAAGCCATGCCCTGTGGTGGGAGCACAAGGTTCGGTGGTATAGCTCAGGCCACCCCTTTAAATAGATATATGGTATGGCTCAGGTCACACCTTTAATATATATGTGTGTGTGTATTTATGTTCATATATATATACATGTATGTGATTGCATGTGTATATATACATAGAAATATATGCTGTGTATGTATATGTGCATATATGTGTATTATATACACATGTATATTGCACATATATGCATATGTATATAGACACATATGTATATGCATATATACATACATATTCTATATTGTATGTTTATACACATATATGTCTATATACCGTGTATATGCGTATATACACATATACATATATATTGCTTTTTTAAAATGTCCTAACACATTACTACATAAAAACAAAACATTCACATAGAAAAGCTTTACTCATTGTAAGTCTTGAGCATTTTTACAATATTGAAAGCTTCTTGGGGACAGGGATTCCTAATGTCCCCTTAATCCCTGCCACTCTGGGGAGTCTTTGAAGGGGCAGTCCCTACTGGGAGGGAGCACAGAGGTATGTAGGAGGCAGGACTGTGGCGGAGACAGACAGCAGATGTGCCCAGATGCCTGGGAGTTTCTCCCCCACATCCCTCCCAGCACGCTCATGGGGGAAGGAGTCATTCTCTGGGCTGCCTGGTCCCTTTCCCCTTCCACTAAAGTCTGGAAGACTCCAAGCCCCTGCAATGTTCCCTGACATCCCATCAAGCTCCTTGCCAGGAGACACCCCCCCCCCAAGACCTCCCCTCGTGCCGGCCACATCTGCCTCCTTAATAAATGAGCTATGCTCGTTCACTAGGGAATTTTTCTTTCTGATGTAAAAAGGTCCAAATCCTGCCATTCCTGGGAGCTTCCATCCAGGGCTTGGTAAACTCAGTCCGCCATCAGGAGCTCTCAGATACTTGGAGAGCCCCTCTCCCCAAACTGCTGAAGGTTCGCGCCCTGTTTCTGTGCGGACAGCTCCATCAATCCTACAAGTGCACACACCTGGTAACACGCAAGAGCACCCAGCCTTCCAAGTTCTCTTTAAAGTTGCTCTCAGGCTAGACGTAGGCACTGTGGACCTCCACGGGAGGCTTAAACCTACCACCCCCACCCCTACACCGGCCTCTGAGCTGCCCCCCATCACCCCACCCGCCCTCCCCGGGGCTGGTGGCAGCCGTACTCACATCTCGGAAGCGGTTCCAGTACTTGTCACGGTCATACTGGGAGACGGTGCTCAGCCACTGGTCATTGTCTAGGAAATTGGCGTTGTTGAGGGCCGCGCCACCGGCCAGCGCGTCCAGGTGCCGGCTGTCCACTTGGAGGAAGCACCACGCCGCGGCGGCCGCCGCGAGCACCGCGATCGCTGGCATCTGGGGGCAGGGAACACGGGCGTGAGCCGGTGACAACAGAGCTACCTCGAGCCCCTCACTCCCACCGGGTGTCAGGGCGCCTCGGGGAGCGCACAAGCTGCAACGCCCGGGATCACAACGCGGACAGGGTGGTCCCTCTCACACCTGGGACGGAGGCTGCACCTGGAGAGCCCTTATGAATGGAAACAGCTACAAACGCAGAGCCTAGGTCGCCGATTCGGGGCCGCCCGCCGTCAAACTACAGAGGACCCTCTCACCCGCTCTCGGATGTGGGGCTCCAGTACACGTCCCCCAAACCGGATGCTCAATGTGCCAGCCGCACTCCCACAGACGGGGCCCCACAGCTCTAGGGTAGGGACAGGGATAACGGCGCTCTGAGCACCATCCCAGGCTCTGGCAGATGGGAGCTTCGGGAGCCCTCAAGCCGGGCTTCCCATTTCCAGCTAAGGCAAAGCTCTCCCTCCTCCCGGCCCGTGGCTTCTGCGCAACAGGGACACGCAGAGATGCCCCCAGGCCCTGACCCTGCCGGCCCCGGAGATGGCCTCGGGAAGGTCCCAACTACGCCAAATATGCCAAGTTGGGGTTCAGTGTTCCGCGGACACGTACCTTGGGAGCCCGCCCGAGTCCCGGCGCCCGAGTTGCTGGGGTTCCTGTGCCGCGGTGGCTGGGAAGGCTGCTGCCCGGCTCGTTCCCCTGCGCACCTGCCGCCGCCGCGCGTCCGGCCGCTTTGTGAGCCCGCAGCGCTCTGGCTCGTCTCGGGCGCGGCGTCCGCGGGCGGAGAAGCCCGAGCTCTTAGCCGAGGCCTCTGGCGCCCCCTGGCGGCTACTCGGCGCTGAGCGGTCCCATCCGGGAGCGTGATTCATTCGCGGCTCTCTGCAGGGCTGACACAGATTTCAAGCCCAGGGGAATGATGTTAGAAGGCCAAGAAGCCACCAGTGTTGAGGGACTCACCCGGCTCAGAATCTCTACGG
This sequence comes from Apodemus agrarius, assembly GCA_964023405.1. Taxonomy (NCBI): domain Eukaryota; kingdom Metazoa; phylum Chordata; class Mammalia; order Rodentia; family Muridae; genus Apodemus; species Apodemus agrarius. The sequence continues at coordinate 6,329,215 of OZ030019.1, read as the reverse complement.
TGGAAGGGGAGAGAGCCTCCCAACCTTCTCAATCAGCATTGCTTAACGGAGTCTCCAAGAGTCAGCCCTTTAAACGAGTCCCTGGTGTGTCTTGTGCACAGACAATATTTGAGTGAACTTCTCTACTCGCTGGTCCAAGCCATAGACCCAGCATCTCTAAGTCTGGTCCCCGCCCAGAGCCATCCCTGGGAGTCCTGTGAAACCACCCTCCAGCTTCAAGCACAGGACAGGAGAAGGCTGGTCTCGACCCAGCTGTCTCTTTCCAAATACTCAACATGTTTACGTTAATAGGGCTGGGAGGGACTTTACAGGTGCCCTGCCTGAAAACAGGTGCATCCCCTGCCTGCTTCTTCGCACAGCTGTAGCCTATTGCCCGGTACTCTGTTAGAGCCAAACTGACTACATACAGGCGCGCGCACACACACACACACACAGACACACCCCAAACTCAAAACCCTTCATGATACTTCTCTGAGAAACACCAAACACCCTCCAAATCCCTCTTCTCCCGCACACCTGGTCCTTTCCCTCCCTCTCACCCTTCTGCCTCTTGCTCTGCTCTCCTCTCATCCTCCGTCCTGCACAGGCTAGCCTTGGGTTCAGACCCCAGGGGCAAGGGCTCCTCCAGTACTGGGCTCACTTTGGCCCTTGGCAAGCCTGAGCTACCTGAACCTCTGAACCCGCTACGCAGCTGCCATCTCCACTTGTTCAGAGATTTGTGGCCTGAGCGACTCAGGCCAGGACCTCGGTGACACTGTCCTGAGAACTCAGTGTTCCTCCAGCTGCAAGCTCCCTGTGCCCGAGGGAGGTCACTTAGACCAAGGGTGACCTTCCCATGGGTTGGAACGCTATGACAGTACAAGCTGTCTTGCTCTCAGCTGCTCCTCCATGCACAGGGCACCATTCCTGACACCACACAGTCAGTCAGGATCAGGAATTCTGAGCCCCACTTTTCAATATGCCGCCACCGGGATGTGGCCAGTTGTGAGTCCTTCTGTGATAATTTGGCTTTGAATGGCGTGGTTTAAGTCAGACTGGGATTTAGGCATAGACGGAATTGATTGCACTCTGGGAAGCCTTAGCAGGAGAGAAGTGGGGTCCTTTTTTCATGTTGGGGAAACACCTCGCCCAGGGAGTATCTTATCACGGGGATGAATACACTGGGTATCTGATGTCATAGCCTGAGCGAGGGAGGCTTGGGATAGTGCGAGGGAATGTGTCTTACATTTCGAGAGAAAGGCCAGGCGTGGTGGCGCATGCCTGTAATCCCAGCACTTGGGAGGCAAAGGCAGGTGGATTTCCGAGTTCGAGGCCAGCCTGGTCTACAGAGTGAGTTCCAGGACAGCCAGGGCTACACAGAGAAACCCTGTCTCGAAAAAAAAACCAAAAAACAAAACAAAACAAAACAAAACAAAAACAAAAACATTTCGAGAGAAAGTGACATGCCCAGTTTGGGCTCAGTGTTCTGTGGACACGTACCTTGGGAGTCCGCCCGAGTCCCGGCGCCTGAGTTACTGGGTTCCTGTACCGCGGTGGCTGGGAAGGCTGCTGCCCGGCTAGGCTCCGGCCCCTGCGCACCTGCCTCCGCTGAGCATCCGGCGCTTTGTGAGCCCGCAGCGCTCTGGCTCGGAAACGGGCCTGTGCCACACCAGCCGCTGCTTTCCCTGCTCAGTCCCGGGCTCCCGCTATGGGCTCCCGAAGCCTCTCCTGGGTCTCCAGTCATCATGGATCGTCTTTCCATAGGCGAGCCTCACCCATAGCTTACTTTCCCACCTTCGCATCCTTTCCCTGGGAATCTGCGTCCCCTGTGGTCCCTGCTCTGCTGTGAGTCTGTAAGTCAACCTCAGCCCTCAACGGTTTAAAAGCTAGGTGTTCCCAGCATCACACTCAACATCTTCAGGGTGCCCACGGGCACGTTTTTCACACCTGTATTCCCCAGGCTTACTTGACATTGAACACTCAATAGACCCAGTGATGGGCAGAACCAGCAAACAGCAGAACCCTGATGCGTCTCCAACCTCCAGAGCAAATCTATTATTTTTTCTGGGAAGACCTGTCCCTAGTTTAATCAGAGGGCATCTGCTCTTGGACAGGCGCCAGCCTCACAACTGGAATTGTCCCTGTAACCACTGCTCATAGGAAGGGCAGCCAGCACCTCACAGGCTGGCGGCGGGTGTCAGAGCCAAGGATGGACTTAACCTTGTAGCAGGGTGAAGAGGCTGGCAGCTGGCACCCGCCATGCACGCCGGCACTCCTGGGGAGGGATGTCAGATTTATTCTGCTGTAAGAAGCACCCAGGACCAAATCAATACCGTGCCTTGGGGCTGTATTTCTGCTCTTCATTGGCGGGTATACAAGTATAATAACTCCTTGTTTTAACATAGTTCTCATTTCCAAGGAGGCCACATGTTTTATTTTCGGCTTAACGGACCCTCAAACATGTGCTCCTGGCCAGACTAAAGCAGACAGAACCGTCGCCACTTTCTGCCGAGGAGAGGGGGTGGTTGCAAGAACTGTGAAGGTCATAGGGAGACGGTCTAGCCCAGTCTAGCCCCGGAAGTCTGACAGGCCAGGCACCACCTACTGGGCTCCATCCCATGACAGGGGTGCATTGTTTGGCTGTCCGCCTGGGTTTATTTTTAGCTACAAACTCATATGTCTTCCTGACGTATGTCATCTCCATTTCAGTACCTCAGTTGCTCCAAGTTCAAAATGTCGACAGTGGAACGCTTGAGTCTCATCTCTGGTCAAGCCTGCTCCCTGGCCTACGTCCTCACCTCAGGCAAGCAACCTCCCAATGCTGGCATGGACTCTGACCTTCTCAGCGCCCGCCTTCAGTGACCTCGTAGAACTCCTCGACTCTTGAATTCTCACCAGATCCCCCTCCCTCACAACCCATCTCCTGCATCTCTCACCCAAGCGCTGCACAGGACCCTTGGCCGGGGTCTCCGGAGATCTGTGGATCACCACAGAAAATTCTTGTGTGGACCCTGAGAGGAAAAGAAGCCCTTCACGGGCATGGAGTCTTCTCTCCATGAAAATGTGACCTTGTCTCCATATTGACTGTTCTTGCTGTCCCCTTCGGACAAACACCCAGCACCTCAACTCGAGGCCCTGTGCCTTCCTCTGAACCCACTGGCTTCCCCTCCCCCTGCCTATCCCTGCCTTCAGTCAGGACTGCCCACCACAGCCCTCTACAGAGCCTTTCCTGGGGCCTCCCTACAGTCTGTCCGCTTGCCTCTGCCCACCCTTCTACTAACAGCCTGTGGGGCCACATTGTCACCCCAAGTCCTCAGACACAGCTTCCCTGGTCCCCACAACCGCAAGGCCCTCAGAACTACTTCCTACCCATCTTTCGCCAGACACGCTCAACAGAATAAGGTGCGGCCTCATCCAGGTCAGTTCTACTTACTACTGAGTCCATAGCGCTTTACAAAAAACATATGTGCATAGTAGGCACACAAGAAATGCTCACTTAATTGGGGAAGGTATGCTCAAAGCTCTGCACACAGTAGGTAAACAGCCAGTGCGGACTGAGCGAGCAAAGGCTCAAGGCCCAGTGTTTTTCATTTCTTTCGTTTCTGAGACAGAAGGAAGCTCCCAGGTTTGTGTTAGAGATCTTCCACACACCACACACACACACACACACACACACACACACCCCGCAAACACCTCTTGGGTAGAGGACAGGGCCATGAGAGAGCGGTGACCTTGCGCTTCTGGGCCAGCCTGTCATAAACATAATGCTGTAGTCAATCCTTCCCTAAGAAGAACAGGAAAGAAATTGATGCATTCCTTGTCGTCATGGAAAACAGCTCACCCAGCAGGGCCCGTAACTTTTATGGACACATTGATCTCAGCCATTGATTACACGTATACAGCAGAGTCAGGTTCACTCCATCTCCCACGTCCCCGGCAGCCATGCCTCCCTCCTACACGTGGCTTCCTGCCTTCTTCCCCCTCTTCAGAGCCACCGTGAATGGGTGACCTACCTCAGGAGCAACTCACCTTAAGCAAACGTATATATCACAAAGAGAAGAGAATAAATACCAGAGCTTGAACAGTCAATCAACTACACAGGGTCAAAGAAGAGGGAGCCAAAGCCCTATCAAAGATAAAAATGGCCCTGGCCATCAGTACCAACAACTGATAACATGGCTGACATTACGTGAACATGTACCCAGTCAAAGAGCCCCCATCTTATCTGATGTCACCCTCATGATGAGCCTTTGATCAGATAAAAGCATTGAGTGCTGAGTTGTAGTGACCATTGTATTAGCCAATGCTACCTGAGAATAACTCATAAAGAGAATATGATTTTTAATTCAGTTTTGGAGGCTGAAAGCCCAAGATTGAGGGCCTGCATCTGTGTGGTTTCTGGTGAGGACCCAACTGTGTCAAAATGTGGTGGACAGATGGACTGGGATGGACACAAGTTCAGAAGGGCCGTGTGCAGAGGTTGGCCTTACTGTTACAGTCAGTCCTCTTGAGAGCAAACCCCTCAAGTGTGGCATTCATCCCTCAAGAGTAGGAAAAAGGATTTTTTTGAACACGCCCCCCAATAGGCCTCTGTCTTAGTTAGGGTTTCTATTCCTGCACAGACATCATGACTAAAAAGCAAGTTGGGAAGGAAAGAGTTTATTGAGCTTACACTTCCACATTGCTGTTCATCACCAAAGGAATCAGGACTGGAACTCAAGCAGGTCAGGAAGCAGGAGCTCATGCCGAGGCCATGGAGGGATGTTAGTTACTGGCTTGCTTCCCCTGCTTTCTTAGAGAACCCAGGACTACCAGCCCAGGGATGGCACCGCCCACAATGGGCTGGGCCCTCCCCCACTGGATGCATCTACTCAAGGGCGGGTCCTTTCTCCTTGATAACTGCAGCTTGTGTCAAGTTGACACACAGAACCAGCCAGTACAGCCTCCCAGTAGGCCCTCTCCCAAAGTTGCTACAGAGGGTACCAGGCTTCCAGCACAAAGCCCTCTGGGGAGGCAATCATATCCTAACTGTAACATCGCTCATCCCAAGTCACCACACCAAAAAACAAAAATCAAACAAACAAACAAAAAGCAAAAGAGCCAGGGTTTGCACCAAGAACCACTTCAGGCTCTTAAAGCTCCCACTATGAGCTGCCACCATGCTCAACTACATCAATGCCACCCCTCACTGCACCTGTGGTGCTTCCCTGGGCCCCTCAGCTTATCAAGGCACAGTGAGCAGTCAGAAGCTTTTACTGTGTGTGTGTGTGTGTGTGTGTGTGTGTGTGTGTATCTGTGTGTGTGTTTGTGTGCACATGTGTGTCTGTTCCTGTGGAGTATATGACCTACTGTGCAAGGGAGCCAGCTCTATTTTGTGACTATGTACAACTAAAGGCTTTAGCAACTGAGACTCAGGAAGCGCAATAGTGTTCCGAGGACTTCGGGGGACTCACACTCCATGAAGATTGTGGAGAAGTCAAACAGGGTCTTGCATCCGGGACAGCCTTCCTGGCCCTCTCCTAACTCTAATAGTGATGGCTCCAGCAAGGCCTCTGTTGCAGTGGTGTGAGCTTGCATCTCAGCCCACAGGCTCTGAGCCCTCTGAGAAGCTAACAAGGTGGCCCAAGATCCTGGGAGACGCTCTTCCTGGGGCTGATGGCTTGTGAGAGGTGCCTGTCCCTGGGCAGGAAAGACCCAGGCTGTGTTGGGGAAGGGAACCTCGGAATTGTCCCCTATTAGACTATCGACTACAAAGGATACCTTTGTATCCTGCCAGCTGCTGCTGGAGACCAGTCAGGAACTGAGTCAGACACACCCTATCCTTACGAAGCATATTTCAACAGAGAACACCTCAGTTCTCTGTGGTGCTGGGGCAAGACTGTTCCACACAGAAGGCAAAACTTCATCTTGGTTGGACTCCTCTGTGCTGCAGCAGGCTCCCAATAAATTTTAATACCCTTGTTTCTGGAATCTTCTGCCCTCCAATTCCCCAAAGGTTGAAACGGTCACTGCTGGTTGTCAGGAGCATAACCATCTTGGAGAAGCTAAAATGGCATAAATTGTCTGAAACAGCCTGTATCACAGGGTCATCCAGAGGGTTAAGCAAGAGCACATTTGTACTGTCTTTAGAACTGCCTTACACATAAGGCATAAGGCTGTCTGAGAGGTCCCCGTTGGATGCAAAGTCCCTCACCTAAACTCAGGTAGAAGAGACACCATCGCCCCTTCTGAGCGAGGGCCCTGAAGTTTGGAGGGGTTGAATGTCCTGCTCAATATTGTAAAATGTCAGAACTCAAGCCAGCATTATCCCTCAGGCCTGGGTCCATGCCTGGATGCTCCCACCCCCTTGCAGGACAACCTGAGATGGGCAATGAAGACATCCCAACTCTGTAGCTGACTGACATTGACTGATGTGGAACCTGCTTTCTCTCTTTCCATCAGAAATGTGTCCAGATCCCTTTTCTTTGTTTCTTTGTGTTCATTTCAAGAGGAGTAACCCCAGCCTCTGTGTGCTGACCAGGCTGCGGGACAAGAGGGAGGGGCTTCCTTCCTTCCTTCTCAGGGTCAATGCCAGATGGCTGCCTTAAGAAGAATTGCAATTTGTATATACAGTGGTTCACACATAGGGACTTGGAGACTCCTGGTGTAGGGCCAAGAGAGCCTGGCCAACTCCTGAGAGACAACATCCTGAAAAAGCCCCAGGTCTACAAGCATCTCGAGACAGAAAAACCAAACTCCACAGTGGCTGCACCATTCCGCACGCCCACGCCTCCCTACGTCTCCACGGCCCGCCAGTCCTTAGCTTACTGTTCTATTGATAGCAGTCATCCTGGAGGTGAGTTTTCATTATGGTTTTTGTGTTTGTTTCTATAACAGTTGGTGATGTCAAGCACTTTTTACGCTCTCTGGCTATCCATATATAGTATCTGGAGAAACGTCTGCTGGTGTTTTTACTCAAATTGCTATGTGGTGGTTGTTGTTGAGTTATAGGAGTTACTTGTATATTCAGGAAGGCTGTTGCAGGGCAAAAGCATCTGGGATAGCCTTGTGAGGCCTGTGGAAAGATACAAACTATCAGCGTGGGGTTCTCACAGAATCTGTCTCCTACTATCGATGGACTGGGACCACTTGAGTTGCTACTCTGCCTGTCTGTTTCTCTCTACAATGGGGAAAGCAGTGACCTTCTTCCTGTGACCTTGGGAAACCCGAAGGGCTATGCGAAGCTCACAGAGCCCGGTAGCTGCACCCCAGAAGCTCTGTGCAGGAAGCAGGATCGTCCGTGCTGTTCTTGTTTAAGGCTTTCCAAGCTGGTGCGGCAGGGCCAGCTCACCACAGGACAGCCAGAGAGACACCGAGGCCCAGGGGACACGTTTTTAACCACTCACACAAGCATCCCCGTTAGTTCACTTTAAGGTCAAAATGTTAGGAAGAACGTGTCTGGTTACACACACGTTCACATAATTTACAGATGCCTACAACTATGAAAGATATCCTTAGGCAATTTGCAAGTTAAATCTGTACGTTTCACTCAAAGCATGAAGTAAGAATGGAATTATCCATCCAGGGAGAATTGCAGGGGAGACAGCAGGGGGTCCCTAGAAATTTTCCCAACGTCTTCAGTGAGAGAAGACTAGATCCAAGAATTTAGCATCTGCCCAACAAAGGAATATTATGCAGAACATTAAAATGACGGCTATAAACCCCATGAGACGACTTAGGAAAGTGAAGGATAAAATGATCACATTACAAAAGAGAATTGAATACTCAGAGTTCTGAAAACAAGGTGGAGGGGGGGAGAAAATCCTTGGGGACTGAGTGTGGCTGGGTCAGGACTTGGTCACCAGTGATGAGTTTGAGTTCTTAGGGCAGCTGCTTAGCGTGGTTCTGTAATTTAGATACTGGTTCTAGATTGAGGATGGGGCATATCTGGGACTCAGATCTATCACCAAGGTGTGGACCTTGAAAGAGTGTGTCCTGTTCTAGCGGCACTTTTTGTCTGCTGAGTATCCTCAGAAGGAAAGGGAACCCTGTGCCTCTTCCTTGTGCTTCTTGGGTAATGCCGGAGGCCATTTTGGTACATCTCCGCCCTCACAACTTTTTATTCTTAATTTAGGCCCTTTGTTCTTGTTTTTCTCTTACTGTGATAAAAAAGGGGGGGGACAGAGTTTGTTTCTGTTCCTTCGAGGTCCCACATCTGTCATTAGAGAGGAAGTCACAGAGCCAGGAGCACTACATCGGCAGTAAAGCAGAGAGTGGGGGATGGGTGCAGCTGTTGCTTAGCTCCATTACACTGTCCAGGACCCGGCCAGGGGAATGGTGCTGCCCACGGGGGACAGGTCCTACCATCTCGATTCATATACTCAAGATAATGCGGCCAAAGGCATGCCTAGAGGCCCATCTCATGGGATAACCTAGACTCCGTCAAATTGACACCAACCACCACACCCCTGAAGTCTAGATTCTGCAGGTGACAGAAGGCATGTGACATGCATGTTGCTGAGTCTGGCTTGTTTTGTTTAATGCGATAATCTCCGGTCTCATTCATTTTCCTGCAAGTGCCCTAATTTCATTCAGCTTCCTGTCCAACCGTACATACACGTCCCATTTTCTCAATCAGTTCATCCGTGGATAAGCATCCAAGCTGGGCCATGTCTTTCAGCTGCCCCACTTTTGATTACAGTGGGGGGAAGAACTATTTTGAGAGCCAGGACTCCTAAGGCTGTTGCTTTTCTGGTTATGCCCGGCTTGGTTTCTTCTCCTTCAAGAGGGTAGGAGAGAACCAAGGCACTGGTACTTCGGAATTCTACTCGCTCTAAGGGTCTGCCATACACGCCGCTCCTACAGTTGGAAGTTCTTATGCGCCTTGAATCGACTGCAGAGAAAGATCAAACGAATTGATGGAGAGGGAACACAGCAGTGTGAAACAGCCAAATGCCCTGAGAAGGTAATTTACCAAAGAAATATAAGTGGGACAGCTGCCTAGCAACCATAACAAACAATTAAAATAATAAGTAATCTATTGAATTGTCAGAGTTTTAAAAAGTCCTAATGCCCTGAAGATAGGATGCTGTCCCGCGCTGCCCGTGGGCTTCCTTGCTACAATCCAGCAAGAGCTTGGATTTTTGACAATTGTGTTAAGAGACATAAAATGTGTGTAACCTTTGGCTTTGTGATTTCTCCCTATAGGGATGTAACCTAAAATACAATTAAGAAATTTTACATAGCTCATCCAGCAGTGGAAGCAGCCTAAACGTCTAGAAGAAGCTATAGACAGGCCGAATAAACTCCAGCTCTATAATACCATGTAGCGGTCAGAGGTCACTCTGCTCAGGGAAATGACGTTTATGGACTAGAAAGGACGGACCAGTACTATCTTAAGTTGGTTCTCTAAAAGCAGAGCCTGACACAGCGATTCAGGAGGAAGTGACCCAGGAAGAGTGTGTTCCAAGGAAAGCAGGGAATGGGGTACAAGAGAAGAAAGGCAAGCAGAGCCCAGGACACAGTGGTACACGCTTGTAATCCCAGCTATGGGGAGGCTGAGACAAGAGGATCAGAGTTCAAGACCACACTCTGCTATACAATGAGGTCCTACTCCAAATCCACCTCCCCAGGAAAAACGCAAAGTTAGGGCTGCTTTCTGGTTACCTTCGGCTCCTTAGGCTAGAAGACCAGCAGGTAGAGAGGAACAATTTGACTCTTGTGGTCAGAAGGAGGCGGTGCTGACACTGTGTAATTGCAGTGAAGAGAAATAAGTCTTGCACTTAGTGTCCCTGTACCTGGGGACTTCCGTAACCAATTAGTTTAGAGGAACATGGGCCGTGGACCCTGGAGGAAGAATCCTCCTGGGAATGAGCGGGGCACTTTGGAGATCTGTGCATTCCATCCGCTGTGGTCACAGCACCCACTGATTTTCAAGGTGCAGACTCAGGGTACAGCTCACATTCCAAACTGGTCATTACGTCTCCAAAAGGCTATTTCAGCTGGCATCAGGCATGGGAATGTTCCAGTTAAGGCAGGACCAGCAAACACCACAGCACGTGCTCACCAATACGTGCACTCACATGGACTTGGGTCCACAGTGAGGTTGTGTGACTGAGAGTCCACACCAGGAGATCAGACCGTCCTATGATCTCTGTGCTGTGCTGCTCCTGAGAAACTTCAGGTCGCGTGTGCTGACAGCAGTCAGGATACAGCTTGACCCATTCCTAGGGAGACCCTTGATACAGAAAAGTCTCGTGATGGCCTGTGTTTTATGCAGGTAGAACATTTCACCAAAAAGAGAGGAAGCTGTGGGTGACAGGACCACTCTCAGTTTTTATCTCTGCCCTGTGGCTACATTATTTGTTGGTCAATTGATGGACAAGAAACTGATGGCTTTGACCCACAGATTAGTGCATGTACTTGCATGTCCTAGCTTTCTTTGTCCTTGGAACATCTAGAATTGTCACACTCCGGTAGCAATGTGCAGCCCTAGTGCCAAAGGCCTGAGCTCTAAATGAAATTATTCAAAAATAAATAAATCTAAGACCATCTAAAAGGTGGTTTTGATTCGGTGCTGAGGGTTGGGGGAATACAAAACGAACTTGGAATATCTTGTTTTGTCAGAAAGCAGGAAAATTCTTAAAGATAGCTATGGCTTGTTGAAAGAATGAGGCTTAGGTAAATGAACTTCATTGTGGCACAGTGGAATAGTATACAGCACGAAAAAGGCAGGAGCCATAATGCACATTACTAAGCGAAAGAAGCCAATCCGAAAAGGCAGTCTATTACAAGATTCCAAGTACATGGTACTCTAAGAAAGATCAGTCAATGGAGATTTAAAAGCCGAAGTCGGTGGGTGGTCTGGAGAGATGGCTCAGTAGTTACGAGCACCTACTGCTCTCGCAGAGGACCCAGGTTCCAAGCATGCATGGCAACCTTCTGTAATTCCAACCGCAAGAGTCTGATGCCCTCTTCTGGCCACCTTGGGTACTGCGCACACATAGTGCACAGATGTGTGTAGGTAAAACACTTCAATACACATACAACAAAATTAATAAGTCTTTTTTCAAGGTCAGTGGCTCCTAGGAACTGGGAGGAAGAGATCAATAGGTATACCCTGAAGCACTGGAAGGCAATGTGTCAAGACACATCTGCCCAAACCCATAAAAGAGGCCTCAAGAGAGACCTTATAAAAGCAGGGCTTAGAAATAGCTGGGTGCCAGTTCAGGTTCATGATGGTTGTGTGCGCCACTCTGGCAGGGGGTGTTCAGATGGGGCAGGCAGTTCACATGTGAGGGAAGTAGTGGAGGGGAAGGGGGGACTTCTCTCTGCATCCCACCCTCCTCTGCCCTTCACATGAAGCTGCTCTAAAAATAAAACCTACCAGATGAAAGAAAAGTTGGTCTGACCTGGGAGAAACCTGGGGACCAGAAGAGCGTCTGGAAACAAAATGGCGACAGCATCGCATTTAACCAATGGCCGGACACAGCAAGTGAACAAATAAGGTGTGAAGATCTGACGGATAGTTGACTGGTAGTTAACCACTGTAACAGGACTGTGGGCTGGAAAAGCCGGCATTAGGCAGCACCGGGTTGTAGTCTCGCGTCTATCGCTGTGCTGAAACCATAGCCAAGAGCAACTCGTGGGGGAAAGGGCTGATTCGGCTCATTCTTTCAGGTCACTCTTCATCCCTGAGGGAAGGCAGGGCAGGAGCCGATGCGGTGGCCACAGAGGAAAGAGTCCCATGGCTCGCTCAGCCTGCTTTCTTATATACCCCAGGCCCTGTCCAGGGACGCCACCACCTACAGTAAGCTGGACCCTCCCACATCAATCATCAATGGAGAAAATGCCCCCCAAGACATGCCAATCTGACAGAGATGTTTTCTTAGTTGTGGGTCCAGATGACCAGAGTCAGCATCGAGTCAGCAGATAACTCATCGACAGGCTGACCAACACTAACAGCTACAACACGGTCTGTCAGCGAGTGATAAAATTAGCAGGTCCGGTTTAAAGAGACAGGGGATTGTCATGGTCTCAAAGTGTCTCCCCCAGGATATTTGATATTCACAATGGGAGGGACAGATGCCTCAGAGTGGACAGACTGTAGAGAGAACCTCTGTCCCAAACTGTAGGCCAGCATCACTTCTAACAAGACACACACTGGTGCCAGGAGGCTTCGCTGTGGCGCCCGGAAGTTGTCATTCACATCTCTGGTGTTTTTGCCAAAAACTTCAGTCCAAGCATAGGAAGCTGTCAAACTAAAACTGGGGATGGAGAGAGAGAGAGAGAGAGAGAGAGAGAGAGAGAGATCAACTGCTCCATAGTCCCCCAGGAATGTCAAGGTCATGAAGAATAAGGAAAATGGAGCAACTTTTAAAAAGAGAAATCCAAGAGCTGGAGAGATGGCTCTGTGGTTAAGAGCACTGACTGCTCTTCCTGAGGTCCTGAGTTCAATTCCCAGCAACCATGGTGGCTCACGGCCATTTACAATGTGTACAATGTGTGTGTGTGTGTGTGTGTGTGTGTGTGTGTGTGTGTGTATTTGAGAGAGAGGGGAAGAGAGAGACATCTCCAGGTAAACAGCAACTGGTAGTAGATATGGGAACAGAGAGGAAGCGCCTGAATTGCATAGCCTTGGTACTGTACAAATGTTGGTCCCTCTCCCGTTACCTATGATGGTAATATTAAAGTAAAGGCAGCAAGGAAGTGGAGGAGATCCTCTGTTCCTGCATTTTGCAAGTTCAAAATTAATTGTTTCTAAAATCTAGGAATGAGATAAAATTCACTTCACATTCTGAAAGCCAAGGAGAAGTCAGAAGCTGTATGCCCGCCCCAAATAACACTGAGTGGCTTTAGCGGGTTGTAAGCCGAACGGGACAAGCAACTCAGGAGGAAAAATAAACAATTCATGGCCACTCCTTAGGCCACACTAAAGCTTTGTTTAGAGCCTCCGTATACTGAGGTCTTCTATTATCACGGATAATTGGACGCTGACTGCATTTAGAAATGATGACCAACTCCTCTCTCTCTGGGTGCAGCACAAGATGGATTCCCGGGGTGATGGCCTATGATATTGAATCCAACAGTCATTAAGTTAGCGTACCCTGTCTTCTGTGTAGAGGTGTAATTCAAGTGGTACAAATCTTTTATTGAACTCAAATTCAATAGTTGTGTTCAATTCCTCTATTTGCGGTGTGTACAGAGGTGGTAGAGGATTGTGTCGGGTGATACATTATAATTATATTCCTATGAAGGCCTGTCTTCACGGCACGCAAGCCTTTTGTGAGGCACCTTTCCTGTCACAGGGAAAATTGTTAGGGGAGTAAACGGACGTGCAGAATAGATGGCGCGGGACGCACGGCGCCTGCTACTGGGAATTCTTTCACTTGAGCTAAATACATACTTGAGCTCCCCTGGGGATCTTCCTCCCCGCCCCCTCAGCCCCAGGACTCAGGACACAGGGGCCTTTAGAGCTAGACACATGAGCCCAGCTGAGCACACGGTCAGCCACATTTCTGTAGGCTCTGTATATATGAACACAACAAAATCCTAAAAGAAAAGTGTGTTGTGCTCTTGGTTTGGTCAACACTAATTTGGTTCAGTAAGTATGTGCACCTGTGCATGTGTGCGTGTGTGTGTGCATGTGTGTGTGTGTGTGTGTGTGTGTGTGCATGTGTTGTGTGTGTGTGTGAATGTGCATGCATGCGTGGTGTGTGTGTGTGTGTGTGTGTGTGTGTGTATGTGTGTACCTGTGCATGTGTGAGGGGGGTTGATAATTATAGAAGACATGAATCTGAGAGGGATCTGGTGGGGGGGCATGGGAGGAGTTAGAGGAAGAGAGAGGAATTGTGATGAAATGCAATGTGCTCATTTACTATTACACAAGTAATTAGCCTGTGCAGCTGTTTGCCATTTGTGTAGTACCCAAAGAAGCCAGAAGAGGGCATCAGATGCTCTGACTGGAGTTAAGGATGGTTGGGTGCCATTGTGGGTGCTGGGAACTGAACCTGTTGCCTAATGATGAACTCTCTCTCCAGTCCCTTAAAAAGAAAAAAAAACAAAACACCTAAGGGAAGAGGACACTTTTTTCCCAAAAAAAGTAAAACCCAAATTTGCATACAAAGTGCAACCGTGAATTCATGTGAACCGTGTACCATACAGGCACCCCCGTCATCCCACAGATTCTCAGGTTCTCCAGCACTCCTATGGTACTGGTGGCTTCAAGTCTTCTGGGTCCTGGGATTTAGGGCCCCCTTGACTATGAACTTATCCTGCACATTGTTACTTTGTAAACAATAGTAGATGCCAACTTACACAGACCACTTAAACTGACTTAAGCATTTTAAAACAATCTGTAGGTGGTGAAGGGATAGAAGAGGATATGCTTTGTGCCACTTTATATAAGAAATGCAAGACACTAAGAGACGCTACCACAGCTAAGGACTCGGGGATGCTCAGGGAAACTGTGGTTTGGTTTGGTTTTATTGGTTTGGTTTGGTTTGTTGGTTTATTGGGTGTTTTGTTTTGTTTTGTTTTGCTTTGTTTTGTTTTTGCCGGTCTTCTGTTCATTTCTAAATGCAGTCAACTCTTTTTGGGGGGCAGTTCTAGCAGAGGTCTTACAATTGAACCCCCCAAAATGATCATTCTGTTCCCACTAACGATGGCACCACAGTCAGCGGGCTTCACTACCATTTGCGGAAGAGATACTGAGCTCTGCCCAGAGTGGGGAGGAGGGAGCAGTTGGGAACCCTTGCAAGCCCCCCTTGTTTTCTCCCTTTCCCTTGAGCCAGCTTTAGTTTGGTTGCTAACACTTAAAACTGTAGTAAACATTTCAAGTAAAGAGTCCTTGCCAAAACAAAACAAAACTTTTACTTGAAGACCCATATTTGTCTCTAAATTCGAGCACTCTGTTAAACCAGCATAAAGATACAATCTCCGTGATTCTTTTAGCTCTCCTCTCCTTCCTGTGCCCCTCACTTCAGACCTCCAAAATTTCTCTCTTCCTAGACAAGGCAGGTTTCCCAGCTGGCCCGTCCCCAGGTGTCACAGGCAGAAACTGTTCCTCACACAATCTCTCACTTAAAGGGTCCCAGAGGATGAGAAAAAAAAAAACAGGAGAAAAACCCTGCCTCATCTGAGGTTAGACTTGCCTATTCTAGCAGGACTGGCAGCCAATGTGGAGTGACTGTGGCCTGTGTGTTGGTACCAACCACTGTGGAGCCTGGGGCTCAGTCATCTCCAGTACATCATCCTCACAGCCTCTTTGAGGGCCCATGTTGCGTGGGAAAGGAGGCTTCTTCACCCCCATGGAATTTGGATCAAGATTATCTTCCAGAAGACAGGGGTGTGTGGAGCAAGCCTGTCTGCCCTGTAGACTTGACACAAACTCATATCCAAGAGGAAGCGCCACGTCTTGATTGGACCTCAGCAGAGCGCCCACCTTCCCCTCGGTCTGCAGAAGGCAGATACCATCTGCCTGCCAAAAGCAAGGGGAACAGAAGATTAAGTGTTTCCTGTGCACCTACTACGTGCACACAGCTAGCATCCAACATGGCCAGTCCTGGCAGCAACACCCGAGGCTTCCTTGTCCAACACAGAAATCCATAGGCTTAAAGAACTTGCCACGTCTCCCAGCTGGGAAAGGGCGGGCCCCTTTATTCTCCCAGGTCTGTCAGCCACAGGCCCTGCCCCCTTCGCTCACGCCCTCCTCTTGATTGGCTTCAACTTTAGCCAGAAAAGCAAAAGCAGGAGCCTGGCACTCAGCTGGCTCACTGAAGGACTCTAGGTCCTTCAGTGGGGACACTGGGTCTGCCACACAGAGAAAAGCTAGACCCCACCTGCCTCTCCACCATTCCCAAATGTGTGTGTCTAACCAAGTACCACTTTACATTGTGCACAAAGAGGCATGTTATAGCATAATTTGCAATGGAGAAAACACCATAGATTTTACGCCTGAGGAGGGCCATTTTGAGGGTGGAGACCATGAAGACTCAAAAATTGACATTTTCTTTCTATTTACGAAATAGGACTTGGGGAGGAAGAAAATGAATAAATAAAAATATAGTCTCGACGACAGAAAAATGGCTTTTCCAGACCCTCGCTGAATGCAAGGTGTGATCAACAGACTCCCAGCTGAGCTCCCTCAACCCTGGACTGTGGTGCAATAAGCATGGTCTGCTGCTCACCCATTATTCAGATGAGGAAAGTGAAGTCTGGGATAAGCACACCAGCAAAGAAACTAAACCAGGGCTTATTTTGTAGAATTTTTAAAGTGTGTTTGTGTGTGTGTGTGTGTGTGTGTGTGTGTGTAGGTATATGCTTATGAGTATGAGTGTCCTGCTCTTGGAGGCCAGTTGCTGGGAACCAAATATGAACCTCTGGGAAAGGAATGCACACTCTCAGCTACTGAGCCATCTCTACAGCGCCTGGGTCGGAAGGTAGGAAATTTCCCTCAAACCCTTCTCCTTTAAGAGTTTACAATCACCATGTGAACATACAACTATACATATATATATATACATATACACACACACACATATATATGTATGTGTGTGTATGTATTGTACATGTATCTATGTGTATATGCAACATACGACATCCAAGAGTAATGGAGAAATAGGTTTATTCATGTGCAGCTTCTGTCGCAGGTTCTGGGCCACCGTCATGAATAGAGCCGACGAGGTCACGTGCTTCTCAGGGAGCGTGCATCCTACCTTAACAGATAAAAATCAACATGGCGGGTGGAGATGCTGATCAAGGAAAGCAGGACACGAGGGAGGCGGAGTCAAAGGACGAGGTCTTCCTGAGAAAGCAGCGTGTGAGCAGTCCTCAGAGGACGGAAGGCAGGTTCTGAGGTAGAGGAGTCCACGACGTGATGCTGGGGGTGGGTGTAGGCATGGGAGTGTGGATGCTTCCCGGAGAAGACACACACACCAAACGGAGAGGCACCTGGGAAGGTCGCACCTGTGTGTCCCCAGAGCAGCTGGAACATCCAAGTGGTGGGGAGACGAGGGATGAGTGGCAGGGTGGGGGGGCCAGACAGAGGGAAGGCCGGGATCCTGAAGGCTTCGCCACCCAGCAAGGCTTCGCCACGGGGGCAAGGCCTCTGGGATTTAGAAAGCCAGAGAAACCTTAAGAGTGTGGGAGCAGAAAGGTGCCGCCATGGGAAAAAGTTTAGAAAGTGTGTTCTGGCTGCTGCAGGGAGGACATATTTCCAAGGCCAAGAAGTGGGAATGGGGGTGCGCATTGACGGACATAAGGGTGGAGATGGTGAACCTCAAAAGCTGGCATTTGCTTTCCAGACATGAATCAAGATTAAGGGAAAGGAAAAATTGAAGACATCAAAAAGTATACATATATAATGATACTTATATATGTATGCATATGTATGTGTGTATGTGTACATATGCACATATATGTACGTATGTGCTTGTTTGCATGTGTGTGAGTGTACATGTCTGTCTAGGTACTGGGTGCTGGGCCTGAAATTGACACTGAGTGTCTTCCTCGAAGGCTCTCCATTTTATGTATCAAGGCAGTATGTGTCTTACCAGCTTGCCCTCAGACATGCTTTGACGCTGCCTCCCACATGATGAGACTGCACATCTGCAGTCCCGACCTGCCTTTTGGGTGGTGCTGGGGACCCGAACTCCTGTCCTCACACGTGCACAGCAAGCATTGTGTCCACTGAGCCACCTCACAGGCCTGGATTCTGGGTATATTTTGAAGAGCATGTTGGCAGAACTTCCTTATGATTTAGATATTGAATATCGGGGGAGGGGATGTCAAATATGTCTCCAAAGAAGACTCAGTGCCATGAATCAAAAAGAAACAAAGAACATGTTGAATGAAGAAACTTATTCTGCAAATATTTGAATATATAATAAATTATATACCATTAAATTTTAGCATTATTAATAATTATAGACATTCAATAATATTGTGTAGTCACTATAAAAAGCAATATAGACCCATGGCTCTCAGCCAACCAATAGATTGAGTACAGAGTCCCCAGTGGAGCAGCTAGAGAAAGGCCCAAGGAGCTGAAGAGGTTTGCAGCCCCATAGGAAGAACAATAATATGTACCAACCCGTACCCCCTGAGCTCCCAGGGACTAAACCACCAACCAAAGAGTACACATGGAGGGACCCATGGCTCCAGCTACATATGTAGCAGAGGATAGTCATTTCAGACATCAATAAGAGGAGAGTCCACTGGTCCTATGAAGGCTCGACACCCCAATGTAAGGGAATGCCAGGTCGGGAAAGTGGAGAGGGAGTGGGATAGGGGGTTTTTGGAGGGGTAACAAGGAAAGGGGATACCATTTGAAATGTAAATAAATAAAGCAAATATCTAATAAAATATTAAATGAATAAATAAATAAATAAATAAATATCAGTATAGAGACTTCTTTAAAACTCAAAGATATAGTGGTCATGTGACCATGGGGCTCCTCGGTTTTTGTCAACTTGACACAACTTAGACTCACCAGGAAGGAAGAAGAAACCTCACCTGAGGAACCGCTCACATAGGGCTGGCCTGTGATCACATCTGCAAGGGAGTCTCCTCATTAATGATTGCTGTGGGCGGGCCCAGCCCATTGTGGGCGGGCCCAGCCCATTGTGGGCGGGCCCAGCCCACTGTGGGCGGCACCATCCCCAGGCTGGTGAGTCTGAGCTGTGTAAGAAGCTGGGTGTCCGTGACCCAGGGAGCGCACCAGAAGGTAGTGTTCTCCCCTGAGTTCTGCTTCAAGCTTGTCCCTTGAGTTCTTGCCTTGGTTTCCCTCAGTGATGGGCTGGAAGTTGCAGGATCAAATTAACCCTTTCCTCCCCGTGCTGCTTTTTGGTCATTGTGTTCATCACAACAGCAGCAAGCAGATGGGAGCATTGCCCACAGGTGATTATCCAACCTCGGAGAGGAAGGACGTCCTCTCAGAGGTTGAGATGAGCCCTGGGGACAGGTGGGATGAAAGAAGCCAGGACCAAAATGAGATCCTTCTGTGGGTCGTAGAGTTTGCAGAGACAGAACAGTGGTTTCCAGGGGCTGAGGAAGGAGGGGTGCAGAGGTGTGTAATGGGGACAAGTTCCAGTTTTACAAAAGGAAAGAGTGCTGGAGATGGGTCGCCAGTGTGGTTACACAATGATGCAAATGTTCCTAGTCCCACAGAACTGTGCCATGAAAACAGTTACAAGAATACACACACACACACACACACACACACATACATATAAACACACACACATATATATACATACACACATATATATACATACATATATATACACATATACACACACACATATATATACAGATATATATATACACACATATATACATACATATGTATACACACATATATACACATATATACACACATATACATACATATAAGTATATATATACATATATTACCATGTGAAGAAAATTATTAAGTCATCAGCAGCCATCTCACCCCAACCCCCCTCCCAAAAGAAAAAAGCATCCTGAAGTCAGGGCCACTACCTGTGACTGAGGAACAACTCCATCCATATGGACTGTAAGTACCAGTTCCGGTGGCAAGATTAAGATGATGCTTGAAATCTGATCTCTCCCTGTCTGCTTAGGTGCCTCGAGAGACACGGTGACGGGGGAGTGCTAATACATGGTGTGTTGTTCAAATATCTATTAGAAGAAGAAATGATGGGCTCCACTCCAATTTAATAAAGCAAAGCTCGTGAAACACACATCTCAGGCTGTGAAACAACCCTTCTCATTGCCGACTCCCCAGGGGGATTCTGCAGAATAAATGGACGTTAATGTCTGAAGATTAAATAACATGATAGCAGACTTGATATGTTTGACCTAGTTTTTGAAAAAAAAAAGACATCTTTTTAAATCATTGCTTTGTAATAAACAGCTTAATATCAATGCTAAGCCATCTGTAACAAGGGCGGAGGTACCAGGGGCACTACATGTGGGTATTCACTTAGTACTAGGACTGGACGAAGGCCCCACCCGCTAGAGAGGGGGGTGTTGCTTCAGGGAGTCTGGCAGAATCTCAGCAAGGAAACGATGTATCTGCGATTCCAGGGACAGCAAATGGACCGGCTCACTCTCACTCAGCTGGCGAGGACAACTTATAGAGAGACCCAAGGCTCCAACCACACATGCTTCTCATGGTCCGAAGGAGGGATAGGGGACCTGGAGAGATGGCTCAGCAGTTAAGAGCACTGGCTACTCTTCCAGGGCACCGGGATTCAATTCTCAGAAGCCACATGGCAGCTCACAACTGTCCATAACTCCAGTTCCAGGGGATCTGACGCCTTCTTCAGATATATGGTACACATATATACATGCAGGAAAAATGCCCATACCCTAAAATAAATTTTGTGAAAATTTCAAACTTAAATTTCTAACATCTGAGCAACTTAAGGGAACCTCATTCGTCCACAGAGGAATAAATGCAGCATGAAGCTGGATGGCCCAAAGTTGTGTGGATAATTCGAATCAAAAGGCGGCTCCCTAACTGCCTGGGCAGCTTTGGGAAAAAGAAAAGAATGGGCCAAAGAAAAGCACTTCAGCTGGGCAGTGCTGGCTCATACCTTTAAATGGGCTTTTATTCTTTTTGGGTTTTGTTTTGTTTTGTTTTGTTTTGTTTTGTTTTGTTTTGTTTTGTTTTTTTGGTTTTTGGTCTTTGGTTTTTGAGACAGGGCTTCTCTGTGTAGCCCTGGCTGTCCTTGAACTCACTCTGTAGACCAGGGTGGCCTTGAACTCAGAAATCCTGCCTCTGCCTCCCAAGTGCTGGGATCAAAGGCGTGTGCAACCACCACCCTGGTTCACACCTTTAATCCCAGCACTCCAGAGGCAGAGAGAGGCAGGCGGATCTGTGTGACCAGAGAGCCTTAGAACAAGACCAGAACTGTCGAAAGAAAGAAGGAAAGAAAAAGAAAGAAAGAAAGAAAGAAAGAAAGAAAGAAAGAAAGAAAGAAAGAAAGACAGACAGACAGACAGACAGACAGACAGAAAGAAAGAAAGAGGGAGGGAGGGAGAGAGGGAGGAAGGATGGAAAGACAAAGAAATAAATGAAACAAAGAAACAAACAAACGAAACAAATAAGGAAACAAAGAGAAAAGAACCACAATGTTGTCATAAACAGAGCAAGGTTTGGAGGCAGAAGCCCCAGCTCCATGTTGGAGAGTATGCATTGCTGCTGGGCAGTGGTGGCACATGCCTTTAATGCCAGCACTTGGGAGGCAGAGGAAGGTGGATTTCTGAGTTCAAGGCCAGCCTGGTCTACAGAGTGAGTTCCAGGACACCCAGGACTACACAGAGAAACCCTGTCTCGAAAAGCAAAAACAAAAAGAGTGTGCAGCATTCAGTTCCCACATCCACATCTGTCGGCTCACACCCACTTGTCACTCCGGCCCCAGAGCCGGCCACAGTGTCCGACCTCTGCAGGCATCTGCGCTCACTTGCCCTTACACACATATTGATGCATGCGTCATTCGAAATTAGAAATTAGCCTTTTTGGAAAAGGTGTATGTGTCTCCTCAGACAAGGGCTGAGGTCACAAGAAGCCTTGGGACCACCCCCTCCCGTGCCCTAGTGCAGAAACGGGGAGTAAGTGCTATGTCACAGTCGGTATAGAAGAATCACCCGTGTCCATCTGTGTGTGACACGGGCCCATGAGCACAGCACATGGCTGTCCCCCACCAGAGGAACACCAGCTGCTTCTCTTCTGTGTCCTGGATGGGGTCTAGGTGACTGGCAGACAGACCTGAGTTACACACCACATATTCGTACCCCAGCCCTTCCCACCTGCTCCCTTTCAAGCTGCACCCTGCTCACTGCCCCCCACCAGCACCCCTGCCCACTGCCCCCCACCAGCACCCCTGCCCACTGCCCCCCACCAGCACCCCTGCCCACTGCCCCCCACCAGTACCCCTGCCCACTGCCCCCCACCAGCACCCCTGCCCACTGCCCCCCACCAGCACCCCTACCACGTGACTTGATCCCCATTCTCAGTGAGCATGGCTGGCCTTATTTGTCCACCGGCCTCCCTCACGGCGTCTGCTCAGTTCTTCAAAGTGCGGGCAACACGTGGCTCAGTCCTCTGAATTTGTTGACTTGAAATAAGCCTTGAAATTTAAGACTTATTCAAGAGCCTCTTGAGGAAAAAAAAAAAAACAAAGGCAAAGAGACATTGTTATACCCTTTTCTGTGTGGAATGGCCTGAATATAATTCTGTCAGTGGGCAGGGTTGAAGCAGGGGACCTCCTAAAAAACCCTTTTTACTTGGTAGAATTGTTTGACCTCGCCTCGTGTCTATTTGCCACAGGGAAAATCCATCATTTGCAAGAAGGAACAGTGAGACAAAGGGTGCCTGCTCCGCTTCACAGCAAAGCCAGGAGCCTGCACAGATCGCACAGTCTGTTCACGCAGTTGAGGCTCGACTCCTGGAAAGGAAGGAAAGGGAGAGCTGTTCATACTCGAGAGCTCAGACAGAAATATGTAAAGAAAGAGAACGACCCTGGCAACAGGTATCGGCAGTTTCTCTGATGACAAAATTCAATTTAAAGGGGTGGGGGAAGCTAGACAGTTCTCCAAAAAAAAGAGCTAAGTTTCAGAAAATTAGAACTGCTGTTCAAGTAGGCACATTACAATTTCAGAAGAAATTGTCTCAGCTATTTTTTTCTGCTGTGGACTTTGGAAGATAATGACGAACTTAATGTTTCTGATTATGTTGCTAGGCAAATCAGGAACCACAGAATAATTGGAAAAGCAGGGACCGAACACAATGAGAAAGAAAGAAATTTCTGGCCAGCCCAGGAGACAGGTCGTCAACGCTGAGGCCGGGCCAACCCTCACGTCCACCCCCTACGCCTCGATTCTACTTAGGGTCCTTTCAAACTCAAGCCAAGCCTACAGAAGGGTCTCGGTTCATCCTTAGCAAGAATTGTTCCATTTTCAAAAAGGCGGTGTTAAAGGAGGAACCTCCCTGCTGTGTGACAGATGCTATGATGGGGAGAGCAGCAGGGAGCCCCTTCTCCAGAGCCGAGGGTCACTGTGCCTTCCAAATCAAGTCAAGAAAAAAAATGTAAAAGCAAAAAAGTTCCTGTTTTGTCTCCTATCAGGGAGACCCCATTAGTGCACCAGCATAGAGAAACCAGGTCTTGTGAACTTAAAAATAACCAGAGGAAAGCCCGAAGTCAGCTCCATCCCATTTCACAGCAGGGGAAACTGAGGCTCTAAGACAGCAAACATTATTCTCAAGGTAAGTCGCCCAGAAGACAAAACGTTTGCCTCCCTTTCAGGGTGACCAACTCGGTTTCCCCCAGGACATCCCCTGCCCACCATGCAAGGCTCTTTCCTGACTTTTTTTTTCTTTTTTTCTTTTTAATTTATTATATTTAAATTTTTCCAAAGGCTTTCCCCTTTCCCAGTTACCCCCCACCATATGTCCCATAATTCCTCTCCCCCCCCATGCTATTCCCCACTCTTTCCCCCCCCCCCACGATTTCTCTGTTCTGGGTCTACAATACTGGATCCAATCTTTACAGGCCCAGGGTCCTCTCCTTTTTTTCTTCTTGAGAGTCATTTGACTTGCTAATTGTGCTTTGAGTATTTAGGGCTTCTGGGCTCATTAATATCCACTTATCAGTGATTGCATTTCGTGTGTATTCTTTTGTGATTGGGTTAGCTCACTTAGGATGATAGTTTCCAGATCTAACCATTTACCTACAAATTGCATGAATTCATTATTTTTAATTGCTGAGTAGTACTCCATTGTATAAATATACCACATTTTCTGTATCCATTCCTCTTTTGAGGGATATCTGGGCTCCTTCCAATTTCTGGCTATTATAAACAAGGCTGCTATAAACATAGTGGAGCATGTGTCTTTGTTGTATGCAGAGGAATCCTCTGGGTATCCTGACTTTCTATAATAGTTACAGTGCTTGCCAGGAAGAGGCAGGGGCATTGCCTTAAGTTTGAGGTCAGCCTAATCTATGTAACAAGTTCTACCTAGACCAGCCAGGGGTACCTAAAAAGACCCTGTCTTTAAAACAAATAACAAAGAGAAGGAGCAAGAAAATTCAAATGAAAGTTTTAGATGTGCTGGAGAGATTGGTTGGTGAGAGCCCTGCATGGGTGAGTGGGTGGGGTGCGTGGGTAGATGTGTGGGGTGCGTGGGTGTGTGTGTGGGGTGCATGGGTGGGTGTGTGGGTGGGTGTGTGGGGTGCATGGGTGGGTGTGTGGGTGGGTGTGTGGGGTGCATGGGTGGGTGTGTGGGGTAGGTTTTGCCAACTTGGCACAAGCTAAAGTCATTTAAAGAAGGGAGTCTCATTTAGGAAAATCCCTCCAGAAGACTGGAGTACTGGAAGCCCACAGAGCATTTTCTTAACTAGTGATTGACAGAGGAGGGCCCAGCCCACCGTGGGTGGTGCCATCCCTGGGCTGCTGGTCCTGTGCTCTGCAAGCACACTGAGCATGCCATAAACAAGCCAGTAAGCAGCATTCCTGCACAGCCTCTACATCAGCTCCTGCCTCCAGGTTTCTTCCCTGTTTGAGTTCCTGTTCTGGCTTCCTTCATAATGGACTTTCATGCAGAAGTGTAAGCTGAATTAACCCTTTCCTCCTCAACTTGCTTTTTGGTCATGGTGCTTCATCACAACAATAGGAACCCTAACTGAGACAGTGAACAGTGTTACTCCCAGGAGACAGCTTATTAAATGAAAATTTCAGTGCCAGACATGGGATACCTCCCTATGTGTGTGTCAGGGATCCCCCAGAGGTCCCCTCCACAACACAGACTACTGAATTCCTCTTGATAGCCCACCATAAGTAGATGACAAGACCATATTCTTCAAGACGCCACCGACTTTGTTCATGGGACATAGAGTAATTGATCTTGAACTGACTTAGAAATTCTCTCCCTTCTGGTTTAGCTTTTATGGTGCCAGAAGGGGCTTGGTCTACTGGGGAGAAGGCGGCATCAGTGTTATTACCCAGCATCGACTCTGAATGTGCAATCTGGCGGCCTTCGAGGCGAGGTGTGTCCATTTGTGCAGTCGTGGAGAGACTGTCGATGGAGTCATCAAACCTTAAGTGAATTCGAGGCCTGTTCCACAGAGGGAATCCACGCCTCATACCTTAAATACATTCAAGAAGTATGGTGGAGTAAGCCACACCCAAAGAGAGAACCTACTGATGCCGGTTTGCTAAGTGGTCGTGTTGTCAATCTGAATCTTGAACATTTATATTTATGGTCACGGGTGTGAGCTTCTCTCAATGGCGGCTGAGGAAGCTTCCTGTTGCAGTGGGCTGTGGATAATGCAAGACTAACTGGTCAAAGAGCTGAGAATGAGCATCAGTGAGTGTCCGGCCCCAGACGTCTGTGTCACTGGCATTAGCTTAAATAGGTTCAAAACTCAAACCCACACAGAGCCATGCACAGGAACGCTCGTAACTGTATTGTATTTGCCAAAATGTGGAGGTTAAAATGGCTGCAGGAGGTAAATGGACAAATCAACTGTGGGATCTCAAAAAAAAATGCAACATTATTCGGCACTAAGAAGAAATAAGCATGGTGTTCCATGCCAGCAATCCCAGCATTCAAAAAGGCGCTAGGAGTCTGAGGCCAACCTGGATCCCAAGCCAGCGAAGATTAAGAGGAAGACCCATCTCTTTTTTTTTTTTTCCCATCTCTTTTTTTAAAGATGTATTTATTTATTTATTACATGTAAGTACACTGTAGCTGTCTTCAAACACACCAGAAGAGGGTGTCAGATCTTGTTGCCAATGGTTGTGAGCCACCTTGTAGTTGCTGAGATTTGAACTCAGGACTTTCAGAAGAGCAGTCAGTGCTCTTAACCGCTGAGTCATCTCTCCAGCCCAAGACCCATCTTAAAAAAGACTGGAAGTAAGCAGTGTGTGTGTGTGTGTGTGTGTGTGTGTGTGTGTGTGTGTGAGAGAGAGATGGACAGTGAGTACCAAAGCGGAGTTGTGTGGAGATAACTTTAATGTTCCATAGCATACGATTAACTCCACATCTCAAACATCTGCAAGACAACTTGAGGGTTCTCAACAAACGAAAACGATATTTAAAGAGAAGAAAATGCAAACCACAGCCATTTAATTGCTACCTGCCATGCACACATGTCAAATGATAACTCTAATGCGTAAGTAAGCATAAATGTTAAATGTCAATTAAAACTTTAATGCATTCAGAAAAGAAGCGCATTGTGAAATAGTTCTAAGACATGACAGAACCTCTGCTGGTCCCACAAAGAGAAGTCAAAGTGAGAAGGCAGCACAGTGGCTTCAGTGTGGCACAGTATGGAGAAGACAGAGCTTCTGGGGACGCCAGGAAGGTCAGTGGGAAGTGGAGAGAAAGGAGCGGTGCTGCGCATGCGCAATTATACCGCGAGGTTAACTGTGGGGGAGCCATGTCACTGTTCATCTGTGAGAACTCGTAGAACTGATGAACCCTAATCGGACTAAAGATTGGGGTTGGGGGGGGACAGTGGGGGTGGGGAGGGTGGCAATGGGATGAC
This sequence comes from Apodemus agrarius, assembly GCA_964023405.1. NCBI lineage: Eukaryota > Metazoa > Chordata > Mammalia > Rodentia > Muridae > Apodemus > Apodemus agrarius. Next base: position 6,302,720 of record OZ030019.1, on the reverse strand, counting down.
AGTCTACTCAGCAAATGTAAGGAATCCATACTCTGGAGCAAATGTCAGTACGTAGGGAGGGCGGCGCGCCTGGGGGCAGGGAGCATGCTCACTGTTGATGTAAGCGCAGAACTGCTCTTTTAAAATGTGTCTATTTTCAAACAGAGACATCTGGCCACCTTATGCCCAACCTAGTCCTCCTTGTACCTCAGAAGTAGAGACACAAAAATCTCCTCAGAGGGCCAGGTGGCTGCTGGAGAAATGGGCTTGATTTCCAGTTGTCTCCTATGGAAATCAAGACCCACCTGGCTTAAAAAACCCACAAAGTGAACATCTCAAAAGTCATTCCTTGAGTTCTGGGCTCAAATGAATTCAACCTTCATCCTTACTTGGAAGCCTTCATCCTGCCAGAAGGCGTCTCCCGAACGTGTCCTATCCACCCCCATACTAAGTGTTTATAAATTATTTTAGTGCAAACATTACTAGGCTGAGAAATAAAGGTAGATTTGCCTCATGAAAATACATTTTAAGGTGTTTAGAAAAATCACATTAGATCTACTAAAAGTTAAAAAAAAAAAAGACCCCATGCGCCAGATCTTTAGTGGGTACCAATTAAAGTGTTGGTGTGCGGAAATGCAGAGAGGCTCTGGAGAAAGACAAGACACTTCAGAAGTGCCCTTGGATGTGAACCCATCCAGAGTAGCCAGGCGAGCGTACACACGTCCCTTCTCTCCTGGCAGTGGTGTGCCCTCCCTGGAGCTGCTGGACTTACCAGACCACCCTCAGGGAAAAACTTTAGAAAATAAGATAGGACGGTCCCGAGTGCTGCTAGATGCTTCCTACGGGTAGGAGCATTCCCTGATTCTTCATTTGGCCCTAGCAGCCTTGAAAAAGGTATTCTGAGAAAACCCCAACTAAGTCTGTGTGGTAAACACCCAACAGCTAAGCCGGCTCCCGGAGGAAGGCACACTTCAAAGTTCATCGTGAGTTTAAGACCTGGGATCTGGTAAATGCAGGTTCTGACTTGACGGCTCCTGGGAACAGCTGGAGGAGAGAAGAGTGCTCTGGGATTTCTGTGCATCTAAAAAGCTTGCCAGTGAGGCTAGTGTTCCAGGGAGTAACCAGGACTGACATGCTTTTGTCTTAATGCTCTTCCGTGGAGTCTTCGCCTGACCTCTAACACGCATGTGCTGAACTGACCCTGTTCATAATGGAGCTCCAGATGTGCTCCCTAACAAAAGAAAATAAACAACTAATGAGTGAAGAAAACCATGCTCCACCATCAGCCTTCCCACCCCATGGAAAGCAGCCATCTCATCCTTCAGGCTTCCCAAATAAATACCTCCCAAATACCTTCCCAAATAAAGACCTCCGGGTAACCTCTGCCGCCTCTCCTACAGCCCATTCAATCTCCATCCATCTTGGCTTTTCCAGGCCTTCTAATGCTCCTTCTCTGGGCTAAGCACATCTCGTGTCCTGGCTGGATTTCTACCTTTATCCAGTCTGCTTGATTCTACCCTAGGTTGTATACTCTAGGCTAAATTACCATCCAAATTCCTGTATCCTAAGAATATGACTTTGTAAAGTCTTTGTAGATATCACAGCTAAGTTGAGGACCCCAGGATAAGATCCCAAGTATTATCTGAGTACTCTCCAAATCCAGGGACCAATGTCCACACTATGAGAGCCAAAAAGAAAGGGATCTTAGAAGAAAGCCTTGGAATGACAAGCCCAGCTTTGGGATGACAAACCCAGAAGACAAGTAGCCGGCAGGCAGAGGGGATCTCCCAGAGCCGAGATGGCGAGTCCTGTGTGCTAATCCATTTAGGTCCCAGCCCAATGTTAGCTCGTAAGTCGGTGAGGGTAAGTTTGGATCAGACACATCCCTCTGGATATTCTTCCTCTCCCTCAGAAGCTTTACCTCAAGGCAAAGCTCTGGGCAAGACAGGACAGAACTATGCAGAACAAGATGGCATCTTGCTGGACTCCAGAGTGAAGGAAATGGAATGGGAAGATAGATCCTATCACCTTTCACTGCCAAGGGTACCCACTCGATGCTGAGACAAATCTCTAACAAAAGCAACTTAGAAAGGACAGAGGGGCTTATTTTGACTGCCAGGTCCAGGTGTAGTCCACTGTAGCAGGGAAGTCAGGCAATAGAAACTTGAAGCAGCTGGCCACATTATGCTCCGGGTCAGGAGGAAGACAGAAATGAATGCTTACCCTCAGCTCATTTCTCCTTGGTATGCAGCCTAGGGAACAGCGCCACCCACAGTGGGCAGGTCTTCCAACTTGAGAAAACCTATTAAAGAAGATCCTATACAGACATGCCCAGAGGCCCATCTCCCAGGTAATTCTAGATCTCATGAAGTTAATGATCAAAGGTCACCACCACTAAGTCAACAAAATGGAGATTCTTCCCAGTTTCAAGACTGGCTGTGCTTTTAAGAAACTGGGAGTTTGCAGACTGTTTTTTTTGGTTTTTTTTTTTGTTTTTTTGTTTTTGTTTTTGTTTTTGTTTTTTGTTTTTTGTTTTTTTTTTTTTTTTTTTTTTTGGTTTTTTGAGACAGGGTTTCTCTGTTTAGCCCTGGCTGTCCTGGAACTCACTCTGTAGACCAGGCTGGCCTCGAACTCAGAAATATGCCTGCCTCTGCCTCCCAAGTGCTGGGATTAAAGGCGTGCGCCACCACCGCCCGGCAGTAGACTATTTTTTTTAACTTTTTTTTTTTTTTTTTTTGTCTTTTGGAAAAAAATTTTAGGCAGAAAGCAAATTGTTTTTTAGTGGATTTATTGGAAACAGGGTACATGTCCTTGTGTGTGTGCACATCCACATGGGGACTATCGGTCAGCTTCAGGGGCTACTCATGAGGAACCGTCCACCTTGGTTTGAGACAGTCTCTCAACAGGACCTGAGACTCACCAATTCTGTGATGCTGTATGGCCAGAGAGCTCCAGGAATCCATTTGTCACCACCACCACCAGCTGGGATTACAAATATGTCACTCAGTTTTTCACGGGTATACTGGGTGATCTATCTTCAGATCTCCTGTTTGTGTATCATGCACTTTACCAACTAGGGTACCTATGTATTACTCGCCCGCCTCCCAGGTCTTGAATTGTGTGTCATTAGGAGAAAATCATTAAGTTCTTTTTTTTTTTTTAAGATTTTCAATATCCACTCTACTAACATCACTTCAGTATCAACCTCAGGTCTCACAGGTTCCACACCACAATGGAGACTCTGACTTTCAAGCACAGAGACAACAGACCACTAAGATTCAGTCAAGCAGACTACATGGGGATGTTCTCACCAAAACCCAAGGAGAGACTCATATTCTGTTTCCCCAACTGCCCTCTGAGTGTGCTAAAGCATGCCACTCCACCAGCCATGATCCCCGTGTGTCTTAGTTAGGGTTTCACTGCTGTGAACAGACACCATGACCAATGCAAGCTTTATAAAAGAAAACATTTAATTGGAGCTGGCTTACAGGCTCAGAGGTTCAGTCCATTGTCATCAAGGCAGAAACATGGCAGCACCCAGGCAGGCATGGTACAGGAGGAGCTGAGAGTTCTCTCTTCATCTGAAGGCAGCCAGTGGAAGACTGACTTCCAGGCAACTAGGGTGAAGGTCTTAAGCCCACACCCACAGTGACACACCTACTCCAACAAGGCCACACCTCCTAATAGTGCCACTCCCTGGGAAAAGCATATGCAAACCATAACACCGTGCAAATGTACAGTTGCAGAAATCATGACCACAGCTCCAAGCGGGGAGGTTTGACTCAGTAGATGTGAGCCCCAAATGAACAGACAGAGACGGGCTCAGAGTGTCTGTGTTCCAGGGAGTGAGATTACAGCCAGCTACCCAGATAGAATCTGATATTCATGAGTTTTATATCTGTCTGACTAAGGATGCTCAGACATGAATGGCTCTTTAATTACACGAGTCTAAATATAATCCGATCTCCCTGCATACAAATCCCACCTTGTTGCCTAATATATCTGTTTGTTCCCACTAACATGAGTTTCAGAGAAAGCCTAGGGTGAGTCAGGAAGGGACTCCTGCCGTGCAAAGGGAAGACCCCTCCCCACAAGGAGCCCCCCCCATCTTTTCTGTGAGTCTACTCCTTTCTAAGAAAAGCCGAGGATAAGAGACGGCAGCTGCCTAATTACAGCCTGCCCGTCTGCCGGGTGCGACTGCCAGTGTTTTTCAGGCTGAGCAGCTTTGCCTTAAAGCGGAATAGTCATTAAGTGCAGAGGACTCCCCTCTGTGGCCCTGAGCTGTGGAAAGCCTGGACGCCTGGGTCTGAGATGGCAGTCACTGGGGCAAAATCGAGACCATCAGGGCCCCTGTCGCTAAGCCCAGGAACATCTCCAAGGCCTCCCCAACAGCTTGCTTGAAGTGATAAAGCTTGTCTATTTCTGTTAATGCTGACGCGCGCCAGCTACTCTGACTCCTTTGAAATGGAGAGTGGATGGATCCTGGGCTAGCTGAGACAGAAGCTGTGCAGCTGAGGCGTGGAAGGGTAGACAATGTCTGAGCAGAGGGATCTGCCTGGGGTAGCCGTTAGGTCCTCTGTCAGGAGTTTCCCTCCATACACACCCCAAGATGACCCTTCCCCATCCACTCTCTGAGCATCTCAGTCTCCCAACCACAGGCCTCCACCTCCCCCACCTCAGTCTTTGGACTCTCTCCTTGAACCTCTGCCTCTCTTTCTTCCCCCTCTTCACACACAGATCACCCAGAGAGTCAGGGCAAGGAAAGGTTTCCAATTTATTTCCCTGAGCTTCAAACCTGAGATGCGTTCATCCCTAGAACGGAAAGTCCTAATGGTTTGTGTGCTGTCTCAACCACCCAGAGGCAGCAGAGGCAATTTGCGTTTCAAAAGTAATAGAGAGTAAATTGCAGAGGAAATATTTTATGCAAATTAACCAAGCTTAACATTTTGATAAAGGACTTTAAAAAAAAATGAACCAAGCAATCTAATCCTCCATTGCAAGTCTAAAACAAAAGAAAATTTCAAAAGCCTGTATTCTGAGTGTGTGTGACAGGGAGAGAGATTTAGCCGGGGACATTAACCATCCCACAACGTGGAACACTTTGGGAGCCAAAGTGCATAAGACTATTAGTTCAAAACAACATTCATAGGCGCCTATGGAGGAAGGCATTTCAATAACTTGAACAGGCCTCTCCCTTCTGTTGAGTGCGTCCACTCCTGAGCCAGACCTCATGTGCTGTGATTCCCAAGATACACCTGGGGAGAGAGCGTGGCATCTGCAGCCACACAGAGGAAGGAGGAGAAAAAACATTGTTGAACACAGACTGCAGGCCAACTCCCATACTAGGTACTTCAGTGTGTTATCTCCTTTAGAAGGCATTTTGCAAGTCTCCTAAGAGGGATGACAAAGAGACCCAGGAAAGCCACCACACGCTGATTATGCTGGGGGCAGGGGTGTGGCAATTGGGGGGGGGAGACCATTCCCTTCAGGAAGAAAGCGATTGAGAAGAACATAGTCAAAACAGTCCTTCAAAACTGCAAAGCGTCGGTCAGAGACTGCATTTGTCAGTGTTCTGTTACTGTGAGGAGACACCATGACCACTGCAACTATTATTTAAAGGAAGCATTTCATTGGGGCTGGCTTGCAGGTTCCGAGGTTTGGTCCATTCATCACAGCGGGGAGCATGACTGACAGGCATGCAGACAGACTGAGAGCTAGCTGAAGTTCTACATCGAGATCAGGAGACAGCGGAAAGAAACTCTGGGCTTCTTGAAACCTCAAAGTCAACCCCGAGGTAACACTCAAGTGGCACCACTACCTGATGACCAAGTATTCAGATCTATGAACCTATAGAGGCTGGTCTCATTCAAACCACTACAGAGACAGTTTTGAAAGCTTTCTAATACGCTTATTTATCCCAGATCCAGACTTCGGAGGAGCCCAAGTCCACACCCCGCAATTCCCAACTGAAAGCAATTCAGAGGAAGGGGTAACTTAGGCAGAATATCCAAGTCTCCCCGCTGCCTTGAAGAGTCAGTTTCTCAGGGGAATCCCAGGTCTGTGGGGCCTTCTAGTTACTATGGGGTCAGGAATCCACAGTCATGTAGACAGAATACACAGCATGTGCTTTACACATGGGTACACCATTTCTCAAAAAACATGCAAATGCTACAATGACAAACGCGTTGCCAATTCTTTGTAACAATGTGTGGGATATGGTCAAAGTGCACGACATACACTCAAATATGTTCTTGGACTCCAGCACTGTGAGCAATAAACATATACCAATAAAAATTATACTAAAATATTATGCATAGGAACTAACATTATAAACTTGGAAGAACGTGTGGGAAATTTTGAGTTTAATATATTCTCTCTAGATAACTATTATTTTCTATCATGTGGTGGGTGTTAAAATTCCCTTACCATAATAAACTTAGAAAACAATCAATCATACTGGAAGGATTGGAACAACTATTACCCAATCCACAACATCAGAGGCATAAAAATCCCACAGACCTACACTTAAGGCTTGCTCACTCTTGATCCAAGAGGAATTTTACTCTGAATAGTCACGTATGCTTGTAATCCAAGGACTGGGGATCCACACAAGAGGGTGGAGAGGTCAAGGCCACTGACGGACAACACAGTGAGACTCTGTCTCAAAACACCCACTTTTACAGAGTCGAAAACTGCAGCTGGGAAGTGGGATGCCGTGAAAGGAACACTCAGCAAATCTAACCCTTCACCTTTTTACCGCTCCTGTGCGCAAAAGTAGAATTAATGGGTTGAGACTAAGAGGCAGAGAGGAACGGTGGGGGAGAGGTGGATATGGTCAAAGTGCATGACATACATTCAAATATCTTCTTGGACTCCAGGACTATGAGCAATAAACATATACCAATAAAAATTATACTAAAATATTATCCATAGGGGCTAACATTATAAACTCGGAAGAACGTATAGAAGTATAAGCCAAGGGGTTAGTAGTCTTAATATATAAAGAACATCTATAAATGTATAACACAGAGGAGAGCAAGTGAGCCCCAAAGCCACTGGGAGAAGGACAAAGCTGGAATAGGCCCACAAGTAACAAGCACGTTTAGTGGATACACCTCAGCTTCCACAGGGCACAGCATAGCCTGAGACCTGCTTAGCCTTGGCAGCTGCAGAGATGCAGGAATCACTAAGAGTAGCAGCAGACAGGCCATGGGGATGCTGCAGCGGCACCCGCAGCATCAGCTGCGTCCGCAGCATCAGCTGCATCCGCAGCATCAGCTGCATCTGCAGCATCAGCTGCATCAGCAGCATCCACAGCGTCAGCTGCATCAGCAAGGGGCAGCAGACTGCAATGTCTCCACCAATTCTCATGAGCTTCGGTTCAGATCAGGGAAGCACTAAAGGCACACACTGATCATAGATCCAAGACCAGAATTCCATTCCTAAGCTCTCGTCCATGTATGGGTAAACTGAGTCCTCTGCACCTGATTTCCCCCTCACTGACACCACACCCCTTCTTCATCCCATCTGACAGCTTCACTCGGAGCTGGCAAGCTAGCAGGAGCCCTCCCCTCCTTCATCCTCACACCTGGCAACGAGACAGCCCCTCTCCAGTCTCCAGGCTTCCTCTCTCTGGTTCACGGTACCAGCAATCTGTCAAGAATTACCTTGTCCTCTCTAGGATACAATAGTGCAATGCTTTCCACTGGTTCTGAAAGCTGGGAAATCCAAGACACAAGTAGATCTGGTGTCCAGTGGGAACTCCTCCTGTATGAGTGGTGTGCTCTGTGTCCTCCGGCTGTAGTTGTGAATACACTCCTTGGTGCTCTCAGGAGGACTCTGCTCTCATGACTTGTTTGCCTCCATAAGAGACCTTCTCCTCAATACCACGGTGTTGGGATGAGATAGTATGAATTTGATTCATTCTGGGCACAGCAGAAGTCCTTGTCTACTATCTCATGCCCCACACGTATTCAACACTGCAACACTAGAGTAGGTAACACCATGGTGCAGGCAGTAATTATCAATCCACACCACTTCTCCGAGGCCGTAAATATTGCTCCGTTTTGCAGATAAGAAGATGGAGGCTTGAATACTTCAATTACATTTCTTCCAAAGACAAAGGTTTTGAGTTTGAGGAGGCTGACTTCATTGGGGTTTCTGATGCCGCAATGGAACACCATGACGAGAGGCAGCTCGGGAAGGGAAGGGTTTACCTCAGCGTGCTCACTCTCAGGTCAGACGCCATCACTGAGGGAAGTCAGGGCAGGGACTCAAGCTGGGCGGGAACCTGGAGGCAGGAGCTAAAGCAGAAGCCATGGAGGGGTGCTCATTGCTGGCTTGCTGTTTGTTTTCTTGTAGAACCCAGGACCACCAGCCCCCAAGTGATATTCCCACAAAGGGCAGACCTTCCCACATTAACTTTCAATCAATAAAATGCCCTACAGACTGCTCACCTAGGTCTACAGATTGTCCACATAGCCCAATCCTATGGAAGTGTTTCCTCCATTGAGATTCCTTTTTCCTAGATGGCCCTCCCTTGTGTCAAGCTGACATGAAATTAGCCAGCACAGAGGTTGACAGTGGGTAAGGAAACACTGAGGGCTGGGCACAGAGGCCTAATCTCTCTCTCTCTCTCTCTCTCTCTCTCTCTCTCTCTCTCTCTCTCTCCATCCCGAGGCAGCTACCCAGTATTTAATTTCTTTTCAGTTAATGATTCTAAAGACTGTTGAGTTTTGCTTACGTCTCTTCTTCGGCTCATGCTCTTCACGGCTGCTAAAGGACTTAGGCATCGGCCTAGAACTCTGAGAGACAGAAGCCAAGGTCATCATCTCCGGTGTCACACACACACACACACACACACACACACAGATGCTCCCATAAAATGCCTACCCCCTTTTCCTCACTGTAAAAAAGCCCCTCTCCAGCACCTTTGCAGCTGTGAAGAACACGAATAGCAGCCCACAGGCTCAAGAAGCCAAAGACTTTCCTTCAGGAAGATCATGAATTCATTCTTCTTTGTAGCACTGGGATTTAAAGTCAGAGCTCTAAGAACACAGCCACTGTCAGCTGTATAATCGCCACAATGCCCTCGCCAGCCCCGGGTTAATGGACTGTCGTTCAGAGCGTAGGTAAGGCCAGAAACCATCCACAGCACCGACAAAGCAGAAGCCCCTCCACCCTTCCTAACTTATCCATCTATCCATGTAAACATTTATTGGGTGCCTATTGTTTGCCTGTGGGCTTTAGATATGTCCCTGCCTTCAATGAGCTCACGGCCTAGAGGGAGAGACAGGTGATTAAATGGATAATTATGCTGCTGAGTGAATGCGGATAAATGTGAATTATAAGGGACAGGCTAAATTAATCATGGAACAACATACAATAGAGTTCTATATAGCCATTAAAAAGGGTGATGAAGCACCCTATTCATTGAGACAGAAAGGATCTCCACGGTGTGTCAAAACAGGAAAAGGCAGTGTATTGCAAAAGGAATGTTCACAGGGCTTTCCTCTCTGGTAAACTGCACGCGCGCATACAAATACCTGAAGAACGTCCACCAACATACCTACCAGTTAACGATGCTTTCGGACAGTTTACCTTATCTTTCACTCCTTTCTAGTTTGCTTACATAAAATAAAATTTTCAAAATGGTTCGGCTTTCCATGGTGAAAATGAGGAGCAAACATTCAGAGTGTCGGACTTTGGAGTGGAGACCCCATGTGCACGCACCCGAGCATGGGCACACATCCACCCACATGGAAAACCAGTTCTGCACTGATTTCCGGAAGGGGAGCTGTGTGTCTAGGCTCTCTCCCACTTTTTGGTTACCTAGCAGTTGTGAACCCGGCTGAACATGTGGGAAAGGGGAAGGAAGATGCAGTGTTTGTTACTTCAATGCCAACTTGATGCTAACCACCAAGCTTCTCGACAGCCAGAACCATTCATGGCAGATACCGCAATCTGTACAGCCTCAGCGGCATGCCCAGAATGCACACCACGCCTCCACACTGCACAGCACAGAAAAGGGGGCGAGACCCGTGAACATGATCCAGGGGTACTCCCTGCTCTCACAACCATGTAAGGCTGGGTTTTAGTTTCATTCATTCATGTAGGCTGTAACTTAACCATGATAGCCTTATCTGTTCCTGTTCTAGCTCCCAAATAATTGACACAAAGACCTATTAAGCTTATTAACAAGCTGCAAGTCTAGGCCGGGCAGGTTCTGACCTGTTCAACCCTCCAAGACTGCTGAGACCCAGACAAACACCCCGTTACTATCCAATCTGGCCTTGCCCTGGCTCTCTCTGGTTCACGTGTGTTGTCACGGAGACTCCCTTAGTGATCTGCTCATGACAACTCCTCCTGGACTCTCCACCTCATGGTCACCTCTTCTCTCCTCATGGTCCCTCTACCTTCTTTCTCTCTCTATTGGGGACCTTCCCCTGGGCTCTGAAGTCCAGCCTTCCTATCTCCTCTGCCCAGCCATAGGCTGATCAGATCTTTATTAACCAATCAGACATCATTGGAGAGCATTCCTTACACAACACCCACACAGGAGATGGTCCAATAATCATGTCAGTCCTGGCATCGGGACTGTAACCAGATCTCTGGGCACAGAAATCAGCATCTGAACACACAGTGCAAAAGTCCAACCCCCACACATTCGCTTAGACTCTTCAAAACCACCCACTATACACCCACCTTCTGTAGGGGACAGAGCCTAGAGGATGACAAGGCAGGTGTAATTACACCTCTGTCCTGTGCCACTTAGGATCTACAGGGCAGAGTGACTAACGGAGGTTCTGGGGTCAAACCCTGTGAGTTCAAATCCGGGTTCTCCATGCTCTAGGTGGGTAAACCTGCACGTAGTCATCCTTGCTGGGTTCGGGCCTCCCTGTCTGACAAAGGAGCACAATTCACTGGCAAGAGTGTGCGGGGTGACATGGGTAAAATGCTTGGTGCAGGGCCTGGAGCACAACCGCCCGGAGCGAAGGTTAATCCCATGTTGTCGTAGGCATTCACGCCCTGTAACAAGCCATCTGGAAGTGCACGGAGTAGAGACTGGCGCTCACAGCAACACAGCCACAGAGCGTCCCCCAGTTTCACCCCTCCCTCCCCAGGATAGACCCGTCCACGAGGATGAAGAGACAACACACCAGACCTCGTTCATTGAAATCACAGACATCAAGAACCCACAGGACTGATTAATTTCTGGGCCACATGGCTCAACTTGGACCAAACCAGTAGGAGCACACAAGCAGAATGCTAATGTCCTCTCGTTCTGGGGGAATAGATTGTAGAGGCCTTTCGTGCTGACCTTTTCCACACAGAATATGTTTTATTAACTGGCCACTGATCCTCCCCTGCAGGCCTAGGAGGCTGTAAACAGCAAGAGTGGAGGGCGGCTGGACAATCCAGCCTTGGGTTCTCTGAAAAGGTTGAGAGACTGCGGCAGAGCCCTGGCGGACAGCCCCGGGAGCAGCTTCCACAGGGGCGGGAGGATGTGAGAAGGTGGCACTGCCCAGGGGCCTGTGCCGGTGGAGACTGGTGCCTTCACTCCAGGCCCTGAGCCAAGCATGACCTTCCTGAGGGCCAATTAGTTGCAGGCACTGGCGTCTGCCACCAATTCTTCAAGGTAATTAGCTCCACATGTTGTCAACAGGAAGTCGGTGCCCACGGGCTCTTGCGATAATTGTTTCAATGTTGGCACACACTCTGCCTGCCGTGAAAGGTCACTGCACCCGATAGGTCTCCGCTACCCACATCCTTTGTGTTAAATGAAGAAAGCTGCCCTTGCACTGCAGTTCTAGTCAAGGTACCAGACACGGGACTCAGGTTACCACACAAGGCTTCCTCAGCCGTAAGCGTTCTCTAACAGGGTACGCTCGTCTTCTCCTGCGATTGCTAGCATCTGGTGCCACGACCCCTTCATATGGGCAACGGGTCAGGGAGTGCCTGTTGCTCAGAAGAAAAAGATGACGTAAATGTACTGAGTGAGCACGACCAAAACTGTTTAGGAACACATCCATACACCACAGAAAACGCTTCCAGCGGTGGTGGAGAAAGAGGAGCTCACCCAAGTCCCCTTGGCAGGACCTGTACCCATGCCATGACCACACAGGACGGGCCACACCAGTGAGAACTGTTCTCACCTCTCCATGCTGTTTCCATCCAGATCTTCTCTGGAACAACCTCTGGAACCCTTCCTTACCTCTCCCTGGGAAACTAATTCCTCCTCGCCAGGAACAGCATGCTTCCCTAAAGCCTGAGAATGAGGTGAGATCCCACGCCTCTCAGGCACGTCAATCCGTGTTACTGCCCGCTCCTTACCACGGAGAAAGCCTCTTCTAGCTTGTTCACATGATCTCCCAGACCTCGCGAGATCTACGAAAAACATTTATGAATGAAATTTGAACTCCCGGTAGGCATTTGATGGTCCCAGGCTGAGTAATAGGGAATTCGGGAATTGTTGCTTCACCAGGGGTACAACCATCAAATTCCTGATTCCAGAGGGAAAAAAAGAACAAGAACCACACTGTGATTGGCTCCCAGCACCAGAGGTGCAGCCTGCAATAACACCGTTCCCAGAATGCATTGCATCTGCATAAGAAGCTGCCTGTGCGCACATAGCAAGGCAGGGAGGCACAGCAGCAAGAAAGTCTCACAGACAGCGTTGACTTCCAGAATATTATAGCAGGGCTTCCTCCCCCCCCCCCCACTTAAGATCCCCATGGTCTCAGGCTACATCGTACCAACCTGCAAATTAAGAAGGCCACCACCACCACCCTCACTAGTCTCCTTTAGATCCTCTTGTTGGGCATGATAGTGTAGGACCGTCATCCTGGGGACCGAGGGTGGTAGGAGGTTCACAAACTTCGAAGCTGCCTGGGGCTGCAAAGCAAAATTGCATGTAAATAAAACAAAACAAAACTAGCAAAATACGTGGCCTTGATCTGTCCCCTCCTTCCAAAAAAAAAAAAAATCTTGAGATCAGCTTCTGAAAGAATAACCAGCCAGACCACCTCTTCGCCCCGCCCACCTGTCCACTCTTCTCACCTGTTCAACTCCTCCCACCTGCCCCAGCCCCTCCCACCCATTCAACTCCTCCCACCTATCCCATCCTCTCCCTACTGTCCCAGCCCCTCCCACTTCACCAACCCCTCCCACCTGTCCCAGCCAGCCTCTGCTCACGCAGGCCTCACTCAGCTTCTGATAAGCACTCATAGATCAGGAATCTCATCTCCTCTCTGACACGTCTCAGGCCACTCCACCTTGACAGCGCCCCTAAACCTTCCCTCTCTCCTTAGTGAATGCCCAGGGCGCGATCATCCTTCCTGCCTGGCTTTCTCCGGTCTGGTCTTCTGCTGGGTGTGACCTTTCCTCATTAGCACTGCCACTGACTCAAGGTCCCAAGGCGAGGGCTGAGATGAGATTGGCTCTGGCTCGCTATTGTCCCACTGTTGGCACTCAGCAGCAACACACAAAGGTCTACAGAGATAACAATCGCGATGGGTGGCCCGACCCAAAGTGACCTTGTTGGGAATCAGATTTCAGCAAGATGCGCTCAGCAAGATGAGCTCACTTAAAACAAGCAGCCAGGATGAGAAGTCAGCCCTACAAAGGAGAGCCTGTTTATGGCAACCTTTCCTGCCCTGAGTCCAAAATCTCTCTCGTCCCAGAAATCCCTCATTCCTTCCCGGTATCCTAGAGAGCAGCACTCCTCAGTGCACTGGCTTCGAAACACCACTCAGGAGAATGTCTGCTTACATATTCTGTTCAAAGAAACCAACGTCTCAGAGTATGATGTGAGAGCATGGGGAGGGGAGGTTCCAGCTGCCACCTGCCGCACCCTGGGTGGTCCACCTGGGTGGACTCCAAGAGTCACAAGGCAAAAGCCCCAGCCTTACCTCCATGGGTGCAGGCTGCAACACGAACAAGCTCACAATTGTTTCACAACATGTGAGGAAGAGCGGCAGGCTCTGCACTTACTCACGGCATCCTTGTCTAACAAGCAACCTAGTAGGTGGGTCAGAGATAATGTCCCTGGTTTAAAAGAATCCATGTGTGAGTGTGTGTGTGTGTGTGTGTGTGTGTGTGTGTGTCATTCATGGAAGTAGCAAGGGGGTCGTGAGAGGGAGGAAGAGATCTTGAGGGAGGCGGAGTACCTGCCCCCAGGAGAGCTGAGGTTGGAATGAATTGGAGGAGGAAAGGGAACCTTGGGGGGGGGGATGTGGGGCGCAGGCCTAGAAGGGTACGCATTCTCAAGGCACACATGAGAACATCGTGATGAAACACTTTACTTTGCACTCTTAACGTTGGCTTAAAAATAAAAAGGATGAGAACTGATCATGGCAGCACACACCTGTAATCCCAGTACTTAGAAGGCTGCAGCAAAATGAGCTTGAGTTTGAAGCAAACCTGGGCTACACAGAAAGACTTGTCTGTATGAAAGGGAGAAGAGGAGGGTACAGGAAAGGCGTAGAGGAGAGTAAGACCTAAAGGGCTCACACAGCCTACTCAGATCATCTCTCTGGATAAGTCTGTCCCTACCGTGTGACCACAACGTTATTTGTAACTAAAACAATCCCGAGGGAGGGCACTTGGCATCAGCCCTCAAGCCTGAGGAGACCTCTTCCCACCAACAACTCCAGCTCCTCATGACCAGGAGAGCTTGGAGCATTCACAGAAGAGGCCACTGTCAGCCCACAGCACCGTTTGGTGGGCTTTATTCCATCCCACAGTGGACCTGGGTTCTACTTGTATCCATTTAAGAAGCAACAACTTTCACCTTAAAATCTGGAGCTGGCTTCTCTTGAGACCTCAGAGGCCTTGCCCATGATGCATCTGGATGCCCTTCCTGACAGGCAAGTCTCCAGTTGCTCACCCCAGACCCCACAGCCTGGATCACCAGCTTGTGCACCTGCTGTGCCCACCTGGCCATAGAGTTCACCTGCCTGTGCACCTGCTGTGCCCACCTGGCCCTAGAGTTCACCTGCTTGTGCACCTGCTGTGCCCACCTGGCCCTAGAGTTCACCTGCTTGTGTACCTGCTGGGCCCACCTGGCCCTAGAGTTCACCTGTCTGCGCACCTGCTGGGCTCACCTGGCCCTAGAGCTCAGCCCTCTGCTTTGTAGACTATACACACTTTGTTCTAAGGCCCACCAGACACAGAAGTAGAGGAGGCAGACAGCAGAAGGATTGCTAAAGAAAGACAGAGAACACCAAAAGGGATATCTTATGGAGTCTGGGGCAATGTTTCACCACCAAAAATAAAAAGCAAGAGAGAAACTACAGACATAAATTCCCTTTAACCAGCAGCCAACTGTTTTAATATTTATGCCTAGACTTTCCCAGACAATTTTAATGCACATTTATGTTTTTCCTATAGAAAATAAAAAGGAAGACAGGGGGTGCTGAATGTGGAAAAAAATATTCAAAATACCATCATTTAAATGGAATTGAATCCCTTTCAAAACAGTCTGTCCAGAGAAGCCGCTGCCTCGGAGGTGTTTTGTCAGCTCTGTGCTTTTCCTGGCAACCCACTGAACGCTATAAAAAGCACCTGCCGTCTCCACTCGGCTCCACATCCATTTTTCTCTGGGGTTGGATTCTAATGTGCCTCTTTGCAGGAGCAGCAGAGCTGGGGGCGACAATTGAGGAACTGCTCGGGCCTGTGACAGGTGAACTTGTTATATTATACTTCAAAGCCACTCACTGTTACAAAGAGAAGTGACGCCAAGGGGGCTACAGCCCGCGAAGCCCGAAGCCCGCACTGCCTAGCCAGGCCCGCAGCAGGGGGTGAGCGCGCTCCAGAAATAGCCTAGCACAGTTTTCCAAGTCCTTCAGAGTTCAACGGCTCAAGCTGGTGCTTTCTTCCAGTGATTCTACTTCCTATTGGCTGTCCAGTTGACTTCCGGTGATTCTACTTCCTATTGGCTGTGGGGTTGACTGCCTAGGTTTTATGTGTAATCTGAGTTACTTTCTCACCAAAGCGAGCACTCGAATGAGACCACTTTTCACACACAGGTTTGCCAAACTCCTCTGGCCTAGATGGCCCTCCTGCCTCTTAGTTCTTGGTCTATCTGACGTTTGATCTTCTTTATAGATAAGATTGTTAGCCCTGCTACATAAAGACTCTGTGACAAAGCCGGCTGAACAAGCCGGTCACTCAGGACAGACACCGAGTATGCTGTTTCTCTTTATAAATGCCTACGGGGTCCATGCTCACTGGAAACAACCACTCTGGTGCGTCGGGTGACATGTTTGACTTTAGAACTTCAAATGTAGCAAAGAAACTGCAGACAGTAGGCCCGCAGGACTGAGGAGCTGCAATGGTGGGTGGACCAGTGGTCAGAACCTTCCCCAGCCCTTGGTACTGTCTGAAACCTGGTGCCTGGTACTTTCTCGAGCAAAGCCAGGGAGGCAAGAGAGGAGAACAACTGTTCGTGGGTACCTACCGTCCTGGGAGAGGGAGGACAGCAGCAAACGAAAGCTACACCTTAGAACCGGAGGCCTGAGCTTCCCTCCAGCCTCAAATCCAGCTGACAGAACGCAAAGCAACGAGGTGGAGGAGAACTTGGGAACCTATAGGAGGCATGTGTTACAAATACATAAGTAGAAAACAGGATGCCTCCTGATAGTGTATATCCACTACGCAACATCGGTGGCTATAGATGTAATTCCCATAGTGATATTATCAGTTGGCCACTGGGCCCCTGCTCTAAGTCTCCAGAACAAACCACTACAGGCCACCTGACAACCTTCTGAGCAGGGAACCTTCTGAGAAGAAAGTGTCAGCCCTGAGGAAAACGCTCAAGAGCCCTGAGACCACAAACACTTCAGGATAAAACCAGACAGAAGCACATCAGAAGCGAAGATTTATCCAGCGAGCCGGCCCATCGGCACGGCCCGCATGCACCATCCACTCGTTAAAGAAATGTTTTCAAGGCTACAACTTTCTGAACTTTCCCTCCGGGCCCCAGCATTTACGTTTGATATCAACTAAAAGGAGATTTTTCTCTCAGAGGATTAGACACATCTGTTCTGCTATTTTTTGCATCTAGGGGATCAGGAAGCCCAAACAGTGCCTTGATCTAAGAAAGATTCTGAAGGCTTCTCTTTCCTGCGCTTGAGTCATTAATGTGCTGCTGAGCTTCTGGTTGGAAACGCCGAGGAGGTAGGAGAGATGCTACCAAGCCACGAGTTAGTTCTTGCAGTGGTCCTCTGTAGAGACTGGTCACAGATGGAGCATGTAAGATACAAGCCAAGGGAAGTGGCCAAGGTAGGTGGCCAGCCCTGGTGTGTCCCTCACATATGCCCCTGAACCTTTGCCTGAGCTGTGTCACCTCCCATGGGGACCCCCACTGCAGCAGCGATCTCTCTGCCACAGGCCACCTATGCGCAAGTGAGAGATGGGTCACTCTGGAACGCATTGTTCTCCTTATTGAAAACCCTTAAAGTGCATCACGTCCCACAGTCCTAGGGACAGAGCTCAAGTGTGTTTCTCTGCCCCGTGCCACCTGTCTCTCCATCACCTCCCTGAACGCAGTCCTGTGAGCTGCCATTTCTCAGACACTTAACCTGGGCCCCTAACAATAAAAACCCCTGGCGGGAGACCCCCCCCCCCCCCGCACACATGCTTTCCTGTTCCCGGAAACGTGGACGTTTAAATATGTACAGCGTGCCCTCCTGGATCCAATTCCCTTTTCTTCTACTGGGCCCATGCCCCACATTGCCTCCCTGCTGAGAGTCCGATTTAATTGGTCAGTGTAAACCAGGACTTCCCGGTGATTCTCCTGTACATCTAGAACTAAGAAGTCCGTACACGCTCCTACTCAACCTCAGAATTCATCTGCTGCAGTCCCTCCAGAAAACCAAAACCTCCCCTATTCCCAATGCACAGGATGGTCCCCTAAGTCCCTGATCCCCTCGCTCAGCCTCTCTGGCACCTGTCATATTTTGTGATGTTACTGTGTATCTATCTTCCAGCTGGGTGTAAGAGGCTTGAAGGCAATGAAGTCTTAGAAAACAACGTGCTCAGCACCGAAAATCTCCATGTTTTCCGAATGGACCAATGAACCCCGATTTTACAGACGAGACTGAGAAAAAGTGAGGTTGGTCGGCCAGCGTTGCCTATAGGGCTGGATCTTCCTCATTCTAGGGTCTGAGCCCCAGCTCCAGCACAGGGGGTTCCCATTCACATTGCCAGGAGCCCTGCTGTGTACACGGCCTCACCCTATCCCTACGGACAAAGATCGGAAGTAAGCCATGATGTGTGGAGCAGGGCCCTGTGCCCAGAGCTTCCCAGCCTTGCCCCACTGGGCTCTGATATTCCAAATGCTTGCTGGACACTCCCAGAGAGATATTCTCCTAAAGACTAGGACTTATCGCAAGCACGAACACTTTCTGTGTGCCTCTGTCTCTTTGCTCTGTCTACCTCTGTCTCTGTCTCTCTCTCTCTGTCTCTCTATCTCTGTTTCTCTCTCTCAATTTTCAAACATTACTCTTTCCTCTTCTTCTAGTCTGTTAGCTAATTTCAAAATCTTCTAACTCCAATATCGCTGACCTGCCCCCCCCTCACACTCCCCTGTACCATATCACCCGGGTAGGTACCCAGCCCCTCTACTGATCATCAGTCTACTGGGCATAGTCAGCCTGCTTCCCAGGTCATCGCGGCTCTGCGCTGAAATGCAGGTGTGGTCACCAGGGCATCTTCCTGTCCCCAGGCTTCCCCAACCTGTGGGTGATGACCCACAAGAAGAATGTCTAATGCATCTTCAAAAGGGTAACTCTGGCCAGGACCTTCTTTTTCTTTTCCACTCACAATCCTCCAGTGGACTCATAGCAGCACCCACACTGATAGCTAAACTTCAAGTGTCAAGGTCCATTGCTGTGAATGCTAACTATATTCCACCACAGTCTGCACATGCAATGTACCTCCAGCCAGTAGGTCTACGGTACACAGTGGGACTTTATTTCCACACTGAGCCAAGCACCACTGTTACTCAATTGCAAGCATAAGGCTCAGCAGGAGACAATATGACCAGGAGAACCAAGCCCACTTGCCACACTTACAGGCATTGATAAACTGTAGCAAAGGCTAGGCTGAGTTCCTCTGTGAGGTACTTAGAGCCCTGGTCATGCTAAATGTGAAAACTGGTAGGACTTGGAAAGGCTGGAAGCCTGAATTCCTGAGTGTCCTAGGAGAAGAAAGGACAGGCCTCTGATTGGCTCTCAGGTGGACTCCACGTTTACAAGGAATCAGTTCTTCAGGTCAAGTCTTCCTGGAAACAGCTCCCTGTGCGTCAGCTTTTTTACTCTCTAGGCTTGAGAAGTCAAGGCCTTCCCTCTACAATCCAACCACAAGTAAACGCCGGGCACCAGCGGTGCTGCCGTATGGTGAATGCTCCAGCTGAATCATGCCTAAGCCCATCCCTGTCTGTCCTCCCATGGCTTTCTGTCCTCCTGTGACTGTCTTTCTCCCCAGTGGCTATCTGTCCCCCCACGGATGTCTGTCACCTATGGCCGCCTATTCCTTCATGACTGTCCCTAAGGCTGGCTGTCCCCCCACATGGCTGGCTGTCCCCCATGGCTATCTGTTCCTCCATGGCTGTGAGTCCCCCCATGGCTGTCTGTCCCCATGGCTGACTCTAGTCTTCAGCCTGATCCTCCCTTGACTGACTTGACTTGCCTGGGGTTGCAACTCTGGCATTCCAAATGCCTAATTGGAAATAATTGCAAACTCTTAATTACAGTTCGCTCTTTACATACCACTACCACATCTGCTCTGGGTTTTATCTTCATTAAAGCAATGTTTTCAAGAGCCTGTTTTTTAAAAGAAAAAACAACTATTGGATAATGTTATAATTTACAAGTAAATACAACTAAAATACAGCTAAAGGTTTTTCATGTTTATGAGCAAGATTCTCCATCCATCCAGTTAATCATAAATGCATGAGTGTCTTTGGATGAACTAGAGCTTCAGGTTCACGTACTGAGTTCAGAATATGTTGCTCGGTAATGAAATCCAGTACACAAAGCTGTGAGGTCACCTGGAAAGGATGATGATAAACTCAGCAAAGCCAGGCTGGGCCTTCCAAAGCACAGGACTGCAGAAGACGGTAAGAACAGCCCTCCACCCCTGCTCAGACAGCACCTCCCTCCTTACAGTGCACATTTGCTGGACCTGTCGACAGACAGTCCACACTCACTGAATTCAGTGACTCTTGAGCTTTTAATGGCATGAAAACTCTTCCCCAGGAAAAGTCACATGGATCAAACAGACATGAGATTTCTCACGCACGTGGTCCTAAAATGTTCATGAATTCAACACTCCATGGGATTTGTGTTTTGCAAGAGTCTATGGATCTGTGAACTCCTTGGGATTTGTGGCTTCCAAAGTTACTAGTGTTTGTTTAGTTTTGCTAAAGCGGGTGGTGGGGGGTGGGAAGGGTTGGGGTTGGGGGGGGGTCACTGGAGAGATGACTCAGCGGGAGTTCAAATCCCATCAACCACATCATGGTGGCTCTCAACCATCCATAATGAGATCTGATACCCTCTTCAGGTGTGTCTGAAGAGCACAACAGTGTACTTACATATAATAAATAAATAAATTTTTAATGAGCTAAAGCATTGAGGCCCTTGAAAATTCTACAGACTATAAAATTGTCTAGTGTGCTTCTTGGCTACTCAGTTTGGGTCCGTGATGGAGTACTTGCTGTGTCAAGGCACCAACCTGGTCTCCAGAAGGGAAGAATGCAATGGTGAATTAAACTGTCCCTTAAAGAGTTCAAAGATCTATTTTGTTAACTGATGGGGAAATATTTCAGGCTGTTAGTGGGTGAGCCTTTCTCACCTAATGGTGGTTCAATAGCTTTGCTATGCTTATGTGCAATTCCTTAATTTAACAAGCACTTGAATATTAGATTCTAGAGAAAGGAACAAAGGCCTATTATTGTAGAAAAGGCATATGGTGTGTACAGTTTAGAGAAAAAATATGTGACTTATTTTGTGAGACAAAAGCAACACATTCTGGATCCTGGTATGGACCTGGGCCAATCATGTGTGTGTTCCATTCTTTAAAAGAACAGAAAACATAAACATGTCTTTGTGTCTATATTTAACCACTCTCTAGATATAACTGATTGATCACAATTTATCATTTCTCCCTCTGAAAATCCTACTTAAATACTACTAAGGATTTTTGCATTTTCCCCTAATGAAAAAACTGTATCTCAGCAATTAAAAATAATTCTACAACCTTTTGGAAGAGAGATGAAGGGTGGAGGATTGTCAAAATGTCAAAATGCAGAGCAGAAGAGGCTAACATCCCTACACCTTCAAGGGAAAGAAAACTACAGTTTAAGTTAATTGCTTTTTCCCCACTCCTCACTACACACATACACACACACATACACACACACACACACACACACACACACACAGAGAGAGAGAGAGAGACAGAGACAGACAGACAGACAGACAGAGAGACAGAGAGACAGAGAGAGACAGAGAGAGAGAGAATCCCAGGCAGGCTCAATTATTAAGGCTCTCAATGCATTGAAAGGAAAAAGGTAGGGAACATGAGACTGAAAACTGAAAATGGGATTTGCTGAAAGCTGCCATGCAGAAGCGTTGTGCCCCAAGCTTCTGTCTCCAGCCCACACAGCCAGGCGACTCACTCCACCCACTCATTTCCAAGGGAACCAAAGGTTTGTTCTCTGAACAAATGAGACTAAGGAGACTCTGGCATTGAGGCAATATTAGTACATCAGATATAAAGGAATTAGTATCTGCTGGCCTCATCTTCTACCTCAGTCTCAAACAAGATAGAAATGAGTCATTTTCCTCCCAGATTGGAGATAAGACAATTGTTATCTACAGCAAAGATGGCAAGATAACCAGATAGCCAAATACATAAGTTTGCTGTTGTCATGGCAGTAAAGCCAACTAATTGATCAATCTCAGTAGCTCTCTCCCATTCTCTCCCCACCTCAACATCCTCTCTCTCTCTCTCTCTCTCTCTCTCTCTATCTCTTAACACACACACACACACACACACACACACACACACTGACTCACTTCAAGCACCTTTTAGCAACCAATGAATGACCAACTAACATTTGTCAAAATCCTTTAGTATGAGAAGAAGAACAAGATAGAGAAAAAAGACACATTTTATTTTACTTATAAAATATATGATATTGCATTCAGGAAATAAAAATAAGATTTTGACATTTTTAAGAAAACAGTGTTCAAGAAGAACTTTAAAATGAAAAAAGTAGATATGAATCAAAAATTGAAAGGGAATCATTGGAAGAAAACAATTTACCCTGAAAATAATTTTTAACCTATGCTCCTCTTTTATAGATAGACCAAAGAAATGGAGTGAATTGAAGATGTAAAGGGTTTTAATGGATTACTTGGATTTTTTTAGCCAGCTAAACTACCATTTGTGTTCCAAGAATTGAATATGCAAAACAAAAGGCTTCAAGAGAGTACTTAGTTTTTATACCCAGCTAAGTTTTCATTTGTGTGGCAAGAATTGACAATGCAATATAAAAGCTGTTCCAACAGAGTACTTTGATTGTATAGCCATCTAAATTATTATCTGAGTGAGCATCAATACACTTCAGACTTGAAAGAACTCAAAACCAGAGAATAGAAAGAGAATCTAAAGCAGAAGAGATGCACAACCCACTAGTGATTCTGTGTTGCAGGACTGAAAAATGAACAACCGGTTCAAACCAGCAGTAGGAAGATGAAAGTGTCTAGGAAAGAAGACAACATCACCAAATGCACAGGTTATTCATGTGATGGCTAATTGTGGCTGTAAACTTTACACCGTTGGAAAGACAAAACTGCAACTGAAGAATTGCCTCAATCAGATTGGCCCATAATCATGTCCATAAGACTGTTTTTTTTTTCCTGATTACTAATTGATGTAGGAAGGCCCAGCCCACTATGGGCAACATCATCTCTAGGTGGGTGTGTATGGGATATATAAGAAAGCTGAACATGTAACAGGGACAGAGCAAGAGCCAATAAACAGTGTTCCCTGTGTTTTCTACTTTAAGTTCCTTTCTTGATTTTCTGCCTTGGCTTCACTTAATGAAGAGCTATGACTTGTAAGATGAAATAAACCCTTCCCTCTCCAAGTTGCTTCTGGTTATAGTGTTTATCACAGCAACAGGAAAGCAAATTAGAACATTATATATGTGTATTTTTAAAGATTTGATAAAACTATGAAGATCTGTAATAAAAAACAAAATAAATTAGTAGAAAATGAAGGGACAAGAAAGATATATACTCTGGGGGAAACATAGTAAGCATCCTGAAAGAAAGAAAACAGTGGTGATACTTGGCTCATCTGTGAGCCAAATTTACACAGTCTTAATTAAATAACCATACAGTCTTAATTCAACCCAATCACACTGTGAATGTAATTTACTAGAAAATGAAAAAGCAGTAGTAAGGTTGGGGTGGAAAGGGAGTGGGAAGTAGTACTCAGTCAACCCAGACCTGCTCATCTATGAGGAAATCTAATAATGTCCAAAATGAATGAAGAAAGGAAGTATTAAGATATAATTTATAAATACAAGGACATTATTTTTTAAATCACAAATCTTGAAAGTGGTTAACTGTTTGGGGGCATTTGTAATGTTCTCTGCTCTGTGAACTCATAAACTTCTTGTCTAGCATGTACCCATTCATCTCTCACCTAAACTCCCAGATAGAGGTTATGTTTCAGAGCAGTGATCCCCCTACTATATCTTCTGCCACAACATCACTAATAGCTACCTGCCCTTTGCTGTCTGAAGTCAGGCAGGCATGGCCCGCGAATACATGTTCCTTCATTCTTCCCTACCATAACAACTGGCTAAGTCATAATTTTCAACAGCAGAAGCCTTGAACATCCCACCAAGCCAGAGCAATTCTGTCAGATGAGGAATCCACCTGGCCCTCAACAGGGGCTGGGAAGCCAGGCTGCTAGCCTTCTCCCCTGGCTCAACACTGAGAGTCAACTTCTCTCCCACCACGGCCTCACTGGGAATATGATAAAAGAAGCACTGTGCAGAGTAATAATGCCATAATTTTAGTGATTAACAAGTTCTCCAGAGTGAATGTCACATCTTCCTTAAGCAATCAGGGGCAGTTAGACACTGTAGACTGCCTTGGTCTGGGACCCAGAATAGCTATGGTATCTCATCTCTTTCCCTGAGGTGCCTGAGGATGTTCTGTCAGGTGTGGACACTTAACTTGTGGATGCAATCCTGGTATAGAAGAGACCAGAAAATTGGCCAGGCTTGGTGTGGACAGCCTCAGCCCAAATCCAATCATGTCAGAATCAGGTCTAATTGAGATTAATGACCTCTCACAGTTGGCTCCAGCTCTTTTATCAACAGATAGCCTCCTGAGCAGACTGCTCTCTAGCCTCCAATTTGACCACACAAGTCCTCACTCTTCTGTCTTGACATCTCCAGCCCACCTTGCCCTACATGGACAGAAGAAAACACCACAGGGTTTTCAGGACTCTGAGAGGACAAGGAAAAAAAAGAACCACAGATTCAAGGATCCTAACACCTAGGAGTCTTTGCCCAAATGCATGGCTTCTCAAGAGCAGGAGCAATAAAGTTCTAGAAGTATTGTGGCCATCATTATTTCTGAGAATGAGTAGACTTGGGTGTATCGCAACTGCAGGAAGTGCCCACCAGCTCTTCCCTCCTCAGCTGCCAATGTAAAGCAATGGTCAGCGAGGGATCCCCAGACCAGCTTGAGATGAATAAAACCTTGCCAGATAGAAGAAAAGAACATCCCAGTCAAACGCACAGATGGTGCTGCGTCCTTGGGATGGGACCGTGACAAGCTGCTAGTGTTGTTACCCAGAGCCAGCAATGGGAATATGGTAGAACCCTATGCCAGACCGTGTAGACCCTGGTGAGAGAGCTGGACTCTATGCTACTCACAGACTGTGTAGACCATGGTGAGAGAGTTGGACTCTATGCTACTCACAGACCGTGTAGACCCTGGTGAGAGAGCTGGACTCTATGCTACTCACAGACCGTGTAGACCCTGGTGAGAGAGCTGGACTCTATGCTACTCACAGACTGTGCAGACCACGGTGAGAGAGCTGGACTCTATGCTACTCACAGACTGTGCAGACCACGGTGAGAGAGCTGGACTCTATGCTACTCACAAACCGTGCAGACCCTGGTGAGAGAGTGTACTCTATGCTACTCGCAGTGGAGGCTACCTAGTCAGGAAAACTCTTTCCATGGGTGGAGAAGATGGTCAGAGCTTCTTATCCAAGGAAGTGACCCCGGATAGAGGTATATAAAACAGAATGATTTATGGATTTGTTTCATGAAACATGAATCATTTTATGAAAACAATTCATAAAGACATTTATTTTAAAACAATCCTTGGGCTTGGGAGATGGCTTGGTCACTACAGTGTTGCACAAGCACAGAGACCTCAGTGCAGGTCCCCAGCATGTGCGATAAAAGTCCAAGCAGGGTAGAAAGTGTCCGACATTCCAGCACCAGATAACCAAACAGAGACAGGCAGATCCTGGGGGCTCTAGTCAAAATGATAAGCTTCAAGTTTTCAGGGAGGGATACTGTCTCAAAAAGTGAAGGACTGAGGAAGACACCCAACTTCAACTTCTGGTGCACCCCTACATACATGTGTACACATACACACATGCACACACATGTGTACACATGGACACATGTAAACATACACACATATGCACGCACAGGCATGCACCACATATACATAGATACAACAAATAAGCATGTAAATTAATATTTTTAAACCTTTCACACTTGTTCTATAATTTTATAACTTATTTTAAAAACTGAAAGCATATTTGCATACTATTGAGATGGACATGCTTAATTATTTTTACCTAAAAAATGAAATCCCAGATGAAAATCTAATTCTGCAGGACATGGAAAATGTCAATGTTTTTCAGAGCTGATCAACATTTTTATTCTATGGTTGTCAGTGCTGGGAATGTCACTTCATATACACTCCTGATACCAAGTGACAAAAATGGGCTTAGGAGCAGTGGATGGAGCAGGGGCTTGGATGGGAACAGCCCCCATAGGCTCACTGGGGATGGGCTTTGAGTTACCTCTTTACCTTGTGTTTGTGACTGAGATGTAATCTCTCAATTGCTGCTCCAGTACCATGCCTGCTTGCCTGCTGCCATGCTCCCTACTGTGATAGTCATGGACTTGTGGAATTGTGGGTGCTAAGGCCTCGGTAAAATATTAAGGCCTAGATGAATGTTAAGTCCTGGGTAAAATGTTAAGGTCGACATAACTGTTAACTGTCTAGCCTGCCATTTTGTGCTGTTAATAATGTCATAAGGAAACTTTCCCCATAAGTTGTTTCTGCTGTCACTAGAAATGTTTCTCATGCCCAGGTTGACTGTACATTCTGTTAGGTTCTGTGCTCCCACAACTGAAGTCAGTTAGGACTGCCTTGTCTAGTTAGTCACAGTAAGCTTGGACCCAAACCAACCACCCAGCAGCACTTCCTGCACCTGTGTATGAGCTTTTTATGGTATTTGTTTTTATATGCTGCCCCTGGGATGAACCATAACACAAGAGAGATGCCTGCACCATAATATAAGAAACTATTTGGTATAAAAAACTTCCATTTTGGGTAGGGGTCAAGTAAAGTTGAAGTTCCCAAGACCTCCCTGGGAACTGACATCCCACTTGGCAGAAAGAGACATGTATGTGGGTGACTGGCACTCTGGTTGGCGAGTTAATTAGGACATGACTGTTAGACAAGGCAGTCCCCGCCACAGCTGGATACCCAACCAATGGGAGCAGGATACGTGACAACAAGGGCACGTTCCTAAGGAAGCCCCTGTCCCTAAATCCTGATTGGTGACATAACCTGGCACAGATGTTGGTAGATCTCAGACTTAAAAACCCTATTGGATCTTGACTCACCATCACAGTCAACTCCAGAGTCTGACTTGTATCCCCAATTGATCAGTCTTGGGGGTGAGGCATTCAATAAACTATCTCTATGTGGATGAGATTATGCAGTGATTCCCAGACCAAAACAGTGAGCCCAAAATTAAACACTTTCTTTAATAAGTTGCTTTAATCATGGTGTATTGTCACACAAATCAAAAAGTAACTAAGACAACCATGAAGTAGAAACTTCTGGTTTCTTTGGAAAGTCAGTTATGCCAAATGATGTTTTGCTGGGGCACACAGGTGAAAGGATGTTTTGCTAAAGCAGAACATGTGAAAGACTGTTCTCCTGAAACAGACACAGGTGAAAGGGTGTTTTCCTACAGCAGACACAGGTGAAAAGATGTTTTGCTATAGCAAGCATGTGAAAAGACTCATGATGTTTAGAAGGAATATAACTATGGCCCCACAGACAGTGAGAGCCCCAGCATGGGTTCGCTCTGCTCTGCCTCGCTAGTCCTCGCTGGTGGCATACCTGTATTGGTTCACCTTACATTGCATTGTTGACCTTTGCTTGTGGTGACATCACAGAGAGAAACTCACCCAAGAACTTCTTGTAAGGTTCCTGTGGCTCTGGCTGCTTCCATGGTAGAGTCAGCCTGGTTGGCAAGCCTCACAATTTCTTCTGAACTAATCTACCCTTGCTGATTCCTGTGCGGTGTCTGCTGAGTGAACTGGACTGCAGCTGCTGGTTCATGTTGGTGTTTTTCTAGAGGACTGAACTGTTGATATCCTGACAGCAAAGATTGGACCCACCCCCAAAGAACTATTTCTAAATAGGCCTACTTCTCCCACGTCCTAATAACTTTCTTCTTCTACCTCTGGTGGAGGTGGGCAAGAGGGAGGCTGAATCTTGGCTAAAGTAGGTTGAGAAAAATTTATGCCTACACAACCAGCTCAGAAATTGTTGGGAATCCTGTCCTAATTTTAAGCCAAAAATCACTTGAAGACATACAGCTGCAACCTCTGATGCACCCCTACACACATGTGCACACATGCACGCATGTGCGCATACACAATGTCCACATACACACATATGCACATATATATGCATGTGCACATATATACATTTTAATAAGCTCAAGTTCAAACAACAATTTTTAAAAATCAAATATCTTAACACCAGACAACCCAAAGATGATCTAATTTGATATTTACATATGAAGAATGACAGTAGAGAGGTATTAAGAGGATTTTTTAATAATTAAATGATTATGCTTCTGTCAGGAGAGAAAAATGTTCATGTGTGCAATAAAAATAAGTACAAGTCATAAGAGGTAGCCGCGAGCCTGAGCTGAGTTGTTTCACACACAGCACGGTGGCATGTGCAGTCCAAAGCACACATGTTGTGTGTTCAGAACCAGGCTACCATGAAGTCGCAAATGCAGCAGAGGTGAGTGCTTCCGGGAGCACCCAGGATTCATGCCATGGTTGATTTTGAATTCAGTTTTGGCCATTTCATGTTCAGTAACATTTTTACCACTTGCCAACGTGTTCTGACACCTGCACTCAATTGTGACAGCCCTTATTGGGTCACAACCCACAGATTTAAAAGCTGGGGCTTGTGGAACCACCTTTCTTCCTCTTTGGGGGAATACCTCACTGAAACAAAGCCCGTGAACTCGTTCGCTCTGCAGATGTGTGCCAGGTAACAGCACACCTTCGCACACGCCAGGGAAATCCGTCTCCGTGGTCAGCGGTAAGGCTGGCACCTGGGAATGGCCGGTGTTCACTGCTCACAGAGACACAGAGGCCAGGAGAGGAAGCAGGTCCTGCCCTGGAGGCCGCTCAGGCAAAAACAGGTCCCCACACAAGAAAAGGCCCTTTCCAGACCCCCAATCTTCTCCAGTAGGACTTCAAAAGGAAAACAAGGGACTTGAAAGGACCGAACTTGAACTTCAGGATAAGAATTCTGAAAACATTCCTAGAAGCTCCCTGTGTGGACACCGCCATATTTCAGTCTCAGTCTAAGGCAGTCTCTGCTGAGGGACTGCACAGCTAGTGCCGTGAGGGCTAGGAGAGGAAGCCTGAGCCAGTTAAAGGTTTAAGAAGAAAATAAAGAGGCTCTTCCCCATAGCTGCCCTCAACCATGTGAACTGGTCAACTACAAAGCGGCTGCTCACAGAAGCACTTTACAGAAAATCACAGCCGAACCTTCAGCCTGCAACACTGAAGTTGCTTTGGAGGGACTAGAAGGGAACAGACTGCATCCCGAGACCGAGCGTCAGCCCCAGCAGCTGGCACTGAGCCTTCTAGGTGACCCAGCTCTTGGGAACAGCTTTTCAGGAAAGACTGGAAATGGGACCCACCTTACCCATTGCACATGAATGCTGTGCCTAGCACCCAAGCCACAAGAAAAGGAGAGAATGTGAGGTGGCTGTCACCCACCGTGAAAGCAAAGCGGCAGTTACCCGTGCTCCAACTCACCTGGTGCTCCCAGTCTGGCTGCTGTTCATGCTTGCCTCCTCTCCTCTCGGAGCTGAAACGGGAGCACCGAGCTTGTTCCCCGTCAGGAGCCCCCAAATCTTGTCCCTGTTTACCTCTATTGTTAGGGGACATTGGGTGTGGGTCTCAGGATCCCCCTCCCCCAATGTACCCATTGAAATGTCAGGACCTGTGGAGTCTACCTGAACAATGAGAGAGGAAGGGAGGGGAGGAGAGGAAGTGTGAGCAGGGGCTGGCGGCTGCCACAGAAGCAGGCACGCTGGCGAAGCCTTGATCACAGCATCCCCAGAAACCAACACTGTCACAGAAGCAAGCCCTGACACACACCCACAGTGCCTCTCGCTGGCTCTCACTGCCTTTGCCTGAGCCTGAGAACTTGTCACCTGTCTCTGGGACTATCCAAACAGCCACCTTCCTTCTCTTTTGCTTCCAGACAAGAGGCTTTCCTCACACCACCCGTCACTGCTGCTCCTCAGCGGTCGTCCACCTGCCCACGACAGAAAAACCCAACCAGCTCCCTGGGGGAACACTGTGGCTTCTGAGACCCCTCCTGGGTAACCTCTGCTACCTCATACCCCAGACTCTCCTCCTTCCCCGCACTGCCCAACAGAAACTCCTGCCGGCAACAACTCCCAGAACTTTCCAGAGACCTGCGTGCCCTGTTCTCTCCACCTGGCACTCCTTTTTCCCCAACCCAGACAGCACTAACTGCCTCCCCAGCAAGCTATGCTGGGTGCCACCGCTCTCCAGTGCTTTCTCTGAAGGCTGCTGTGGTCAGAGCACCTCTTCATTGGCCAGGAGGACGTAGAGCACAGGACACCAAGCTCCGGTTTACAGACCCGTCAGCCCCTGGACTGAAACAAGAGGACTGAGTTCACAGCCAACCTGAGCGAGACTTTGCCAAAAGAAACCATTCACCCTCCCCCAACACCTCCAGGGGAAAGGTCCTTAAAGTGTCCGGTAATTGTATACGGTCATCCCTGTGGTATCTTGTGATCAAGTACGTCACTCCTATTTGAGGGAAGGAGTTGAGGAAACTGAGGTCACAATCCCAGCTCCAGATATGAAGCAGAAGTCTGTATTGACAGCTAACCCCCAGGATCTTCCAGGGTCTCCCGTGCTGGAGCAGGGAACCTCTCCAACAAGTCCTTGGCAGCCAGGTCTCTTTGGTCCCTAGGGCCGGGACAATTTAGGTACTGTCATACGACCTCGCTGTCTTTACCTTTTTATTCCCAGGCTAGTCTCAAACTTGCTCTATAACTAGAGTTAGCTTTGAATCTTTGCTCCTCTGAATTCCAAGATCGCAGGTGACCACACCCAGCTGCCGTTGCCCAGTTTCCCCCTTTCTAGCTAGCTCATGAGTCGCTGAGATCCAGAGACCTTAAGTCACCAAGGCTTCAGTCTGTGGAGGATGGCACTCTAAGAGCAACAGGCCAAAGGACAGACAGGGATAACTCACTGGGTTTGGACAGAGGGCAAGGGAGAAACAGAACCAGCCCTGACAATGCCTGGATCCCTCGCAACGCCTTCGCCTCCCAGAGCCAGAAGCAGGAAAGGCCACTGGGAGAGAGCTTTTAATTACCCGCAGGTGTCCCAATTAAGCAACATTGCCTCCCCAATTAGCAAGCCTTTCCATTGGAAATCATTAGGCTTAATTCCATTTCCCAAGAAACATCTTAATCAAGCAAGCTCTGTCCCCAACTCCCGAGCAGAGCCAGGCTCCAAGAAGGGCTGGCCTGTCTGCTCGGGGAAGGGAAGCTAAACGGAGCTTTGGGTCAATTTTCCAATTAAACCCATCTTTTAATCATGCTGTTTTCTAATGTTTATCCTGACCCAGGGGCTCTGCTTCCTAACTCCTATCTGAAGAGATAGCATATGCTATGAAGGAGACAAATCTGTGTGCATAACATCAAAAAATTTTCTCTTCTATTAAAAATGCATCTGATAGAGTTGGGGAGACTGCTCAGTGGTTAAGATGTCTTGCTACTCTTACAGAAGACCAGGGTTCGGTTCCCAGGACCCACGTGGTGGCTCATAACCTTCTGTAACTCGAGTTCCAGAGGATCCAATACCCTCTTCTGACCTCTGTGGGCACCAGGAACTAACATGGTGCGTGCACACACTGTGTGTGAAGCCAACACTCATACGCGCACAAATAATTTTTTTAATCTAAAAAAGAAAGAATGTGTCCAAAAGACAATGCTGTAACAACAAGCACAGCCACTTACCAAGACACGGTAACACAGCAGGTGCCTTCACTGCCAACGTCAAGAAGGACCTCAGACCCTCACCCTGCCCAGGGTATTTTGTTTTTGTTGATTGTTTCTTTTCCCCTGGATTCAAATATTGTTAAAGTTGAAGGGAAGAGAGCAGGGGAAGAAGGGGCTTCCCAGACGCTGATGGCTAAACGGGCTTTTGAAGTTCTCAGTGTTGGGATGCTGAGGAAACATGGCTGTCGGGAGGAGATCAGGAGTCCCTCATCTGGGCACTGAGGGTGGGACTTGCTGTGTGTCTGCACTGCGGCCGACCACCGGCCATCAGGTTAAAGACTCTCAATGTCATGCTGACAAAGACTTCACAGCTAACAAGGGCTTCTTTCCGCTGTGTACAAACAGCCTGATATCCTTCTTTAAGATGTTGGCATCGTGGCTTTCCTCCTCATCCCAGGTATGGCGTCCTCACCACACCCAGCTGTCTCAATAAGCTTATACCTCCAGGAAAGGGCCAAGGAGGGGAGAACTGTACATGATGGAATTGCTTCAGTCACAGCCTATAGTCCCTGGGAAACATATCCGCGAGCACCCTACAAGTGCATTTTAATCTTCGCTCCGAGATAGACTATGAAGTTCAAATCTAATTCTGTTTCTTTCAACTTTTTTCATATCCATGTTAATTGCATTCCATAAAATTGAGGAGAGAGAAGTGTCTCTCTCCTTGGTACTAAATGTAATACATGATGATTAGAGATGTACTCATCACCGTTGCTTGGAGAGCCTCGTGCATTAGCCCTCCCGAAATCAGATTAACACCCCCTCATTCCCCGCTGTTCCTCAAGTCTTCAGTGCACTGCTGGACTGTACAGTAGCTACCCTCTGCTGACTTTCCCCAAGTCAATTTAATGCATTATTATAATCCTGTCCGTGATGAACATCAGATTCTGAGGATTCATAGGCTGGGCTATTCCCTTACACTATTACCTTAAGACTCACACAAGTCTGCGCTCAACTGCCTCATTGGCTTCTGCCATCTCGGCTCTCTCTCTCTCTCTCTCTCTCTCTCTCTCTCTCTCTCTCTCTCTTCATCAAAGACAAAATTACCCAGGCACGGTCAATCCTCTGAATCGTTAAGTGAGTCACTCTTCCCCTTATGGGAATCCTGATTGGAGACATGGCTTGTGAACAAGACACAATCACCACTGAGTTCGGTTTTAAAGTTTTCAGGTTGGGAAAAAGATTATTCGTTCATCATCAACCAAGCATGGGCCTCTGCACTGACCCCAAGGGGCATGTCAGTTAAGAACCCCAATAGTAGCTGTAGAGTTATCTTAGCATTAAGGCTGTGGTTCCTTGTTGTACCCCAGAGACAACTGCAACGTGTTCTTCCAGGGTCACCTCCCCTCTGAGACAGCATTGCCCACAATTTACAGACAACTAAAATTTAGAAAAGGCAAAGTAATTTTCTCAAAGTACACACAGCTGGTAAATGACAATATCCAAGACTCCAGTCCCATGGATTCTATACTACGGTCAAGGGAGCTTAGAGAGGACAAGAGAGGAAATAAACATTGAGCTGTGATTCGATTGGTGTGCCCCACATCTCCAGTGAGTGTCCACCCTCATTGCATAGACCTGACTCGACACAGGTTCTAGCTTTGGGTAAGTCAATTTCCCTCCGCTTCTTGGATTTCTAATTTGGGCACTCAAGGTGGTTAATTAGATTACGACATAGAAAATCCCCAACTCTTACAGTCCAGGACTTTAGAAATATGTGTTATATATTATAGCACAAATGGAGATTTAAAGCCAGAATGTACATAAAATCCACTGCATCCATGGTGCCTCCCCCAGAGCTGGGCCCATGGTGACCATCACTGGTGAGCCAGGGTCCTCTTTCTTGCTGAACACACTCATTGCTTCCCAACACATCACAGTCATGTGCAAGGAAGAGGCGGAAGGAGCCAGGAGCACTGGGACAGACCCATTTCCCAGCCCCAGCATGAACGGTGTTAAAGTAAATGAGAAATGTCCCCACAGGCTCAGTACACATGGTACCCAGTTGGTAATGCTGTTTGGAAAAGAGTCTGGCTAAAGGAAGCCCATCACTGGCTGCAGGCATTAAGAATTCATAGCTTTGCCTTACTACTATTTCTCATCTATCTAGCTACCTATGTATCTACCTATCTACCTACCTACCTATCTATATATCTATATATGTATGTATCTACCTACCTACTTACCTATCTACCTATCTACCTATCTATCTATGTATCTATGTATGCATGTATATATCTACCTATCTACCTACCTATCTATGTATCTATGTATGTATGTATGTATGTATGTATGCATATATGTATCTACCTACCTACCTGCCTACCTCTCTGTCTACCTATCTACCTCTCTCTCTCTCCATCTCTCCATCTCTCTCTGTCTCTCTCTCCATCTCGCTCTCTCTCTTTATCTCTATCTCTCTATCTCTATCTACCTCTCTCTCTTTATCTCTCTCTCTCTCTCTCTCTCTCTCTCTCTCTCTCTCTCCTCTCTGTTTTGTGCTTCCACCTCCTGCCACCGTGCCCCCACCAGCCATTGGGGACCCCCGTGGCATTGCAAACCACCATAAATAATCCTTTCTACACATTGCCTCAGTGTAGTCGGTGCTGTGTCATAGCAACAGAAGAGCAACAGACCCACTAACCAACAACCTCTATTTACAGACGGGGAAACTGAGGCAGAGGGGTAAGGGTCTCGATGACCATCTGTTGAACAACTAATATGTGCCAGGCATCTTGTGTGTGGGCTCTGAGGGTCAAAATGCAGAGGAAAACACAGCCTTGCCCTCCAGCAGTGTTTAGTTTAGCAGAGAATGCATGCCGCTCATAGGTTACAGTACTGAGCACTGCTTAGCCACACGGGGAGGCGCCTAACGGGGACAAGGGGATGCAGGAATCTGCCTGCAGGAAGCAGCACTTGAGCTGAGGGGATTGAGATGTGTTAGCAGAAAGAAGGGTAAAGAGTCCATTGTAGACATAGCAAGGGACGAACAGTGGGAAAGGAGTGGATGTACCGAAGGATCTGTGCTCTGGCAAGAATGAACAGAGCCTTTGGACACAGCCTTTGACAGGCAGTGAGTCTGGGAGGCACCTCATTAGAGGCCAGCCGCGAAGGGCCACACTCTGTGTTTAAAAATGACTATCCTGCTCCCTGACGGTGGTTATAGGGACGGTTAAGTATTCTCTCGTAACGCTGCCATTCCAGATGGGGCTGCGTCTCCTGTCCCTGAAATCGCATCAGCCGGTGACGTCCTACGGAAAGGATGCCTTGTGCCTTCCAATGCTAGACCATATAAGACCATGCAATTTCCTTGAAGCTCTCCTAAGTGTCATGAGTCACCATGTGACAAGACTAACTATCCTCAAACTAGTAAGCTGTAGGGAACAAAGGATGCTAAAGCAGACAGTCCCGACGGAGTCCAGTCCCTGGCCTTCCGGCCAACGTGAGATGTGGTTGCCAGCTGCACACTAATCAACTGACTCCTGCTGATGGCCCAGGAAGCAGGAGACTCCCCGTGCTTGCCTGAATTTCCAATCTGCATATTATGGGATTTAAAACTTCTGCTTTACGCCATCACACTTTAGGGTCTTCTTTTATGCATCACTAGATAGAACAGCAAAGGCAGTGAAGGTTCTTAGGAAGAAAGATGGAACGATCCTGTCTATTCCCCTGTGTGGCCCTGTGGAGAATTAATTGGGAAGTGGGACGAAGCAAGCACAACTCTTTGGGTTGCATATAGATGTATGGTGGCCAAGAAATGCAGGGAAATGTTACCGTGGTGTGAGAGCAATGGTAAAGGTGGCGGCATGAGTACGTCCTGACTGAGCTGGTGGGGAAGAAGATGGCACCCGGAGCTGAACCGGAAGAGCAGAGTGGGAGACATGAAAAGCTCAAGGAAGGAGAGGAGTGGAGATGAGGTCCTCCCAGCTGGCTAGAGTGGTGCTGGGCAGGGCAGAAGCCACTCTGTACACCCAAGAAGCCCCTCTGGCTTGGAGATTTGAGAAACATGCACTAAGGGATTGGGAACCAGGTGAGAGATAGAAGGACCAGGGGGCCTAGAAAAGCAGAAAGAGAAGCCATGCAAGGTGCAGATCTGGGGTGAGGATGAGGGGCAGACCTGGGGCGAGGATGAGGACTTCCCCCACGAACTCTTTGGCAACTCCCAGGTTGTCTAACAGCCTGTTAGACCTCTCACTACTGTCTCCAGGAATCCACGGGGCTTCATGCATGGCAAGCACCGGGGCTGGAGAAACCATGAGGCTGAGCCGTCTCCAGTCACTCCTCAGGCCCATAGGCTGCCCTGTCCTGTTTCTCACACTTCTGCAGTGCTCTGCTTGTCTCTCCCAGCCCCTCCAGCCTGATTGTTTTCTTTTAAAATGCTCCTCATTTTTTCCCATTCCGTTTCCTTTCATCTGCAACCTTCTATTAAGGCTCTTTTCCCCACAGCTATTTTGACACCAAAGCAGCTTAAGCTGTTCTTCTAATTGGCTGTGATACATACACAGCACCCAGCATGCCCACACATACATACACAGTGCCCAGCATGCCCACACATACACACATAGCATCCAGTACATCCCACACATACATACACAGCACCCAGCAAATCCCATATATACATACACATCACCCAGCATGCTCACACATACATACACATCACCCAGCATGCCCACACATACATACACAGCGCCCAGCACACCCCCACAATGACATTTATTCTAGTTATTTCCCACAGCTCCCACACAAAAGATGGAACCTTCCCCCCTAACCTACACGCTCCTCTCTTTCTTCCTTTTGGTTCCCATGGCTCCTCCTGCCAGATCTTTCTATCCATGCTCAGGACCCCTCCAGAGCGTGAGGCATTGCTTCATTACTCCACGAAGCCCCCATTAGGATACACATGTGAACGTGAAGCAGTCAGAAAGCAGTTGTTACAGGATCTAACTGATGCCAGTTAACAAACTCAGATGAAGTAAGAAACCTCAAGCCCTAGGGAAACAGAACTAAGACAGCAAATGGGAGAGCCAACTCCCACTCTCCATAAAGAGAAGGGCAAGCTGCAAGAGTGGACACCTGCCCAGGGGTAGTTGGCAGGATGAGGGCCCCTAACAATGAGCAGCTCGGAATTAACACAAAACTTCCCGAGTGGGAGCGTAAGCGATGTGGAGGCAAAGTGGGGGTCTCACAGAGTTTGTGAGCTAAGCTTAGTTCCTTCCACTGCCTCCAAAACACACACATGTACACACACATGCACACATGCACACACGCACACACACATGTACACATACATGCACACATGCATATGCACACATGCACACATACATACACACACATGCACACATACATACACAATGCATGTGCACATGCACACATGCACACATATTTACCCCTCCACAGGTTGTCTAGAGCTAATGGGACTGAGCTGGCTGATTAACTTGGGGTTTTCATAACAACCTAGCACAGTCTCAGCATAAAAGAAAAGAAGCAGAAACAGACACCAAGACACCATGCTCGCTTTGCTGGTCCTGTCTCCTTTCTTGAATTTGGTGATATGTAGCTGTCCAGCTGCCAAGAACAAATTGGGTTCTTTCAGGGTGTAAGAGAAGGATGAAGCCAAGACAAAGGTTCTGATCAAGGCTCAAAGGTTAATTCCATAGCTCCAGCTTATAAAGGGAAGCCCACAAAACCCATCCTTGGTCTCACCTGGATTAGGTTGCAAAGCAAGCTTGCGGGGAGTCTATTCCTCTAAATCCCTGTTGAATTATAGGTGCAGAGGTGGGCGACTGCACCTAGGTCATAAAGCTCATTGTGGCGAGCTCTCAAGGCCTGTTTAGCCTGCTCAAGACTGGGGGAAGGGCACGACGATAACAGCACAAGAGCTTTATCTTGTCTTGTTCTGAGCATCCCCCTGCCTTAAAGTGGCTTAGTGGTGACTTTGGCTGGAAGGCTAGACAATGGCTTTCCCTGGTGAAATGGCTGGTTGTGGTTCAGATTGTGAGTCACCTAGGAGACACACCTCTACCTGTGTCTGTGAGGCTGTTCCCAGAGATGTTTAACTGAGGTAGACTGACCCATCCTGGATATTGTACCAGGACATGGGCTCAGGATCTAGAATAAATTAAAAGAAGGAGCTTTCTCTGCTTCTTAACTGTAGATAAAGTGAGAGCAGTTGTCTGGTGCTCTCTCCACCATGAGGGACAGCACCCTCTGACTGAAAATACAGTCTGAACAGCTGCCTGTTGTTGTCACCATGGTGATGGACAGTATCCTCTGAAACAATGAGCTAAATAAACACCCCTTTCCTTAACTCCCTTTGTGAGTTGTTAAAGCATAGACAGGAGAAGAATAACCAGCATGTCTCTGTCCCTCAAGAGTCCTGACTAGCTCCAAACATGTATAAAGACAACTTGGGGTTAACATTGTCCTCATACATGTTAACACACAAGATCCTATGTGTGCAGGAATTTACACCTGGCCTAGGTTGATCCCATTTCTCTGGCTTCACAGCCTAACCCAGTGCTCATGCAAGTAGCACAGTCCCAAACACAAAAACACTTTCTATCCTTGCAATGCATTATAGGTACTGTAGAGGTGACCATCAGTGGTCCATGCCCTCGAGAAGGCAGCCTGGACCTTCACTCCCCTCCAGGTGACTATGAAGTCCATACTTGCCAGTTTGTGGGGCTCAGGTGTAAGTTTCTTGTGCAGACAGCTAGATAAGAAAACAAAACTTCCCTAATGACTGAGCCCAACTTAGGACACATACTCAATTTTCTCTCTCTTTCTTCTATTTCTGTCCCCTCCTATATTTTTGTATCCATACCATATATTGACTGTAGGATGAAATCTCTGCCCTCGTCAGACTCACATTTTAGTAGGGAGACAGCAACTGTCATAAAATGCAAGCAAGTGTGTCTTAGTCAGGATTTCTATTCCTGCACAAACACCATGACCAAGGAGCAAGTTGGGGAGGAAAGGGTTTATTCAGCTTACACTCCCACATTGCTGTTCATCACCAAAGGAAGTCAGGACTGGAACTCAAGCAGGGCAGGAAGCAGAAGCTGATGCAGAGGCCATGGAGGAATGTTTCTTACTGACTTGCTTCCCCTGGCTTGCTCAGCTTGCTTTCTTATAGAACCCAAGACTACCAGCCCAGGGATGGCACCACCCACAAGGGGCCCTCCCCCCTTGATCAGTAATTGAGAAAATGCCAGACAGCTGGATCTCATGGAGGCACTTCCCCAACTGAAGCTCCTTTCTCTGTGATAACTCCAGCCTGTGACAAGCTGACACACAGAACCAGCCAGTACAAAGTGAAATATAAAAATAATATACAAATAAAGATAAGACAAGAAGGCTACTTAGTTCCTGACGCCTTCAATGCATAGCATTTAAATCATAAATTTACATAAATTTTAGAGATAAACTTGAAAGCAAATATCACATGGTTATCTCAACAGATATAAAACTTAGACTTGGCAAAATACAACATCACAAAATTATCTTTAAGGAAAAAAAAAGAAACTTAACAAATTAGGAATAGAAAAAGACTTCCTGGACATGGTAATAAAAAGCTTCCATAAGATGAAACCACCTAGCATCATAGTTAGTGGCCCACCAAGTGGGGGTTTCCCCCTTAGCTGAGAAGTAGCAGATGTCCTCTCTTGCCAGTTTTATTCAGCATTATATCAGATGTGCCAAACAGGACAACCAGGGAAGAAAGGAGGCAGGACTTGCCCAGATTGAAAAGGAAAGGCTAAAATGGGGTTTACTCCTGGAATGACCTTCCTGCACAGAAATTCCTAAGGCTTCACCACCAATAAGAACTAGAGAGCAAACTCAGCTGAGCTACAGGAAGGAAGATCGGTGGAAGAAGGCAGTTCTGTTTCTGCACACTAGGAGCGAACAATCCAAAGGTCAAAAAATGCAGAGCACTGGTTCATTTGTGGAAACACCGGAATAAATAAAGGCAGCATCGAGAACAAAGCACTGAGGCGTCCATTTGACATGTACGAAACTTAAACTCCCAAATTATAGAGCGTATCTGAAGGAAATAAAGGTCTAACTCTGTCAAAAGACTTCCCTGTTCATGAATCAGAAATGGTATTTTTATGACAGTAAGACTTCCCCTGAAAACTTACAGATTTTGATGCGATTTCTTCATATTCCCAGCTGGCTTCATGTTAGAAACTGACAGGCTGACCATGAACATCCCTATGTAAGGGAAACACCCAGAATTGCCCAAGTTCTTAAACAGGAGGATTAATTTAGAGAGAAGACACTTCCTGATTCCAAAACGCGCCCCCAGTGCAGTCAAGACTAACCACTGTGCACGGGGTGTGCGCGGCGTCTAAGACTGGTCACTGTGCACAGGGTGTACACGTCGTTTGGAGGAGATGTGAGATCCAAAAATAAATCCACTCGTTTGTGGTAAAATAATTCTGGAGAAGGATCTAAAACAACGCAACTGGGGAGAGAAACAGTTATTTCAATGGATGGTGCCATTAGCGCCGAGGCACAGAAAAACACAGGTCTTGATGGAAGAGTGAAACTTAACTCTAGCTTTACACTATGTGCAAAAAAAAATTAATTTAAAAGGATAAAATATCTACACAGAAGAGACAAAACTGTAAAGCTCTTAGAATATACAAGAATAAATCTTCACAACATTGCACTATGTCATTAAAGACATTAAATGTCATTAAATTGTGCCATTAATTATGAAAGCAATAAAATAAAAAGTTCATTTTGGACTTCAATAAAATTCATTTTGCTCCAAAGGACACGAAAGACAACTTTATAATATAGGATTAAATATTGGTGAGCCTCTTCATTCAGGATTTCTATTTTAAACATATAAAACTGTGCTACAGCTCTTGAACACTAGAAAATGTAATCTCAAAAAGAGCTGAGATCTAGCTGGGTGTAATGAAGCAGTTCATGCCCTGAGGCATGAAGATCCCTGTGGGTTTTGAGGCCATCCTGATCTATATAGTAAGTTCCAGGCTAGCCTGGGTTACAAGTGAGACCCTGTATCAAAGAAACTAAAAAGATCTGAACAAACAAAGAAACAAAAACTAAAAGAAGATAAACAAGTGGCCCATGATGTTTTAAAAGATGATTAGAGATGAAGAATGTACACATTGGAGACACAATCAGATGCCACCTCATGTGGTATTTTGTGCTAAACGCCTATAGTCAAAAAATCAGGTAATAAATACCAACATAGGAGTGAAGATCAGACGGCTCGTGCATGGCTGGAGCATGGCACAGCTACTTTGGAAATCATCAATAACTAACCTCCTCAAAAGGCTAAAGGTGGAGTTACCATTTGAGTAACAACTCAGTTCCTCAATATCTGCCCAAGAAAAACTGAAAGTATATGTTCACTCAAAGACATATAGATGGATTTTTACAGCTTCATTGTCCATCACTTCCCAAATGTAGAAGCAACTTATAGAGCTATCAACTGATGGATGCGTAAATAACCTGTGGCATATCTTGTCAATGGAACAGTATTTAACCATGAAGTAGAATAACCCACGGTATATCTCGTCAATGGAATAGTATTTAACCATGAATCAGAATAACCCACTGTATATCTCGTCAATGGAATAGTATTTAACCATGAATCAGAATAACCCACGGTATATCTAGTCAATGGAATAGTATTTAACCATGAATCAGAATGGCATTTATTACACTTATACAAAGATAAATCTTGATGATGTTATGCTAAGTGAAAAAAGCCACACACAACAAGACATATACTATATGGAATGTCCAGAATATGCAAGCATGTGCTGACAGAAAGCATGTGCTGACAGAAAGCATGTGCTGACAGAAAGCGCTTTCTTGTTGCTAAGCGTTAGCGAGCGTCTTAGTCACTGTTCTACTGCTGTGAAGAAAAACCACGACCCCTAGGTAACTCTTATAAAGGGAAACATTTCATTAGGGCCTTGTTTACAGTTTCAGAGGGTTGCTGGAGGCCTGCTCCAGCTGGAGACTGAGCTGAGGTATAAGACAGAGTGGGACAAAGGCTAAAACCTGATGATCCCTGGCCTTATAATCTTACTATTTGTGCTTTAATGAGTGCTGGCTTCTTTCTCTGTAACTCTTTCTTACTATTTCATGCTAATAAGTGCTGATTTCCTTTCTCTCTGGTTCAAGGACCTCTCACTGGCCAGGTGAGAGGCTAGGAGCTCATTAACTCTTTGTGAACCAGAGAGGAAAGAAAGGAAAAGAATTAAAACATTTTACACAGGCAATATGCACAGACACCACACACACACACACACACACACACACACACACACTCATACACACATATATTCTGGTCAGGCCTGACCACCTGTCTCATCAATTCCATGAGTGTTTATGCATGCTTACATACAGATGCCTACACTTGTGGGGGGGTGGAGCAGAGGACCCCACAAGCAAGTTCCACTGGTTGGGAAAACTCACTCATTTGGTTGAAAAAGAAACTCCATCTTGTATTGCTCAGAGGAAGAAAAGGCTTCCATCTTTTTATTGATGAACGTAATAAAAAAAGCCCCTAAGTAAGAAAAGAGTCTAGTCTCTCTATTGGCAAAAGAAAGAACAAAAGCCCCTTCCTCTTTATTGAAAAAATATAAAACCTTCTCCCTTACTGTTATTCTTAGTTCTTATACTTTCTCGGGAGAAGTGATCACATGGTTTTCCAAGCATCTTTACATTCCAAAAGTTCATAGCGAGTTTAAGACACTAATTCAAGTCAATAAGTGAATAAGGAGTTGCAGCAGAAATGTTCACATGTGTTTCCATTAAGACTAGTATCTAAGCATTCTTTATCTATCTTCTAGATCCATAAGTTCACTAAAAGTTTAAAACCATAATTCTCATGTCATGAGTTAACATGGTTTTGTCAAGACAAATCATTTGCCTTGTCTCTCATTAGTGTTGAAGTTTTATCTAGACAAATCGATTCAATATTTTGTTTTCTATTCTTGCATTTACAGTAAATTGTCTGTCCCCAGTTTAGGACCTCTAGTTATCAGATAATGGTCTCACAGCTGGCCTAGAAGAAATAATTTCCCTGATCATAAATTTGTTTCAAGCCTGCTTTCTATACTAGCATGATTAGCCCCTGACACATGAAGGTTTCCAGAGCTCTAATTGTAGCTTTCATACTATAGAGGGCTCAAAACTACTTGTATAAATTAGGGAATTTTGTAGAATCATTACTAGGAATTATGGAATCATCAATTTGTCTACATAACATTACTACAAGAGAGTAAATCTTCATTGATCTGCAGAAAATCAGCCCAATATTGTGGGCTAATGCCCAGGAATCTTTAGAATATGCAACAATGACAGGAAAGGAATATTAGCAACAAGAATCAGTCCTGAGATGAAGGCCCTGCCATTCTGAGTTTACCCATCGCAGCCATGCAAATACAGTGGGCCTTCTCCAGAAAAATCTCCTGCATCCCTTATAGCCTCTCCTAGATGGCTCCTGATGGGAGGGGGAAGGGTTAGTCCATGATCATGAGGATAGAAAGTTTGGTAGCAGGCATGGTGCTGGAAAGAGCTTTATTTGATCCACGGGCTACGGGAAGACTGAGATAGAGACGCTGGGAATGGGCTTTTGAACTCTCAAAGGCCATCCCTAATGACACACTTCCTCCCCCAATCCTTCTCAAGCAGTTCCACTCCCTGATCAGTAAACATTCAAACACATGACCCTACGGGGGCCATTTCCATTCCAGCCATAAGCGTGAGATAGCTTAGAGGCAAGGAGTTTCTTCCTGAGGTGATTAAACTTCCCAGACTAAGCATATAAACACTTTCTCAATGCTGGATAAATGAAAAAGTCATTGAATGGCACACATTAAATCTGTTGACAGTATTCTATGCCAATTACATCTCAGTGAGATTTGCTACAAAAGAAAACAAGGAAAGTAAGGTGGGACGATCTAATGTCATCAGAATCCTGAAAGGAAACCAGAAATTTAGCCTGAGGCAGACATGGAGAGGATTTTTCTCATGATCGTATGCATTTTCAATCTATGGATTCAGGAAACTCAACCAAACCCAAGAAGGAGAAGTTCTCCAACAAATCTCCTTGAGTCATGATTTAGTAAAAGCACACAAAACTGAAGATGGGAAGTAATACCGTGAAAATCATCAAAGTAAAATAGTGAAGAAAAAAATTAGACAGCTGGGCTGTAAGCAGAGTAAGGAGACCCCAAGCACACACGGAAGGCGATTGCTACAGTCTAGGGTTAAAAAACCGAAAACAAATGAAAATGAGATTTTCCCCTGTAATTGGACAAGATGCAGGAAGCTTCGTGTAATCTAGTAAATGTTTGTGTTCTGTAAGAAGACCTTGGGCGTCAAACTCAAGGCCTGATTATTTTTTAAGATTTATTTTATGAGTATGACTCTTCCTTCCCATGTACATCTGTGTGCCGCATGCATGCAGTGTCTGCAGAAGCCAGAAGAGAGCTTCAGGTCACCAGGAACTGGAGTTAGAGATGGTCCGGGAGCTGTCATGTGGGTGCCGGGAGCCGAACCTAGGTCCTCTACAAAGCAGCCAGTGCCGTTAGCCACTGAGAGCTCTCGCTCTCTCTCTCTCTGTCTCTCTCTGTCTCTCTCTCTCTCTCTCTCTCTCTCTCTGTTCAAGGCCTGAATTCACATGCTTGCCTATGAGCACTGAATAGGATAAATTATCTGTAACTACATTCTCATTACTTGTACCACAGAGATGTCTGCCCACTTCCCTGACAGGGTATGCACGAAAGGCCTTCTTCACTCCTGCCAGGAATAAAGAGCTTGTAGGAACTCGCCCAGAGCTATGCTTGACACGGAAAGGCTAAGAGGCATTCTCATGTACAAGGTAGGCTGTTGTTTGTATACAAAGTAGGAGAAATGTTGTAGGTATATGCTGTTTGTGTGGACTGTTTTTAGAAGGATTCGTAGGAGATTAGTCATAACCATTAATCCTGGGGAAGAGAAGAGTTTGTGGCTATGGAACAAAGACCATCATAAATTTTTAGAAGATTTAAAATCTAAAACTATGAAAGCTCTAGAGAGAAAATTTATACTTTTTATTATTATCTTAAGAACTCCTTAAAACCCAACACAAAATGAAAATGCCATAAAAGAACAACCTGGAAAACATAAATAGCCAAACATTTAAAGACTCTATATAATAGTTAATAAAGACATGATACTACCTTTCACACACTGCCAGTTTTATAACATGCAGGTGTGTACTTCATA
Organism: Apodemus agrarius; assembly: GCA_964023405.1. Taxonomy (NCBI): domain Eukaryota; kingdom Metazoa; phylum Chordata; class Mammalia; order Rodentia; family Muridae; genus Apodemus; species Apodemus agrarius. Next base: position 6,257,762 of record OZ030019.1, on the reverse strand, counting down.
TACCCAAGTACATTATATTTATAATTTTAATCTCCGAGGCTGTGGGTCCTCATAATAACCCCCCCCATTCTCTCTGCTTTACCAGTTCCTCTGGCCTCCATCGCCTCTGACAGGATCCTCTCCATTCTGGACATTTAGAGGGGTCTCAGCCCCATTGGCTGACATCGGGTAGTACCGATGGCCACACCCCCTAAGTGAACACACATACAGTAATCCATTCTGGGCTCTGTGACTTCTAAGCCAAAGAGTGTGTGAATTTCTCTACAGGTTCTCATTTTGTCCTACTTGTGATGCAGATGAGAACTTTTTAATTAAACAAACCTGAGACGCCCCAGGAGGCAGGCGCGATTGTGGCGCTGTCCGTGGTGCTGGACCAGCCCTCCAAATGGCTTGTGGGCATTTTCTCCTAACCTGATCATCAGCAACCTTTATGAATGCTAAAAGAGAATTATAGGGGGAGCATAGGAAATGGGGGAGAGAGCAGAGAGAAAGAAACAGACAGACAGACACAAAGAAAGGGAGAGGGGGGAGAGAGGAGACAGACCAACAGAGACAGACAGGTAGACAGAAGAAAGAAAGAAAGAAAGAAAGAAAGAAAGAAAGAAAGGAAGGAAGGAAGGAAGGAAGGAAGGAAGGAAGGAAGGAGGAGGAAGAGGAGAGAGAGAGAGGAGACAGACAGACCAACAAGGTGGGAATAGAAAGAGAGAGAGACAGAGACAGAGAGAAGAGAAGAGAGGAGAGAGAATGAATTACAAAGGAAACCAGAAGCACCCAGAGTTTAACAAAGGGGGAAGAAAACTTTTTAATTTTGTTTTGTTGTTCAGACAATGTCGACCATGAAGTCACAGTCAATCACGAGTGAGATGTGAATCCCACGGCTGCTGAAGGAAGGGAGGCTGTGCCTTCCACTCAATGCTCAGACGAGTTCAAAATTCAAGTCATTTCGAGGAGGGATGAGGCAGCAGGCATGACTGAAATGAGCTCCAGTTTCCCCGGTTCTTCTTTCATATTTTGATGCAAATGTGTGCTTGTGTGTCACACTTTGCATAGCCACTTGCAGGTCCCTGTGATTCCTCACTCCGACTCCAAAGACTAAATCATTCTTCTCTTCAGAGACTGAGGGGCATGGGGCACTCCCTCCCTCCTCCCCAGAGCCTGCTTGCTGGAGGCCAGGCCATCTCACACACTCTGCAGAACACACCCAAACACTCAGCCTCTCCAAGTTGATAAACTGCCAGTTCTCTCTGCAGATGACAATTCTTCATAGCTTATTTTCAAAACACTTGAACTCTATAATGTATGCTCAGCCTGCAACAAGGAATTACAGAAAATTGATACACACTTCAATACCAAGAAGCAGCGTTGTTCTTGGTCTGGTTGTTTATGTGTCAATGCAGCTTTGGGGCACATGAGGAGAGGCCACAAAATTGAGGGCAATGTTCAAGGGGCTTGGAGCGCTGGGCGGCTCAGAAGCGCTCAGAGCCGCAGAGAGACTGGCGGCAATGTAATCACAGACACAAGTGCGGAGGCGTCCGGCTGGAAATGGAGGCCAGATGCAGCGTCCTGCATGGGAGATGAGGCCATTCAATCCGTTTTGGTGCCTCTTTCTCTTCTCCATATAATTTCTCAGATTCTGGAATGCCAGAGCTGGAGAGAGTCAAAATACGTTCATCTTTTCCAGTGTTCTCATTTACAAGTGAACAACACAACAATTTTGAGAAAAAACTACAACCCAGAGAGGTTCGGGAGATAATCAAGGCTGAGGGACCCGTTTCTGGCCCCAGTCCAGGAGTGGTTTGGTTCTGCATGCCCACGCCCTCCCCGTGCTTACTCCTAATAGCCCCGGCTGGTCGAGGCGGTGTCTGTGTGGGCTCCAACCGAACTGCCTTCTCTGTGTTCCAGTTTCCTCGTGTATTGAAGTGGGACAAGGCTGCTATCTCTCCTTGGGGGTCCACAAAAGTGAGGTTTCTGTGACGTGCCCAGCGCCGTGCCTTTGCGGTAGCATCACCTCAACATATCTGCGTCACCTAGGTGGAAAGTGGGCATTAGAGTTTCGGGACAACCTGGAAAGACAAGGTTCTAAAGCAGTTACGTTTGCTCGGATGTCTGTGGACACTGACCTTGTGGCCCTTGGGGTGTGTGTGTGTGGAAACCGGCGCAAGTACCTTTCCCACACACCCAAAGCTCTAGTGTTGGAATGAGATCTCCGACACGCAGGAAGAAACTGAATGCTTTTGTCACCCATGAAATCCAGCCTGGGTAATGAAGCCATCAGCACACTAAGAATTATGCATCCTGAGGTTCCAACCTGCCTGATGCTTATAATTGCTAAAAATCCCCCATTTTTTATTAATCCTCTAACCTGGTTAATGAAGCACAACAAATGTTTCAGGATTAAGGAACATGTTCGTATAAAAGGATGTCATTTGCCGAGAATGCCTGGGAGATAAGAGAATGGCAAAGCCTCTGAAGGGAAAATATTACGAGGTGGGATTAGCTGAGCCTAAGAGACGGTTTAAACAAACAAACAAACAAACAAACAACCTTGCCCCAGACTAGATTGTCCTTCCTTCTGCCTGGGAACAAACCAGAGGCTTGTCTCGCTGTAATGTGATCAGCCTTCAGCACTTACGAATTAGGATCAGTTTGTAACCCTCCGTCATTAAGTCTGGAATTACAGCCAGCCAATTCAGAAGCTCTTGCTTAAAAACGATCATTACAAAGAGTAAAATATAGGGTGGAAGTGCCTGGCTGTTACACAAGTCAGAGGCGATGAAAAGCTACAGGGAGGAGTCAGGCCACCCGCCCCCATCGCTCCATGCCCCAGACTCATCTGAAGAGCCATGTCAAACTCCCAGCCTGCCTCCTCGAAGGTCACAGCTTGGGCAGGAAAATCTACCTGTGAGCACACAAGAGGCCACGAAGACAGGAGGGAAGAAGGGATTTTTATACCTTGCTATGAATGTACATGGTTCTATAGGAGCTTCATACCTGTGAGGTCATTGGGTACGCATTCTGGGCTAAAGAAGAAGAAATCAGCTACCCAAAAGCCCTAAAGTTTGCCCCGGGTTTGGAGAGTAGCTGGCTAAAGACTCCAGCTCAAGGTTTATGGTTCCCGAGTGGTCCCTAATGTAACACAGTACAGCTGTAACTCCTTGCCCAAGTGCCGAGCATAAGGCGGGCTTCAACTTGCTGAGAGCCCTCCATAAGCAGGTGCTGTGCGGGGTCCACTGCCTGCACAGACACTGACCTCACAGCAGCCCTGCAAAGACATTAGGGGCCTGTTTTACAGCCGAGGGTCCCAGCTCTCCAGCCGAGCTGTGGCTTTGGACATCAGCATCTTAGTTTTGATTTTGATCCGAACTGCTCCATACACACTTAAATAATTTGAACTCTGCGTCTACAGGCAGTCCTATTGCTTCCAGGAGTTCTGGAACCTTCCAGAGGAGGCACCTAGCTGGATGAAGTAGGCCACTGAGGAGGAGCCTTGGACAGTCTGTCCCTGTTCCCCTTCTTGTCCATAGCAAGGTGACGAGATAAAAAAAAAAAAAAAAAAAAAAATGCTTCTGCTACCCTGATGTTCCGTACCCAAGCAGAAGAGGCCAATCATAGACCTTGGAAACCACGAGCTAAAATCTATCTATCTATATTAGTGGGGTTTTTTGTGGGATTCTTTTGGGTTTTTTGTTTTTGTTTTTGTTTTGGTTTTGGTTTTTGGTTTTTGGTTTTGTTTTTTTTTTTTTTTTTTTTTGGGTTTTTTTTTTTTTGGTTTTGGTTTTGGTTTTGGTTTTTTGTTTTGTTTTGTTTTGTTTTGTTTTTTGTTTTTTGTTTTGGTCCTGGTAACAGAAAGTTGACTAGTACATTCCTCTTTTTTGTTGTTGTTGTTGTTTTTTTTAATCTAAGATATAAGTCAATGATTTCCCTCCACCAGCATCACTAGCACCGCCAACCTTCTCTGTGGCTTGGGGGGGAGGGGGGGGAGGCTTCTCCTTGGTGTGCATGGGCGGAGCTTCGTGATGTAAAGGGGAGGAGCACCTCAGGCTGAAAAGCCTGAGACCCAAAGGAAGTTTCTCTTCTCCCAGATACTGTGGCCCATAGTTCCCTGCACATAGCCCGGATTTGCCAGCCTGTGGATTCCCATGGAAAGGCGGCACCCAGCCAAGCAGCTCCATATGCTAAGTGGGAGCCCCAGACACACATCCAGAACAAACTTCCTGAGAGCCCCACTGCCGCCAGATTGCTGCGCTGCTCTGGCACCCCACCCACTCCAGCCCTCCACTCCTCTAGAAGTCTTCAGTACTGGAGACCAAGCCACGCGTCAGAGGATTTAGGGATGCGTCTGGTCCCACGGATGTTAATTTCCCTTCCCTGACATCAATACTAGCGGGGACAGCAGCACCACCTCCCCCGCCCCCTCCCATTCATCTGTGAACCTTACAGCACGTGGGGCCCCACCCTCAGGTCCTGCCTCTTGCAGTCCCTTTGACAGCATTCTGCTTTTGGGTACCACATTGACCGCCTCTGCAGAACTCTTCTTTGGGGTACCATGCAATCCCTTCGATAGCACTCTACTTCGGGGTATCATGCCGTCCGGATTTTGCTGATTAGGAAACAGACTCTGAGGCTGAGTGACCGGCCTAATGTCACACAGATAGTAAGTGAAGGAAGCGAGTGCTGGGTCTTTCTGATCTGACAGCTTGCACTGTTAACAGCTTCCCCCAGGGCCTGGCGCTGTGCCTGGTGTTCACTACGTGTGTGTTGATAAGTTAGTGTGTGTCCATATGGCACAAGGACAGGAAGCCCTTCAAGCGCAGACCGGCGCATCACAGTGAGCTTTGAAAAGAAGCACATGCCTATGGCCGGGCTGCCGTGAGGAGGGGGATCCTACCCACCTTTCCGGGGAAACGGGCTGCGGCCCTTAGCAAGGGCTGCAGGTGACTAGACACACAGGGTGGGGGGAGCTGCTATTTCACCTGCGGTTTGTTTTTTCCTGGCTGTCAATTTACCACACAATCAAATTTTTACTGTTCAGGAATTACAAGGAAACTCTCCCCCCAGACAAGCCCTTCAAAAGATGGGGCTGGTCCCAGCCAAGGGATAAAACCTTCCATTCATCTACTCAGCAAACAGCTTTGAGCACCTACTGTGTGCCCTATTCTGTGCCAGTCTCTTTAAGGGAATATCATCCAAGAGGCTTGAGGCTACAGAAGCAAAGAAACTAAAATGCACGTGCACAGCTAGCAACTGCACAACACCCTGAGGGGAAGGAGAGCTTTCAGGGTGCGTGATAAAGCAGCTAGGTTTAGTTTGCTAGGGTCATGGCAGGCCTGACTGGGGACTTTGAAGCAGGGCAGAGGTGGGAAGGTATCAGGTATCAAAGGGAGCTGTCTCTCCTCGGTGTCTACTCTCTTACTCCCTTGCTACCTGGCACTGGTCCCTAGCTTCTTTCTCAAGCCACCTAATGGGCCGGGCTGCTCTCAGCTCCTGGCCTAGGAATGCCAATGGGTGTAGGTAGAGTGTTTCCAAATTAGCTTGAACCTTGACCTTGTGTCTCCCTTCAGGACACCGTCTGGGCTGGAAATCGGCACCATGGTACAGTGGACCTGGTAAATCAATCAGGCTAAACCAAATGGACCTGGTAAATCAATCAGGTTAAACCAAGGCTCTGGTCTGTGAGAGCCACCCCAATCCCCGCCCTCACCCTACAAACCCCGCCCCCAAACCCCAAACCCCGCCCCCACGCCTATCCAGACCCCAGCTCACAGCTCCATGCTGCCGGTCCTCCTCAGGCTTCACCAGCAGCAGTTCAACTGCTTTGTTATCAGCAGCAGCTACTTTTCATGCTTACAAGATTAAAATCCCAGATCACAAGGTAGGTAAAGCAGCTCTTGTACCCAGGATCTGCATCTCATAATAGTACACGTGTAACCGCACGCAAGCTAGCAGAGTCTCTCAGGAAGACTCAGCTCTCGCCCAACTGAGAACACTTCTCTTCAGAGGGAGTCAAGCAGCCCAGAGCCTCTCTTTGGAAAAGCACAAATAGCTCAGGCTTATTTCAGGGACTGAATGACTCTGTAGCGAGAATATGCTTCCTCCTGCTCCCAACGCAGCCCCGAGGATGAAAATGATAGGTCGGTTTTCTCCAGAAATCTGAAAAGGCTGCGGCAATACAGCCCTAAAGCACCCCAGAGATAAAAGAGGAAGATTAAATAATTTGAAGATAATTTCTTCCGTGAAAAGAATAATGTTGCCACCGAAATGAAAACCCTTGTAATAAAACCAAATTATTCTGAGACGGCAGCGGGAGTGCTCTGCCTCTCTCAGCCAGCACTTGTGCAAGATCAGTGCTGCGCTGCGCGGATACACCCAGGGTGGAGCCCGCAGGCCGCCGGGATGCTGTCTACAGAATTGACCCGGTAACACAGGGGACACGCCTGATGTCAAGTACCGACAAGTGGGCCACCACAGGCACTCGCTCCAGGGTCTAATATTAATAACAATGGCGAACCTTGCCAAGCCAAGAGAGTCAGAACTACTCTCTGGGGTCCCAAGGGAATCACACACCCAGTGTCACACACAGTGCTGCTTCTCTTCTCCCAGCCGGGTTCTACTTTAGACTGGATCTCTTCTTCATTTGTCCTGTGGTCTGTATGTAAGTGGGACCAGAGGCTAACCCCTGTGCAGCTAAGCCCCAGAAAACTTAGAGCAGAAGCTGGACTTGGGTAGGTGGAGAGATACAGCCCAATAACACCACGGTCAAAATCCGCTTTGAGGTAGCCTGAGGTATAACAAGGAGACACACAGCCATCAGACTGTATCTCCGTCAACTCTGGCTTCCCTTTATTGAAATCCATAACTCCTCCTGCCATCAAGAGAGTGTGTTCAGGTGGGGGAGCAGTTGACAGGAAACTGAAATATTGATGTCTATCATTCTTTTAGAAGTACAATGCCTTCTGATACTAGATTTTCAGCGCAAATGAGTTGTCAAAGCATAAGCAAAGATAAGTGTCTGGACCACAAACTTCTATTAATCCGTTAGTTCCCTGTGGCGTGTGGGGGAATGGCTCATGGCCCAAAGTTACATATTATGGTGCCTTCCGTAAGTCCAATGGGAACTTCTCACCTCGGGTTGACAATGCTTTTTCTTTATATTTGTGCATGGGGTGTGTGTGTGTGTGTGTGTGTGTATCTGTGTCTGTGTCTGTCTTTGGTTGTCTGTGTGTGGGTCTGTGCATGTGCATACATGTGTGGTATATATATATATATATATATATATGTATGTATGTATATACTTGTCAGTGTGTATGTACACACATATGTGCGTGTATTGGGGAAGGCGTGAAGCTGCTATTGGGTGTCTTCCTAAACCACTCTCTGCCTTTAGATCTTGAGACAGGATCTCTAACCAAACCTGAAGCTCACTGATTTGATCATCTTTGGTTATCCACTTATCCCCACCACTCCCAGCTCTGGGGATTACAGACATGAGCTACCACACCTGGCCTCTTACATGATTTCTGGGGATCCGAACTCAGATCCTAATGCTTGTACGGCAGGACTTTATGGACTGAGCCATTGAGTCTGAGAATCAGCTGTTACTGGGGCTACATGAAGGCATGTGTCTCATCTTTCAGCAACTTGATCTTTCAGAGGGAACAAGTCTGTGGTTGGTAAACAGAAAACACCATGCATGTATTCATGCTGGGAGACATGACTTCAGCGCTGATGGGCACAAGTTCACACTCCTGCTCACACCCACAGCCTGTTGAGCTCTGTGCTGGTTACCTCATCTCTCAGAGCTTCTGGTCACACATTTGAAACAGAGGCTGATAATATCTGTCCCTGGGAGTCTTGAGGGTTACCAGGAACAGTTGCGACCTGTTTTTGCTGCCATCGCAGTGGCAGCTTCTGTGGTAAGTGCTGAGATGGGTACCCAGATTGCCAAAGGCCCTCCTTCTCCTTAGGGTGTTATCTGCTAGTGGCTCACAGGAGGAGCCTTGGTCCAGACATCTCCAGCCTCAGAGGGAGCTGCCTCACTCAAGGTAGATGGTCCACAGGGCTCTGCTCTTTTAACCACAGAGCCATTCTCTACAGCCAAAATAACATTTATTTTTATTTTATGGACATGAATGTTTGCCTCACGTATGTCCATGCCCCGTATGTGTGCAGATGGCAACAGAGTCCAGAAGAGGGCACCAGATCCCCTGGAACTGGACTTACAGATGGTTGTGGGCCACCATGTGGATGCTGAGATCAAACCCAGGTCCTTTGCAAGAGCAGCCAGTGCTCTGAACTTAAAATGTATCGTTTTAAAGTACAATTCAGGGGCTTTTGGTGTACTTATAAGGTTGTACAACCATCATCTTTATTGAATTCCAGAACATCTCCATCAGGACGAGCTGAGGTGCAGCTTAGCTGGTAAAGTGCTTGCCTGCCATGCATGAGGCCCTGGGTTCACACCCCAACAACACAGAAAACCAGGCATGGCCATTGGAGTGATTTGAATAAAAATAGTCCCCATAGGCTCATAGGGAGTGGCATTATAGGAGGTGTGGCCTTGTTGGAGGAGGTGTGGCCTTTTGGAGGAAGTGTGTCACTGTGGGCGTGGGCTTTTTGGTCTCAGGAGCTCAAGTCCAGCTCAGTGGCTCACTCTTTGTTCCTGCTGCCTGCAGATCCAGATATAGAACGTTCAGCTCCTTCTCCAGCACCACGGCTGCCTGCATGTCACTGTGCTTCCCACCAAGAGCATAATGGACTAAGGCTCTGAAACTGTAAGCCAGCCCCCATTAAATGTTTTCCTTCATGAGAATTGCCGTGGTCATGGTGTCTCTTCCCAGCAATAGAAACCCAAACCAAGGGAGCAGAGCACACCTGTGATCCCTCCACTTGGGAAGGTGGAGGCGGGAGGATCATAAATTCAAGGTCATCTTCAGTATATAGCAAGTTCAAGGGCAGGCTGAGACACATAATGAATTATCAAATAATGATTTTAAGCAACCCCAAAAGACAGCAGAGATACCCCATACTCATTAAGAGTCACTCTCTCCTCCACCACCACCACCATGCTCCTGGCAACCTCTAGTCTACCTTCTGGAATCAATTAAAATCCAAGTGGCTGGGCACACGTGTGGGGGACTTTCTTCTTTCTCCATTAAATCATCTGAAGTGAGAAGACCCACTTCTAATCCAGATCTTTTGAGGTGGGAAGATCCACCTTTCACCTAGACCAGGCCCTCTGCTGGCAGCTGGCATAAAGGAAGTCCACCCCTTCATGGGCAGGATTCAGGATCCTGGCATATACTAAAGACCAGCTGCGACGTCCTGCCTTGTGTAGTGAGTAACTACTGAATGCTTGGGCTTTCCATTGGTAAGCAGCCATTGTTGGACCAGCTGGACCACCAACCGGATTCCATCCTAATAAGTCCCATATGTAAATATATATTGTTCCTCTAGAGGACCCTGACTAATACAGATTTGGGTATCAGAATTGGTTCTAGAGCAACAGAAATATAGGATTGTTTTTTTGGTTGGGTTTTTTTGTTGTTCATTTCTTGGGTTTGGGGGTTTTTTGTTTTGTTTTGGGGGGTGTTATTACTGGTTGGTTGGTTGGTTTTGGTGGTTTTTTGTTGTTTTGTTTTAGCTTGGTTTGGTTTTATGTATCTGGAATAATGTTTCCAATTTGCCAACACCTACAGTTCTGTACCTCTCTAGGTCCTGAAGCCTCTCCTGAGAGAGTCCATGGTGAGAACTATTTTACAAACTTGAGGAGACAAATGCATTTGATTGTCTTGACATATCAATGAGTGTCAATGGAACCAATGACAGTTTGGGAGTAAGTTCAGAAAATGATGGTGCTAATTGGTTGGTCTTAACGTCTCTGGATAAGCTGATAAATTATCTAACCAGATACACCGTGAAGAACAACAAAGATTTAGTGATAAACTTGACCGGCTCCAGATGCACATAAGCAATGGAAAGGTTTCAAAGTGTGCCCTCAAAGAGAATCTTCTCTCCAGCAGCCACAGAGCTCAAGTTGCAGAAAATCAAACCAAGTCCCTCATTATAAGGTTGGCTGAATTACAGCAAAAATTCAAGTCCCAGACTCAGAGGGTGTCAGCAGTTAAAGTAGGGGCATTAATTGGTAAACAATGGGATCCTGTAACTTGGAATGGGAATTGGTGGGAGCTCCCCACTGAAGCTGAGAACTTTGAACCCTCAGGTTCTCGAGGGTCTCTCCACTCTCAGCAAAAGATGCACTCACATCCCAACTCCTGAAATGATGGTTTTTCACTTTGACTGAAAAATAAATCCTTCATTGTCCACTAAACCAGCAGTGACTTGTTCTGAAGGAGATTCAAGGCCAGACAAGACTGATGCCCCTCAGGGCTCACCATTATTTGACTCTAGACCTATAACTAGACTTAAGGCTAAGCAGACGCCTAAAGGAGAGGGAGAAAGTGCAGCCCACAAGAAGTGCACTCTATTACTGAAGAGCTTAATGAGTGTGGCAATTCATCTAAGCAGAAGCCTGCGAAATGTGGGGGGGGGGATGGGTTTTAAGGGTGTGGAAGGAACATAAAACAGGGTTGGGCTGAATTTATTGATATGGTACCACTGAGTGGAGATTCTAAGTTTAAAATGGAAGTTTAAAAATTTAAAAACAAGTTGGTTTGATTTGAATGGTTGGCTGAGAATTTATCAAAAGATGGCTTACTGACATGGATATCAAGATGCCTGATGGGCGGTGGTGGCGCACGCCTTTAATCCCAGCACTTGGGAGGCAGAGGCAGGTGGATTTCTGAGTTCGAGGCCAGCCTGGTCTACAGAGTGAGTTCCAGGACTACACAGAGAAACCCTGTCTCGAAAAACCATAAAAAAATAAAAACCCAAAGATGCCTGATATCCCTTGGTTCTGTGGGATTTTAAAGCTCAGAGAAATTGCAATGCTAGAGTGGGTACACTGTGTAAAACCTAATCCTCCACAATGGTAAGACTAAGAAGAAATGCCCTTCACAGATCCTATGATGCAAAATGGTAGAGGGGCACCAGCAAGCACATTTGAAGAGATTTGTTGACATCCTATTCGTTGGGGTGGGAGACGCTGCTGCTCTGTGGATGAATTAAGTACAATGGCTTAGTTGGGCCTCGAGGTAGCTGGGGCTAGGTGGCAGCATTGAAGGTCAAAGGCAGGGTCATCATAGTTTTTGTAATGGGCAGCATAGACAAATCAATGTCCATAATGACCTTACCCTTAATAGGCAGCACAGGCAAAGTGAGTTTTAGTGTGGCATGACTCGTATAGACCTCTGGTTCTGGCTGCTCAGCCTTCGTGTTTCTGGGCATGAAGTGGATAGGAAGCCTACTGCATTTTTGTTTGTATAAGGAGAAAAATTCTCAAATGAAAGGAAAACTATATTGGATCATGGCGAAAGGCAGTCTCAGCCAGTGAGTACATTTCCAGACGAGCCAGTTTGCAGACCCAGAACATACTGAATGAAGGGAAGGCCAGATTCCCTTGAGGAAGGATCTTCATGACATAACCTAGGAGTTTTACTTTAGTCTTCTCCAGTCCTTCCCCAGAGGAAGCTGAACACTGGGAAAAAGGAAGCAGTCAAACTTCCTGGGGTCTGTTGGATACTGGTTCTGAGCTGATACCGATTTACCTCAAGTAAAATATTGACCCTCCAGTTAAAGTAGGGATTTATAGAGGTCAGGTGATCAATGAAGTTTTAGTTGAAATCTGATTTACAGTTAAATCAAGTGGTTCCCCAAACTCAGCCTGTGGTTATTTCCCCATTCCCAGAATATATAATTGGAAGAGATATACTATGAAGTTGGCAGAATTCTCACACTGGCTCCCTGTATGGTTGGAAAGGTTAAATGTGAGCTTTCAGAGTTGCCTCTGCCAGGGAAAATAGTGAATCAAAAACAGTAGCACATCCCTGGAGGCATTGCAGAGGTCAGTGCCACGATCAAGGGCTTGAAAGATGTGGCGGCGGTGGTTCCCACCACAGGTCCCTTTAACTCTCCTGTGTGGCCAGTGCAGAAGGCAGATGGATCGTGGAGGATGACAAATGACTATTAAAAACTCACTCAGGTAGTAACTCTGGTGGCCACTACCACACCAGATGTGGTGTCCTTACATGAGCATTAACACATCTCCTGTGCATGGTATGCAGCTATCGACCCAGCAAATGCCTTCTTCTCAGTACCTGTCCGTAAGGACCGCCAGAAGCAATTCGCTTTCAGTTGGCAAGGCCAGCAGTACACCTTTACAGTTTTACCTCAAGGACGCATGAACTCTCCAGCCCTGTGTCATACTTGGTTTGAAGGAATCTTGAAAACTACCTCAGTGAACTTCTCACAGGTCCAGTGGTGTGGGACGCACAGGCATGCCTTTTAAGGTGAAGGAAGCTATTTCCCATGGCCCCTCCAACAGAGAACGCAGTGCAGAGTTTAGTGGGCCTGTCTCTTCTCAGGGTGGCATCTGGGGAGGACCTTCACTCCTGTCCTCTACAGTGGAAGCAGGGAGGACGGCAGAGTGGGTGGGGCAGGAGATTAGATGGCAGCCTTAGCCTTTTCATGGCTGCCACATTAAAGCAGCCATGAGGGTGGACTGAATGGCCTTCCTGATGGGCCTCACCCCCGACCCTCTCCCACATGTGCACCTGAACATGTATGTGTGAGACTACCTGTGCCTGCCCTGCATGTATCATGCCCACTCCTTCAGCACTCTCTGCCTCAGTTCCTCGAGGCGGGGTCTCCTGTGAGCCTGCAGCTCCCCATCATGGCAGCCAGCCCCAGGGATCCGGTCTCTGCCCACCCACCCCCCGTCACACTGGGGCTGCAGACCTGTATGGTCACACGTGGCCTTTTTATGTGGGTTCTGGGGTTCATGCTTGCACAAGCCCAGCCCCTGGGGATTACATTCCCAATGCAGGCTGCGATGTGCCCAGATCACAGATTGTATCAACACTTCATTTGATTTTGTATTGAAAAGTATTTCACAATATTATTCGATGTATTTCAAAATAGTCCATATGGCTGGGCAAACTTTTACTTTTTCATTCATCAGCTGATGGGCATGTAGGCAGTTGTTTTTATAATACTCTTGAGCTATTAGAACTAATGTTGCACGGGTGGGGTGGTGCATGCCTTTAATTCCAGTACTCCAGGGGCAGGGGCAGGAAGCTCTCTAAATTCAAGGCCAGCCTGGTCAGCAAAGCGAGCTCCAGAATAGTCAGGGGTACAAAGAGACCCTGTCTCAAAAAAGAAAACAAATACAAAAAATAAAGTTGCTATGAAAATTCATATAAAAGTTTGCATGTGTGAGTTCTTGTTTTATTTGGGGGGTTTTGTTGTTTTATTTTGTTGTTTTGATTTGGTTTGGTTTGGAGGTGTTTTGGTTTGGTTTTGGGTTTGGGTTTTGGTTTTGGGGTTTTTTTTGTTGTTGTTTTTGTTTTGTTTTTTTGTTTTTTGACAAGGTCTTTTTGCGGGGAAATAGTAAAATAGACTGACCCACCAACTCTCCTGCCCTGCCATAGTACAGCACCATGTCCAGGCAGGGTCACGCTCTGAGCGACCCCAGCTCCCCGGCACTCCTGCCCGCCTGGCCACATCTCCAGCGGCACCCACGAGGTCATCTCCCTCGCTTGCCCACATGCCCCATGGTCTGCCCCCTCTCGCCTCAAATGCCCAGTAGAAACATGATTCTCAACACTTGATTAGTTAGCCAAGTAGATTTATGTATATTGCAAACACAATTAAAAGATGCCAATACAGTAATTCCAGAGCCAATTAAAAGCGATAAAGCTTTACCCCAATATTTCTAACCTTATGAAAACAGAAAACCTTCAGAAGCCGTCCTGTTCCTCTGATCTGCCACCCTTCTCTCCAAGGCCTCTGTCACTCCCCAACTCCTAGCTCCGCCTCCCCTTTCCTGTCCAATCACGGGCTCTCCACTGCCCTAACAGGACTGGACCGGGAAAGTCTTGCAACAGGGTCTCGCTGTGTAGCTGGACAGGAACTAACTATGCAGACCAGGCTAGCCTTGGGATCTCAGAAACTCTCAGACTGGGAGACTCTCGGGGCCTCTGCCTTCTGCCTCCCCGCAATATCATAGCACTACACTTGATTTCTGAGGAACCGACAGTCTGGTCCCATAAAAGATGCACAGCACTGGTTACAGGTGAGGACTCTGCTCTCGCTCACCTCTGTCAGGCCTTGTTCGTGTGTGTGTGTGTGTGTGTGTGTGTGTGTGTGTGTGTGTGTGTGAAGAGCCCCCGGATGTGCCTGCCTTTGCATGTCCCGAGTCACTCAGAACGCCGAGCTGGTTTCAGTGTGCTTATCGGCCGTATTTTCTCTGGAAGGATATCTGCTCAGATCTGTTGCCATCGTAAGCATCCGGCTATTTATCTTTGTGCGTTTTTCACGTGCTCCGATAGGCTTTGCAAATATTTTCTCCCAAGCTGTGAGCTGTCTGTTTTCTTGTGGGTCTCATTTGAAGCGCACAGTTTTCTTCTGTTGCCGGTGCTTTTGGTGTCAATGACTGATTTTTTTTTTTTAAGAAGACAAACTATTGATCCTGAGTGTCCAAACAATTATTGAAAGGTCACCAGACTCCCTGGTTCCCTGAAGGAGGGCCGAGGCCTCTGCAGCACGCAGATCTGCCTCTCCTCCCCCGCTCTTCCTGGGAGCCTCTGCCTCCATCTGAGCATCTCAGACATGAGCTCTGTGACGGCTGTTCTTGTCAACTTGACCTCTAGAATTAACTAAAACCCGAGAGGCTGGGCACACCTGTGAGAGATTTTCTTTTTTCCTTAATTAAATCATTTGAAGTGGGAAGACCCAATCCAGATCCTTTGAGGTGGGGAGATTTTTGAGCCACACCTTCCTCTCTGAAGGACATGGAAGAAGGAAGCTTGCTTGCCCTGGCATTAGAGCCGACTTCTTCAGGATCGCAGCATATACTAAAGACCAGCTGCGACATCCAGCCTTGTGGACTGAACGACTACTGGATTCTTAGATAGCCACTGCAGGACTAGCAAAACCACAGCCTAAACCCCACTCTAAGAAATCTCCATAGATATATAAAATGTGCGCGCGCGCGCGCGCGCGTGTGTGTGTGTGTGTGTGTGTGTGTGTGTTGTATGTATATACATCTAGAGAATCCTGACCAATAAAGTTCTCAGGAGCTCAACGTTTGCCACTTTTTGTGTTTCGCGCCAACCTCATGTCAAAGGTCAAGTCACAGGGCACCTCCTCCTGGTGGTTTCACATCCTGCCTCGATGTAATTTTTTTCTACCTTCATTTCTTTTTTTTTTTTAACTTTTTATTGAATATCGTCTTCATTTACACTACCAATGGTAAAACCTTTCCCGATATCCCCCCTCTCCTAAGACCCCCCACCCCTCCCTTCCTCCTTCCCCCTGCCTCCCCGTATATGCCTCTCCAACCAACACACTCCCCCCTCCGCCCCCCTCGGTTTCCCTTTGTTCGGGCCTCTATTGAGCCTTTACCTGACTGAGGACCATTCCTCCCACTGATGCCCAACAAGGCCTTGCTTCATTTCTCTACATATCCTCATTATACGGCAAGACTCAGCCATGCTGGACTATTTCTTATTTCTCATGAAGGCCGTCCCTCCAGCCTCTGCGCCTTTGCATTCGCGGTCCTTCCTTCCGGCTTCTTCTCGGCCTTCCACCCAACTCTTCTCTAGGACGGAGCGGACCATCACTTGCGCGTGCGCCCTGCCATGCGCCGCCACTACCCGCCCACCCCTCGCCACGCCTTTCTGCGTACTTCCACTGACACCTTCATCCACATCCTCAAGCTCACCGTGCGGCTTCAATGCCTTCCTTACAGCTTTGTCCCCGCAGCTCCACTGAGCTCATAACAAGGGGCCTGCCATTTATAGCATATTTCCAGAGCAGGCACCGCACGGCACGTGCAAATCCCAGAAGCCGCAACTCAATGCAGACAGCTTCGCCATCGAGCAGTTTCTCCACGGGCCTTCAGAGTGGTCCAGGGTCTCCCAGGCCCAGCAGGCCAATCCTGCTAGAGTAAAGTACAGAGCTCCGGTGCCCATTCGACACCCCACTTGTGAGGAAGAGCTAGGTCAGTTCCCTCATTCACCCCATACCCCTGTAGTCTTCCTGGAAGCAGCCGTTATATGCACAGGTTCCCAGTGCTTAAAACTAGACAGATTCGGGCGGAGGATGTCCCGAGAAGCCACTGAAACCAAGCCACCTTTGCACGCTGTGTGTGCATGCTTGCAGATGGCCTCATTTGGCTGCTCGG
Organism: Apodemus agrarius; assembly: GCA_964023405.1. Taxonomy (NCBI): domain Eukaryota; kingdom Metazoa; phylum Chordata; class Mammalia; order Rodentia; family Muridae; genus Apodemus; species Apodemus agrarius. Next base: position 6,241,462 of record OZ030019.1, on the reverse strand, counting down.
ACATGATTTTATGGGCTTCCTTATCACGACTCTGCAGGAGCCACCAGCACCGACTCAGAGGGTCCCTTTAGTTAATCATTCTCAGAGGAGACCGGATCACATTAAAATGATGGATCTTCGGCCAGAAGCTGCATTTGGAATCCACTGTGGGGCCTCAGCCTTCCCCTCCAGCCCCTTATCTCAAACCTAAGCCACGGCCGGAAGATGAAGGTCAGGCCTGTGGGTGCGGAGAGGCCCTCAAGGGAACTGTAAGCTCTTGATGTGCCCCCACCCCGGACCCCAGGCTGATGCTGAGCTGAGCTGAGCTGTCTTCCTAGGGTACAATGCTCCCCTATCCCGGTCTCACAGACGTCTCAGCGAGCCAGAATGAGAACCTGCACTCGTATTGTCACGTGTCCACATCACTAAAATACCAGGTCTTTTAGCGGCGACTCTCCCCCACACTCTCCCATCCTCCTCACAGCGGGAGAGGCAAAGCCCACCCTCCCTGCTCCCTGTCTGCATATGGAGCCTCACCTGGTCAGAGCACAGTAGATAGCACCCCGGAAAGCAGCTGTCCAGGTCTCTATCATGACTGCCTCCGCTTTCATTCGGGGCAGGGTGCCCGTCAGGGGCTACCGGTAAATGCAAGGGCGTCCTGGAGGGCTGGAGGACAAACGACTGGAGGATATTGCCTCCAGGAGTCCAGCTCCAACCTCGTCCACCTCTGCTCTCCACGTGTGACTCAAAAAGATTTATGGTGCTGCGCAGACGGGTCATTCTTGAGATAAAGGTCGTAGATCTTGCAGCTGACAGAGCTCCTCAATCAGTGCTTCAGGGAAACTTCCACAGCTGATAAATGAGCTGTCTCAAAGCCCCAGCCTCGAGCTCCAAAAGGTCTCCATTGCTTAGGGTTTCTCATATATCCTGCAAGAGGGACATCTCTCAATGCCCGGAAGAACCAGCAAGATGGCGGAGTCGAGGCTTGGAGGAGCCTTCCCCGCCCCGCTTTGCCTGTGCTGTGTCCCCTCAGCAGACGCTAAGTACACAGGGAACATTTTTCTCACTCCCTGACAAGGAGCCCAGGATTTACTCGGTGCCCAGAGAAAATAACCTTCAGGGAGGACACCAGAGGCCGAGACAGCAAAGCCCAAGAGGGCCCGAGGAGAGGAAACCACACAGCTCGAAGGGTCTGTCGATGATGCTAACGGCCCACCTGATACCAGTTTTCTCTTTCTCTCAACCCGAATGCTGTCTGCCACCTGCCTCGCTTACGCCTGCGACGCTGCAGGAGCTCTCTGCCCTAGCCCACTGGGGGTCTCTAGGGAAGCCTTCCTGTTCCGGACCCTATCCCCTGCACTCGGACAGCTTCCCCACGCCTGTTTGCTGATGTGAAAATGGCCATGGGGCATCTATCCTGCAACATGCTAATAGTGGAAAAGCAAAGAAAAGGACGCAGGGTGAGATGGCCGTGTGGAACAGCTGTCCCAGCCACACAACTGAGCCCCTGGGCTTCTGGTTATATGAGCAACATAACCAGTGGAGTGCTGTCCCATAGAGCAGACACAATCCTGCTCAACAGTCAAGGCTCTTATGACCAGCCAAGCAAATCTTGACTTTTGCCCCTCAGACCTGCATTCCATTCCTATGAAGGAGACAAAGAATAAAGGCCAGCCCAGACTCACACAGTGCGCACAGGTGTGCCTCGAGCTCCCAGCACTCAGCATCCATTGCATCGAGGAAGTGGCCACTGCATACGGTGGGCAGAGACGTGGTGTGTATGAGAATATCTACATCCACTGCCTCACAAGACTCCTGTGAGGACCGAGTGAGGCCTGGATGCTGCAACCTATTACTCGTGTGTTTACAAAGCCATGTTTCTGAGTCACTAGTGAAAGGTCAAATGAAGATGAGCATGTACACTCGATGTATAAAGGATGTATACTCGATCTCAGCCAAAGGGACCGGAAACCATGAGGAGTCTGTTGAGGGGAGGACCTTTGAGAGTCTCATGCCTCATGCGCCCACTCAGAGGGCAGGAGACAAAAGTGGAATACTGAAGTGAGAATTTTGGTTTCTTTAAAAACACACAAATGTAAGAATGGTTTTGTTACAATCCCAGGTGAGGGATGTGGGGCTGCTTCAGACTGTCCACAGCAGCTGACTGTGATTTGCCTCGTGCTCTAGCAGGTGCATGTTTTCGACAGCTGCAGATAGTTTCTGCGAGGGTGTGACGTTTGGGATTCTGAGGAGCCTTCAGAGGGTATAGAAATGCTCGAGCTGCAGTAGAAGGGGCTGGCTGGGCGGTTGGTGACTGGATGCTGTTGGTTGCAGTTTATTGAAGTTTGTCAAGTAATTGTGCAAGAAGAGAGGAAAAGAAGAAACTAGATATCCTGAAGGTGTAAACTGAACTTACCCCCAAAGAACTCGATGCCCCTAATCATCAGGAAGTGGTCAAATGATGATAGTCCCCTTTTTTCCTCTCCTACCTAGTGTTAGGGGGTTGAAAGGGTGGAAGAAAAGGGAACCAACAAAATAGCAAAAAGTTAAGTTACAGATTACAATACGGCAGTGTGAAATGGAGAACCCTAGTGGGGTCAGCTGGCAGCCTGCTGTCAGGTGCCTCGAGGGCAGCATCTCCAGGAAGCCTGTTCGCAGCAGCACACTGGCGACCGGTGTGGTCAGGACCAGTGGCTAGCCCACCACGCCCTATGTTGGGAGGTACAGAACGCTGCACCCTTGCTCCAGCTGGACATTGCTGTGAACAGACTGTGAAGAATACCTAGATGGCTGGGCCTTCTGCAAAAATGAAGCCTGGCCAGGCGGGGCCAAGCTTGTCCCCATCCTGTGTGCATCACACACACACACACACACACACACACACACACGCACGCACGCACGCACGCACGCACGCACGCACGCACGCACGCGCGCGCACGCTCTCCATGCACTTCAGGCACCCCAGGCTTGTGCACAGCATGCATGGGCATGCGCGGCCATACCTGACAGTCCTGGAGGAGACTTAGCCTTCTAGTCCAGTGGCCACGCTGCCAGACCGTACCTGCTCCTGAGGCCTGAGAGTCTGTCTGTCTTCTCCACTTTTAGAGACTTTCCATGTTCAATTTCTCCAAGGTCACTGGCAGGTGTTTCATACATTATCTCACAGATTGGGACTTGGCCGAGAAGCAAGAGACTGGCCCAAAGGTATCTGACCCCTTTATGGGAAGCGGGCCTTGAACTTGTCTCTCCCACTCCTAAAACTCCCGCCTGCATCGCCACACTGGCTAATCTCTGCAGGGTAAAGAAATGGTTCTAACTCCCTCTGGTTCCTGTCCCCCTGAACCTCTGCCCCTGTACTTTTAGGTAGGTGACATTTCTCTGGCTGTGTATATGTCTCGCTCTCTGCATCTTCCAAGGTTTCTGCCTTCTCTGGTTTCCTGTCTGCAGGAAAGGCCATGGCAGCCCTCATTTAGCAGCTAAGGATCCAGAGATGGCACAGAGAGTCCTCCGAGCAGCAAAGCCATGGGCAATGTCTCCTTCCATTTGGGGGAAGTGAAAGAGAAAGCAAGGTCTCTCTCTGGGAATTTCGGGAAGTGTTTGAGGTCCTGGCATTGGTGACCCTCTTTTCCAAAGAGCACCTGCAGCATGCAGTCACCCAGATGAGAGGCAAAACTCAGCAGGCAGGCTCAGTAAGATGAGGAAGCCTAGATCTCCCTGCGAATTAGCAGGGCAATACACAGTCACTGTTCTCCTCAAGGTGGGCCTTGCATCCTGCATCCTGGGGCCCCTCCTCAGACTGATTCCCAAACTCGAACAAGGGCTACTATTCTTTATGAGTCTTCGCCTCTCCCTCACAGTCCCCCTTCAGACAAATGCATCAACTTGTTTGGGCCTCTATCCCAGAGGGACAGAAATTCCTGCTCGCCGCTCCAGGGGCTGTGGTGAGGCTCGACCTCTCAACTCCCACTCATCCTCAAGGGTTAAGAGAGGCCAGAGCAGAGGCCAGCTTGGGGAGGGGAGGAGGGAGTGTAGAGGGCTGGCCATCGCCCGAGTCCATGCTGGCTTTCCCCCCCATCCTTACCCGATGTCCAGGAGCCAGGGAAATGCTCGGCCCTGGGTGTCTATTTGTTGCCTTTTATGAGATGGAGCCCCTGACAATCTGAAGGGACCTAAGACCACATGGTCTTCATCCAGAGGGATGTCCACGTCAGCAGACAGACGGCTTTGGGAAACTGCCACCAAGCCAAGCATCCCACAGGCCTGGGAGCTCAGCCCCCAGGAGTGACGTCAGAAGGGCTAGCCTTCTCCCCCTCCAGGCCAGATCCCAGTGACTACCTGGCTCTTGTCCACACTAGGTCTCTCTGAAGCCTCTGTGGGTCTGCACCACGCTGGGGCCAGGTGACAGGAATCAGAGGGACAAGTCCCTGTGCCGCAGATTCTGAAGAGAACAACTCCTGTCTGCTTCTGTGCAGGGGCCAGCCTGCCCTTTACATACTCGAGACATAAGAGGCGCTGTATGATGGAAAGGAAGTCCAGAATGTTTGCACAGTCTGGCTTTTATTTAAACGCCATGTACAGTGTGGGGAGCTGGAATGGACGCCTATTAAGATAACACTTTTGGGGGGAATGTTTCTCGGCTTTTACTGTATTGATTGTGGGGCAAGTGTTCTTTTATACGGTGTATGGTCCCTAACATACAGAGAATATCAGATGAAGGGCTTTCCCTGTGTCTGTGTCTAGTCTGATGGCCCATACCAAGCACGGAGCCAGAGCATTCACAGAGATATTCTCGTTACATGCCTTGAGTTTTCTTTCAAAGAAGGTATTTTCACATCATATACAAATTACAAATTAAGCAAGAAGTCCAACAAGGGTCCTTTATTACCACCAAAAGGGGGGTAAATAATTTACAATCTTATAACCAAAGGCAAAAACAGCACAAGAACAATTTATTCCTGCAGATACCATGCAGCCCCGTGCAGTCCCTGCCGCTACAGCCGGGAGTTTCTGAGTCCCACTGTGAGGGCTGCACAGGGCCTCTAGGGCTGCATTACCCACACGGAATAAGCCTCTCCCTTCCCCATGTACTGGAAGTGCTGCTGGATTTTCTGCTTGCTCAGTAGATAACAGTGCAGTTGAACATGAGGGGCTTCAGTAGCGTGAGTACACACACGCACGTGTGCGCGCGCGCACACACACACACACACACACACACACACACACACAGCCTACATAAAGCACTCTGATCTTGCTACCATTCATCAGAGCCTTGGGTACTCTTGTCCAACTGAGTGGGTTTGCTCAGCCTCCCAACTTGATCCAGCCCAGGTCAGACAGGAAGAGGCATGGAGGCGATTTAAATGGTACCTGTCCCCAAAATAACAAATTAAGATTTAAAAAGAGAAACAAGAGTCCTGCGGCAGATGATAAATACACAAAACAGAACCTGGAGTGAAGACAGGTCAAGAAAGCGCATTCTTCCCCAGGTCACCAAGGACCGCCCTCCCGAAGGAAGCTCCCCTCCCCAAAGAGACAGGACCCAGCCCAGGAGGCCCTGAAGACTAGAAACCTCCAAAAGCAAGGAGACAGTGGAGAATGCACAAGGCCTGCAGGGCCCAGGCCACCCAGGCAGTGCGGGCCGGAGGGCAAGCTCACTGCCCGGCAGTAAGAACCATCAGCACGTGGGCCAGCCAGCGCTGCAGACAGCAGACTCTAAACACAGCGATGAGGGCTACAGATGGGTAAGGGCTGAGTCAAGCTTAACATTAGTCCCTCGTAACTAAGAAAGGAAGCCCCGTGACGGTGTCTTGGAATTCAGCAGTCTTTCTAGACCACTGAGGGCCTGGAGCGCAGAAGGGTTCTGTGACAGACAGACAGACAGACAGACAGACGTGAGAAACAAAGGAAGGACAGCTCCAGGCGCTCACTGCTAGGGTGAGTGACACGCAGACAGCATTTCATTGTCATGGGCGATAGAAAACGATTCAAATGTCTTGGAAATCTATAAAAAATATCTACATTAAAACATTAGCCTGAAAGCTATAGCTTCAATTTTACAAAGAAAAAAAAAAGGCAATCTTTGAAAGGATCTGGCTCAGAGATATACAAACATTTTACAACAGATATCAAAGTGGGACAGCTCAAAAAAAAAAATACTGCTGAGGGGATACTACCACTGGCTTGTCATGAGAGACAATTAAGAATCCTTATTGCATAGCAGAAAAATGAGGTCACTTCATTTGCATAATACTGCTTTTTCCTTTTTTGAGATGGAGATGCTGTTGGGTACTTAGGAGAAATAACTTTGGAGTTCAGAAGCTGACTTCCCTTGTCGGAATCAGCATCCGAGTGGTGTCTAAGCTGCTTCTAACCTTGGACTAACCTTGGTCTAACCTTGGTCTAACCTTGGTCCTCAGTTCCATTTTGTCGCTGCCGTCAGATTTCATATGTGCCCCTTGGCAGGGCTGTATTCACTAGTGTTCGCGAGTGGTGGCGTCTGCTCGGACAGGTGAGGGATGGGGAGGCTCCGCCCACCGTGTGACTAGCAGACTTGAAAGTGGGTCTGAGGTATCCGCGATGGGAGGCTTCTACCTGATGATGCAGCAACACGGGTCTTGGGGGCATCTGTGGGCAGCTGGGGCAGGCTAGCATTTTTGGTGATGACGTGCCAGTGTTCTAGTCCCCACACGGAAAGGACACACGAGTGTGAAATGAGTGAAGCCCTCAGCAGCTCCGCCTGCAGAACCAGTGCTCCACAGGGCGGGAGCACCAGGTGGGACCCACAGCAAAGGCTCCAGCAGAAACCGTGGCCGGCCAGCTTCCACGGAAGGAGGATTCTCTTCAGGAAGAGTACACAAAGGAAGACTTAACGTGACCCCTAAGTATAAAAGTCTGGGTTCTTGGTGGGAGTGGGCGAGGGGTGGGGTTACCTTTCACCTGAAATAGAGCACTTGTGCAAATAGCTCCTTAGACTCTGAACCCCAACCTTACCTTCACCGCTGGCTCGCACCTCAAACAAGTCCCCAGACTTGCCTGGAAAGGGAGGAAGGGCCTGGGGGATGCATTCCGCCCGCCTCCCGGAATCAGGCCAGGCCTCACAAGTGGCTCGGCCCGCTCACAGCTGGAACCAGAGCACCAGCCAAGAAAATGTTCCAATCCCTTGGGAGACATTTCTTCTGGGTCCCCCAAACCTGGATGTGCTGGCTCCTTCCTAGGGCTAGCAGCTAGCTAGGCTGTTAAGGTAACTTCTGCTTAACATTAGAAAGGTTCACCCTCATGGAGGGGTGCTCAGGAAATACTCGGCGGCTGCCTAGCTGGGGAGAAGCTTCCAGATAGGACAGTGGGCACCAACCTCCTATAGGATGTGCTCTGAAAAACCCACTTGGGTCAGAACCCCGAAGTGAGAGTTCACAAAGCCCTTGGCCTCCTCTCTGCGGACTCTGACATCAGAAGCTGAAACTCTTGATTCCTGGGTATGAGACTGCTCTCCAGGTACAAAGTCTCCCCTCCCAGGGCAAAGATTCCAACACAAGCAATTTGTTAGCTTAAGAGTTTGGCATTGAGGTTCCTGGGTGTTGGGGGGAAGAGTGTGTGTTGGGGGGAAGAGTGTGCCTCTACACACACTCTTCCCCCATTAAAGGTCAACAACCTTTAATGTTGGTCTGCGGGATGCACACAATTTGTTTTGCACGCCTCTCCCTGAGGCCGGAGACTGAGACTTTCTGATTAGCAGAGGTTGGCTGTCCCCACGAAGCCTCAGATATCTTCCAGTGTCCACCTTCCCAGCTTTGAGATAGGAAGCATCTGAGGCTGTACCCAGAATTTGTCAGTGCTAGAGCTCAAACTCATGTCCCAACAGTCAGCACATTCCCCACACTTAGTGTGTTTGCGTCCGGGGACGTCCAAACACCACTCCAGGGGCTTGAAGTCACATTTTTAATAATTTTCATCTGTGGCTGAGCAAAACTTTCCTGAGATGCTTTCATTTTTAAAAATTACAAGTGTCTTTGAGAAGGCTCTCCAGCCCAGGGAGCACTACCATCTCCTTCCCCAAAGGGAGAGTAAAAAGGGGTGTGTCGGGGCGGGGAGAAGATACAGACCCTGGACCAGGAAGGAAGCATGAGAGAGGAAGACAAGGATGCAGGCGGTCCTGACCTCACAGAGTGCCAGCGGCCAGGACCAGCCAGTGTGTTTCTTAGAAGTCACTCGTGGCCCTCTGAGCTATATATGGCCACTGACCTAGGGGCACACCTGTCTATCTCTGAGTTGAGTGGCAAGGTGACCTTTCACTTACCCTCCACGTGAGAGCCGACCGTGGAAGAGTAGGCCTCCATAATAAGCCTGATACATTCGGGAGGCGCCCTGAGAGCACTGGAGGGCAGGGCCCGCCTCCGAGGAGCCGCGCCCGCCACGCCGCCTCCGCCTCCGCCTGTCTGCTTCCTCGCCTGCTCCTGCTCCCCCTTGCTTTTTTAAAAGATTTATTTATTCATTTATTTTATGTATATGGGCACACTGTCACTGTCTTCAGACACTCCAGAAGAGGGCATCGGATCCCATTACGGATGGTTGTGAGCCACCGTGTGGTTGCTGGGACTTGAACTCAGGACCTCGGGAAGAGCAGTCAGTGCTCTTAACCGCTGAGCCGTCTCTCCAGCCCCATCACTTCCTTCTTCCGCTGGAATGCTCGCTCACTTGCTTTTGTCTGCTCTCTTGCTTTTCTAGTCTATTTCCCTCCAGTGTTTTGTCCTGGGGCTTATCTGAAGAGTTTGTTTTCCCTGCTGAGAAGACACAAAATCTTCCAAATCTGGAATTCATGACATCAGGGAGTAGAGGTCAAAATATGAAGGCAAAACAGCTCTCCTCTGCCTCCTAGGGTCCAAAGAGGAGGCGGCGGCCCAGGGAGAGGCTGCAGAGCAGCTGGGAGGAAGCCCGGTTCTTCCACACAGTTGTCAAGTGGTGGTCCGACATGGTTGGGACGCTGCTCTGGGCTAGTTCTCTCTGGACCTCCAGAAGACAGCATCTTTAGTAGTCTAGGGTCCCATTATGAGTCCAAAAAGATGTGTGTAGGAGTTTTAGCATCGTAAAAAGATCAGTAGTAAAGAAAGCCAGTAGACATTCACACAGGTCCAGCCCCCACTGAATGAAATGTTTTACACACACACACACACACACACACACACACACACACACACGTTCCCGAGTGTGCGTGCCCTAGGGTGCTGCTGGGGCTGGGGCTGTCAGGAACTCAACTGTTTAGGGCAGAATCCAAAGCACCTTGGAGCAGAAAGAAGGCGGGCCATCAGTGTCCACGCGCAGAGCGACGAGGCTGGTCGGCCGAGACAATGCGGGTGGCTGTCAAACGGGCGCGCATGCGCGGCAGAGCCTCCCAGTCCCTCTCCTCACTTGTGGTCCCGCTGCCCCGGGCAGTGCCCTGCAGCCTCTTCCTCCACCTCCTGGCTGAGGGAGTTTGGGTCACAAGGATTTGTGAATCACAGCAACACCTGACATGAAAGGGAAAGTTACAATATTAGCTCTTCCTAAGTTGTTCAGAGGCCCAAAGGAGTCCCAAGAAGCTGCAACACCCTAAGTCACGACCAGTGGAAGCCCGAAGGGTCACGTGCTACGGCAGCCAGCCTTGGACTGTTTCCGCAAGCATGATCTCGGACAGTGCATCACTTCTGGTATTGCTCACCATCGTAGAGCTGAGACCTTCACCCAGTGCTCAATTCCCAAACACGCTGTGTGCCACTGCTGAAGGGAAACTTAACCACGTTGAGGTCCTGACTCTGTAAATCCACTTATAACACAAGTCTCACTGTAATCTACTGAATCTATGTGAAGACACTAGAGGCTAAGACAGTCGATTCCACATCTAAGTCTGTATAGTCAATTCCACTATAGATGCCAGCTGGCTCGGCCTCCTAGCCTGCCGCTCTGAGTGCCTGTGGCCCAGTCCTAGCCACTGAGACACTGCAAGGCAAGCCTTCTGTGCTGTGGTAATGGCACGCCTGCTTCTTTCTGGCTGGAACCAGGAGCCTTCTTCCTGGGGGGAAACACTACCAGGCAGGTTTCTGGAACCTGCTACTAAAATCCTAACTCAGAAAGTTCCCTCAAGTGAACACGTTTGCAGAAATTTATTTTAACACATTCCTACAGTTATAAAATATTCTAACAAGATGTGATCAAGGGAATACACACCCTAATGAGAGGAAGGGATTGGAGACATTTTGCTAAGACATCCATTCCCTGCTAATTCTTGGCTAAAGATGCAGACAGAAGAGCGACCATGAGAGGAACGGCAGAACTTGACTCCAGACCGGAAGGTGCCACCTGGTCCTAGCGGCCCACACGGACAGCTGATACCTCTCTCACTAAGTAATACTCTTCAAAAGCCGGCTCTCATAGTGTCTTCAGGTAGTGTTTTAATACAAGCTTCTTTTTTTATTAGACAAGAAATACACTCTCGTTATGGAAAATTTGGAAAATTCAGAATAACACAAGGGAAGGTATTTTATCCTTTCATACAAACAGAACAACCATTATCTTTGTAATCCTTCCCAGCTGCTAATAATAACCAGAATGCATTGGCCTGCGGTGACTCCCACCAGGCAGGCACTGTTCTACAAACTTTACACGCAGTATCACGTTTCATTCTCTTTAAAGCCCTCAGAGGCTCAATCTAATTGTGTCCCTCTGCATTAGACCGCAGAGGTCCAGTCAGACTCAGTGCCTTGCCTGGAGACCAGGACCAGTGGCAGCTCTGGCCTTTAGTATCCATTTCCAGAACTCGCAACTCTTCGGATCTCCCTCTCCTCCAATAACACCAGAGCAGTCATCACACTAGGCACAGACTACCTGAGTCCTCCTTCAATCCAACATGTCAGGCAATCACAGGCGTTGGGGAGGAGCTCAGAGGAGGACGGGGAATTAGAATATACGAAAAGGGTCTATTTTTAATTTTTAAAAAGATAGAAAACCAAGTCCACTGAATAAACATTCCATAGAATATTTAACTATTTCCCTGATGTCAAACATTAATTATTATGATTTTCGGGGAAGGAGAGAGGATACTGCTATAAGCAATGCACAGATTAGTAATGTGGACGTTAAATCTTTGTACATCACATCTATTCCCTAGGTTTTAAGACGTATTCACTTGGTTGGCTGGTTTGAGTACAAGACATTTTGTCTCCTTCCCACCAGTTCTGGAAAGGGCAGACAGGCTTTTGAAATATTTAGTACATATGTAAAATCCTAATGGGTCCAACTCAACCCAGACCTTCTCATTAACACGGAGGTGGGGCCTGAGGATCCCGCCCACTTCTCATTAACACGGAGGTGGGGTCCGAGGGTCCCACCCACTTTCATTAACACGGAGGGGGGGGCCCCTAGGATCCCACCCACTTCTCATTAACATGGGGGTGGAGCCTGAGGATCCCGCCCACTTCTCATTAACATGGAGGTGGGGCCCGAGGATCCCACCCACTTCTCATTAACATGGAGGTGGGGCCTGAGGATCCCGCACACTTTCTCATCCTACAAAAAGCCCTGTGCTTCCCTCTGAGGCTTGTGGAATAAAGGAGGAGATTCTCGTGAGCACAGTGTCGGGGTCTAAACACTTCCAATGTCTTAGAGAAGGAAATGTAAGAGAGTGCGAGAAATGCTTAGAGGAGGGGAAAGCAGAAGAAATGCTTTGTGGAGTGGGGAGGGGCTGTCCTGAAGCTAAGCAGGATGGACTGGCTGACCTTTCTCATGGGAAATGGGTAAGAGGAGAAGTGCGGGATCCAAGCTGTTGGTGACACCAGATCGTGAGTTTTAAATATTTAGGGTAACAGAGGACACATTGTGTGTGCTCAGTAAGTAAATATTTAGTCCACATGTATCTAAATGTTAAGAGGCGAGGCTTGTATGTCTCCACTTCAGAGAAGAAATCTCTTCCCTCGACATCAACTCTTGGTCCGGAGCCACACTCTACTTGGCACCGCGTTCTCTCTGCCAGTCCACACATTACTGCCCAGCCTCTATGCTCAGCCCTGGGCTGGGAGGTCCTAAGGGGGCGTGGCTTAGGTAGCCGTCAGACCAATTTGAGCTCTGTCTTTGAGGCATGCTTATTAGCAATGCAGTGGCCTTTGGTGATTACTGACTGCAGTCCAGTGCAGCCTGAGAGCGGTTGGGAAGATGAGAGGGGCTGTAGGCAGCAGCTGGAGGACAGAACAGCCACGGGAGGCACACTTGAGGTCTGGAGCCCAGTTGGCCATGCTATTCTGGGAGGTGGAGGCAGCGAGTCACTGGAGGTGCCACTGAAAGGCACTTGCACCTGCTTTCCCACTCGGGCCTCTCTGCAGCCTGGTAGGCAGGATCCATTCTCCCACAGGCTGCCTGCACCGCCCTACAGGTTGAGCCTCACAACCACCCAGAAACAAAGTAGCTAAGAGACAAAGGACTGAAAGTCCTGACAAAATAAGCCTTTCCTGACACACACATAAACACACATGGACACAAACACATACACACACATACACTCACATTCATTCACACATACACACATACATATACACACATAAACATATACAAACACACATACATACATGCTATACATACACATATATACAAACACATACACATACATTCTATACATATCATACTTACACAAACACAACCATACACACATACATACATTCCATATATATACACACAGACACAAGCATATGCACTACATACACACACATACACATACATACATTCCATACATGCCATACTTACACACATACATTCCATGCATACCATACCCATACACGCACATACACAAACACATACATACATTCCATCACACACACACACACACACACACACACACACAGTTCCTCTCAGAAACTTGTCATGACAAGAAGAAAATAACTAACATAAGAAGTACACAACCAGGGCTGAAGAGATGGCTCAGTGGTAAAGAGCACTGACTGCTCTTCCAGAGGTCCTGAGTTCAAATCCCAGCAACCACATGGTGGCTCACAACCATCTGCAATGAGATCTGACTCCCTCTTCTGTAGTGTCTGAAGACAGCTACAGTGTACTTACATATAATAAATAAATCTTTTTTTAAAAGTACACAACCAGACGTGGCTTGTGTGTGACATTACCCAGAATCCAACAGAGCCATGTCCCACAGACAGGCCCAACTGCCACCTTCCGGCTGTTCTCTCTTAAAGCACCCCATTCACGTCTCATGCTAGCCTTACACAAGATCTGGTGTTTCTGCTGTGCAGACAGACCTACGCTCTCCCACCTACATGTGTGTCTCAAAGTGAACCAGGAGTCAGGGCAGTCACAGCTCAGGGCAGGCAGAAACGACCCTGGAACACTGCATTAAGTACCCTGGGGCTACGTTCAGGGTCAGGGGGAAGGCATCACCACTGTCATGGGCACACGATGAGGAGGGCACGTGGCCATGTGACAATTGCCTGAAACTCTGCAGGAGGCTTTAGGTTCCCTAGTAAGCAAGCGCCCACCCCAGACGCTGAAACCCACTGACCTGCGTAGCTCCTCCCAGTGCTCATGTTGGTGGGCAGCAGAGTCCACTTGTCTGTGACTGGGTTGTAGTACTCTACTGAAGCCAGATTGCACGATCCATCGTCCCCTCCAACCACGTACAGGAGCCCATTCACTGCGCAGACCCCTGGGAAACAAACAGAAGTCACGGGATCAGCGGGAAAGCCGAGCCCCCTGCCCCGGAAGCCGATCCCCATGTCCCGGAAGCTCTTTCCTCCAGTCCCTGTTGCCTAGCAAAGACTTGACTCTGGGCTCTGAGAGTTCCCCTTCCTAGAGAGGCAGGTTTTCTCACACTGGAGCTTTCATTACTATAGAGGCTCCCACTGTCCCCTGGCCACTCCCACGTGCCACTACATCCTGGCAAGAACATTAGAGGCACAGGTCTCCCCATGGGAACATTTCCCCAGGAGCGTACACACCTCCCCTCCAGCCTGAGCTAGGAAAGAGACAAGATTCCAGGGCGCTGCCGCTTGGCTGTGTCTACGTTCTTCCCTGCTGAGCCGGATGCTGTGTCCAGCCTATGTTCGTTCGTCTAGTTGCTATACCTCTAACCCCCCTCGTAAGACAGGCATCTGAATTCATACCCAGGACCCCAAGTTAGGGTTCCTCTCCCATTCTTAATTAACATCATGAGTTTGTTTGAAGGCAAGGTCTCCATAAAGCTGGAGGGACAATCAGGGAAATGTAACCTTAATTGAAGACCTTAAAACTCATAGTCCGGCAGACAGCCATGGTCTGTTTTTTTACAGACAGAAATTGATTGATGATGCCTTTAAAGCAGTAACTAGCAATGGTGATCAATACTCTCGGTACTGGCGAGTGCACGGATGGTACTGCCTGCCTCCCTCCCGGGCACCTGAAACACGGCCCCTTCCTCCACCTCAAGATTCTACCTTGGGCCTTTTCTTCTAGAGAAGGCACTTTCCGTGTGTACTCTGACTTAAGGATCAGTTATGTTAACGGTGGCAGTGCCTGTAGCACAGAAAAGATGTCTTACGTGAAGTGTTCAGTAACGAACTGGGTAAGCTAGGATCCAGCCATGTTAACTGAGAGCACGAAAGTAATTAGACCTCCGTGAAGATGGAAAAGCAAGGCTTACAGTAATGCCACAGTAGGATCCAGTTGTTATTAAACATCTGTATGTGAATGTGTGTACGCATTCCTGTTTCTTGCTTGACTCGTAGACGGTAGGCAGGCTTCACTGCCTTACAGACCCTGTAACTCCGGCTGACGGCCAAATGCCAGTGAGTATCCCAGCAGGCTCAGGCATGAGCCAGTTCCTGACCCCCCTTGTTTACACTTCTAACAAGTCAGCCATGGTAAGTTTAGCAAACAGGTACTATCTGCCTTGGCGACACCTGTTCTGGAAGTCCAGGCTGAGGTGATGGGCAAAGCCAGCTCACCCTTTCCCAGAGCGAAGAAGCAAGACAGGAAACAGCTTGAGGGGGCTGCTGGGGCCCCACAACAGGAGACCCTGCCAGGTGCTCCGGGATGGGAAATAAAAGACTATAAATAAGAAGAGATAACACTGGAGGATCAGGTGAGGTTTGGCTCTCCTACCTGAAAGGAACTCGGACACTGTGGAAGTAGGAGACCTTTCAGCCAGACATTGGCAGAGAAAAACACAATACAGTACCGCTGTGTGGTTTGGGCCCACACAGCTCTGGGCATGGCTATCAGCAGAGCTGTCGTGCAAAGCACTGGTGAATGCGGCCATTGGCCACCGCCAGAGAGAAGGGACTGCGCTGAGTCTCAGCCGGGGACCTTGAGGCCACCATTTTGGATTCCAGGTTCTCCTTCCCACTAACTCTATGTCTGTCCCATATGTCTATGGGACACACAAATGGCTACTCTTATGTTCAGAACACAGGCTCAGCTGCCTCCTCTGGGGATCCTGCCCCTCTCCCTATCACTCAGAGCAGGAGGGAAGCACTATGATCCCGCAGGAGAGGAGAGGGGAGGGGAGGGGAGGGGAGGGGAGGAGAGGAGAGGAGAGGAGAGGAGAGGAGAGGAGAGGAGAGGAGAGGAGAGGAGAGGAGAGGAGAGGAGAGGAGAGGAGAGGAGAGGAGAGGAGGAGAGAGCCATCACGTCACCTGCGTTCCGCCGGCACATGTTCATGTCCGCCACCTGCTTCCAGGTGTTTGTCCCAGGATCGTACACTTCAACACTCTTCCTCACCAAGGGTCCGTCATGTCCCCCGGTGGCATACAGCTGTCCGCTGAGCACCCCAACCCCTGAAAGGCAGAGCACAGGTCCTGGCCTCAGGCTCACCACAAGAACCAGAATCCAAGAGGCCTCAAACACACCCCTGGACAGCCAGTGCCAGCAGGTGACTTGGGAAGCAAGTTCTGTCTCCCTGGGCCTCGTCGTCCTAATCTGTAAAACAAATGTAGCGATGCCCTGCCTGGCTCCCCATAATAAGACAGGCAGCCCGCAAACCATGGGGTGCAAAGCCAACCTAACCGTGTTTCTGCCTTTAAAATGTAAACATGTATGTGTGTATACATATACAGGGGTATCAAAGGGGTTTTTTAAAAAGGCTCAAAGAAATCCACTAACGTGAAAAGATGCTAATTCTCAACAGTAAACCAAGCTCCGGTTCCCCTTCGGCGTATTCACGTTGCCTTGTTTTTCCTCAACGTCTTATTATTCAGCCGTGTATCTGCTGAGACCGAGCCGGGTGCTAAGGTCATCCCTGGGGAGACACCCCGCCAGCGGTCCTGTCAGTCCCTCTGCTCCTTGACGGCAGAAGCATCAGACCTGTCCTGGGGAAGGGCCTGCACAGTTCTTCGCTGCAAGGCAAGGAGATACAGGCCTTGCAGGAAGAGAGGGGGCTGGTGAGGACAGCTCGCCTGGCAGCTGGGACACCCGGACCTGCCTCTCCGACAGCCCCTCTGCGTGGCCCTTTCTCTTTCCCATTCATGGAGAGAGGGAGTGGAAAATGTACCCATAATTCTGTGGACTATTGCCTTCTGTGAACAGGCGGCATCCTTTCTGATGGGTACTTTCTGGAAAAATAAAACCTTAGTCCCAGAGACACTGGTCAGAAGTCCAAGGGGGTATCTCGGTGAACTCAGTGCTCAGCCAGGCTGTGGGTCAGGGGCTGCACCTGGAGGCTCCAGAATGCCTGAGGTCAGGAACTGCTCAGTCTTCCTGGTCTGTCTCCCTGACTGCTGGTGATGGGGTCCTGCAGATACTGTCTAAATGACAGGGCACAATGCAAACCCCAGCCAGAAGCTGCGGCAGGCTGCCAGTGGCTCCTGGCAGTTGCCCTGAACTAGCAGCAGATGGTGCTGTTGTACCAACAATGGCTGGTGTCGGGTTGTGAGAGTCCGAAAACTCAGTCGGGCCCCAATTGTTCCACCTTCCCTTCCTCCAGGGCTGACACTTCTGGAACCCTGAGATGGTCTCTTCCCACCATCATGTCCATCCCTCTGCTTGTGGTGTCCACTAATGAGGGAGCTAAGAGCCACCCAGCCACCCCCAGCCACTCCCCCACAACCCTTGGCAGCCTGCTCATAGATGCCCCTAGAGCCACACCAGTCTCAGGGAGCTGGAACAGAGCCTTCCGTCTCTAGGTCTCTGGCTATCACCCGCTCTCACTGAGATAAGTACACAGGCTCCTGGTGCAAGCGATGACACATCCCTAACTCTCTGTCAGAGCAAAGCCCTGAAGGGACCTGGGAACAGAGCTCCATCCCAGGACTGGGTTCCACAGTAATCTGAACAAAGAGCTCTTCCCAGCCAAGGTCTGGGCCTCCCACAAATAGAAGCAGCAGTGATGGCATTGTCTGGGGCCTCCAGCCAAGGATGGGCCAGGTGACGTGCACCCCAAACACCTTCTGAGCAGCCAGCAGGAAGGGCTATCACCACCACAGGCCTTTAGCATTTGAGTCACGTATGGATTCTTAGAAAGTAAATAGAAGGTTGTAGAAGCTATAAGTACTAAAACATCAGGGCAGGAGTGGGGGGAATCAGGATTTAGGAATGGAGCCGGCCCTTTGGGGACACGGGCAGCCCGAGCATTGACAGCTGAGTATTAAGTGTCAACGATGGGGAACGGGGTTGCTCAGTTGATGTGGGAAGGTCAAGTGCACTCAGATCTACAGCTCAGGTCTCTAGACTTCAAGGCATTCACCAGGGGCCAAGTTGTCAGGATTAGCAGCGATGGCTCTCCCAAAGAACTCCAAACGTGCGCTTCTGAAATTTCAACGTCATAGCCCAACGCCATGGGCGCAAAAATTCTCTCTTAAAAAAAATATTTAAAACAACCTGTTTTTCACAAAATGGGGTGACACAGGTGGGTTGGGGGATGGGCATGTGGAGAGCGTGGAAGGCACGTAGCGCCTCTTCTCAGGAGTCGTGGGGCCTTCCCACCGTCCCCAATCAGAGAATCGTCACATCAGTCATCAGGAGCCCCAGAGTCCGGCCAAGGCCCCGGCCTGCTCTTGAAGACCTCGGCTGCTGGGATGATGGGGAAGGTGGACGAGGCAGGGTGGGACTGCTGTGACAACTCCTAAGTGCCTGGACTTCCCCACAGACAGAAACAGGAAGCCATTTGGGAGATCATTACCTCGCCATGATGGAGAGAAAGCAATAAAACATGGCGGAGGGGGATTGTGGTTTCTCTCCAGCCAGAAACACTACTATGCCTGCCTTTACTCCCTAGGCACTGGCCTCAGGCAGGCCAGCTTGGCTTCTTAGCTAAAGACAGGGCAGAAGCTCCTGTCCTCCCTCAGGGGGATAGGGCTCTTTACTAGAGGGCTTAAAAACAATTACCTTGGAAAGAGAATTCTAACTACAAGCCTCCAATTCTGTAACCTTGGGCAAAGTGATCCACCTCAGACGGGACTTAACTTTCAAACTCTGGTCAGAGTCCGTGTTGATTGGTGAACTGACGTGAGGTGAGGGTGGGTGGGTGGAGGCATCGGCCAAGCACACCTGTCATCCCAGGGACTGAGGGGGAGGTGATGAGTCTGAGGGCAGCCTGGGCTACAGAGTGGGATTCAGAGGGAGGGAGGGAAGAACATTTGTTTCAAGACGTCACCTGGTGCATAGTAGGCCTGTACTCCCCAGAGATGTAGGCCCAAGCACAAACGAAAGGAATGTTCTAGTATAGCCTGGGCTATGGGTGATCTTAAGGCTAGCCTGGGCCACAAAGAAATTGTCGCAAACACAAAACAGGGCAGTGAAGACGCCACACCTTCCAGGCTGAGCACAGAGTCGCTGGGAAAAGCTGATCCTCGTGTGCGTGCCACTGGACATGTGGTGGTGGGGTTACTTACAACTGGAGAAGAGACAGGATGAGGAGAAACAAGGCCCAGATGGTGGCTTGTCTCTGGTCTCAGCCCGCACCCCGTGCTCTCCTGTACCCAGTGCTCTCCTGCACCCCGCGGCTCTCACTTACCAGCGCCACTGCGTCGGGTGCTCATGTCTGCCACGTATGTCCACTCGTTGGTGGCGGGGTTGTACTGCTCCACGGTGCTCAGGCACTGCCTGGAAGCCCCATCGTAGCCCCCGACGGCATACAGCTTCCCTGGAACAGACCAACGACTGAGGCTGGTGTCTGACGTGGCACGAGCTTGGCCGGTGCTCCATTTTTAACCCACTGTGGAACCTCTGCCTCCTTCTTCTGGGAGGACCCGGTTTGCTCTCCACACACAGGGCACATCCCCCCCCACACCCCCCATATCTGCCTTCTATCTGCTCTGAAACCCTGGGATGCTTAGAAGGGATGTCAAAGCTTCCTAAAAAAAAGTCCCAGGTAGCCAGCACAGAGAACACACTTGGCATCGGTGGGGCCGGTGTAGGCTTCCTTGAGGAGCTAGGTTAAAGCACACTTAGAAGACACCAGCACAGGACACTCCAAGGCTCTCTGCTGTGGCCCTCGTGTGGCTGTAGGCTCACACTGACAAGTGTGAACATTCTTCGGTGGAAACCCGAGTCCCACCAATGCCTTAAGTGAAGTGTTCTGTGTGCACCCAAGGCTCAGGCAGCTGGGACTTTTCTGCATGCCAACTTTGTTCTCTGAGTCATATACAAAAACTCTGAAGTATTATCAACTATTCTTAAAAAACAAACAAACAAACAAACAAACAAACAAAAAACCCTGAAGTCCTGTGGGAGAGTCATTTCTGTCTGGGGCCGGGAGCTGGGAGCTATGTGTAGTAAAGAGAGGTATCTGGCCTATGAGGACAAGGATTCAAACGTATGGGGTTTAACATTTAGTCTTAGATATGTAGGAGAGTTCCTTCTGTGGGGACAGGGAAAGAAGCCCACTTCACCTATGGACATCAGATCTACAGGGTACCATGATACTAACCACAGCCAAACTGACACCAGCTACAGGCTAAATAAGCACAGGGTTACAATTACTTAATCAGGAATTCTGGGGGGCATTATAGTCCCTAACATGGAGGGTGCCACCAGGATGTGAAAATCCATGATTACATTGTTACCTTCTCGGGGCCAAAACAGCACTGTACCATATCAAGGCCCCGGATCCAGAAATCCTATATCGCTGAGATGTGTTTTTCTCCAAGTCTTTTCAATAGGCCTTGCTGAAAAGGACTCATGCACAGCTCCTTCCTCACAAGGTCAAAGCTGACAAACAAATCCACCCAAGCCGCTCTCTCCATGTACGCCAGAGCAGGTGGCCCCATCTCTGTGGCTGTCCTTTTGCTCTTCTGGGCATTTCTGTCTCTGCCCCAGCCCACACTGTAACTTGCCCTTGTGAGGGATTCTTCTAAACGGCAAGTAGCAAATTACCCTGTAATTGCTAAGGATCATTCAGACTGCATAACCTTGGCAGGGATAGGATGTGTCTGGAGAACGGATCGTGTAGAAAGCTGAATCCTCCGCCATTATGAAACAGTTCACTCCAGTGCCTCCTGCACAGTCTTAGAAACATGTTCTGCTGTGTCGAGGCAGCCCACAGCCCACAGAGCGTCAGGGGCAGGACGGGCAGGAGAAAAAACTCCCAGGTTTCTTCTATACCTGCAGGGCAAGCCATTGCCTGGGCTTCTGCAAGCAGGCAGGGTGACACAGCCCTTGTGACTGGCAATATTTTCAATCTCTACCATCGGGACACTAACCCCGTCCACCATTCCAATCCTGTATCAGCTAAAGCAAGTAGTCTCTCCCTGAGTCTGCATGCTGTTCTTAGCCCCTGGTCTGTTTGCTGTTCCTGGCTGAGGAACAAGAAGGAAAAGGAGAAGCTAGCTAGACAAAGCTCTTGGATCTGGCTGACAAATCAACCTGTGTCTCTCCAGGAGGATACAATGTATCCTGATAGAGGGATGGAATCCTGGTCTCTGCAACCGTCCTGAGCTCACAGACTCTTACCTATCAGGAATTGAGGCCTGACTCTGAATCCAGATTAGGAGTCAGAAGACCTTGAGGACTGCTCTGCTATTTACTATCATAATACAAGGACTCGGTTTTCCCACTGAGAAAACTCGGAGTCCCGCTTGTGTTCTTCCAGAGGGCTTGAAAGAATAAATGAGAGAAAAAGATGTTTTACGAACTTCTGGGCACGCCCTCCTGCCTCAGCTGCATGGCACTCCTAGCCTATCAGGGGACATATCAGACCCGAGAAAAATTAGCCCGCCTTTCTCACGGCCCTGCTAGCCTGCAACACATGAAGGTGAGCCGAGAATTAGCCAAGCGTTATTAGCACCCCTCCCTGCTACAGTGTACCCCAATTTGTATGGTGACTCTGAGCCTCCAACTTCCTTCCCATCCCCCACTGTGAGCAGAGATACTTACAGGTGCCAAGGGACAGGCTGTCAGGAGCTTCCCCACCAAGTCCCACCCCTCCCCCTCGTCTGTTTACTAGAGAAAACGAACTTAACTCCAGCCAGTGACCTGAAGGGTGGAGCCACAGTAGAGGCTAGCGTCAAGCACAATGCTGGGCTCAGGACAAGAGCCACAGGCTGGGGTAGGAGCACCACCGCCCTCTGCTGCCTCCTTACCCTCCACAACACCCACTCCCACGCTGCTCCTCCGAGTGTTCATTGGGGCCACGAAGAACCATTCGTTGGTCTTGTAGCTGTAGGCTTCTACGGATGCCAGGCCTGGGGAGAAGAGAATCGAGGGGTTTCTACATCCAAGACAAGACTATAGACTCGATACCCAGCTTGGTACGTACACCTCTGCCTAGCCTGTGGCCCGGTAACTCCTCCATCTGCATAAGGTGACCACGGTCTAGCAATGGTCTGTGACATGCAAGGAAGCTGGTAAGCTAACAAGGGGCACGTCCTAACCGCGCTATAGGTATGAGCCATTAAACTCACAGAATGGGACAGCTGATCCCAAATAAATACCGAGGATGCCCCACTGGGCACCAGTCCCGACCCCCTTCCCGTGTCTTTCTCTACTTTACAAGCTGGATGGCTTAAAATGTACGTCCCAAGGTCCCATGCAATTAGTGACGCTGAGTCCTAAGCAGAAGTCTGATGGAGATCTCTGGGGTGCCCCTGGCATTCCTGATGCAGGAGTGACCCCTTCCTACTTCTTGCTACAGGGACACAGCATCCTGGCTGGAGTCATAACAACTATACTGGTATCACGAGGGGGGTGGGGGGAGCCAGGAGGCTCTCATGGAATTCGGCCGGCAGTATCCATGTGCAGTCAGACCAAGTTGGGAACAGTGACCCCTGAACTCCATGCTTCCTCTCTGGAGAAATACAGCAGTCAGCCGGCTTTCTCTTGTGCTTCCCCTAGCTCCTGCTCACCGAGGAGCCATCTGAGAAACGTTCAATAAAGAAAAACAAAACAGCCGGGCGGTGGTGGTGCACGCCTGTAATCCCAGCACTTGGGAGGCAGAGGCAGGTGGATTTCTGAGTTCAAGGCCAGCTTGGTCTACAGAGTGAGTTCCAGGACAGCCAGGGCTACACCAGGGCTACACAGAGAAACCCTGTCTCGGGAAAAAAAAAAAAAAAAACAATACTGCGTTTACCTCCCTCAGAGCCAGAGACTACCACTGTAGGCTGTCACTGTCTTCGGTAGCCTGTCTGGTAATGCAAGCACAGATGACCTCTCTCCAAACTCATGCCCACTACTAACAGTTCAAATTGAAATGTTTAAAATTATTTTTTTACATGTGTGTTTGGCCTGTATGTATGGCTACACAGTACATGTGTGCAGTGTCTATAAAGGGCATCAGATACCCTGTAACTGGAGTTAGATGCTTGTAAGCTGCCACATGGATGCTTAGAAATGAGCCTGGGGCCTATGAAAGAGCAACAGCCAATGCTCGCTCGCTCTCTCCCTCTCCCTCTCTTCTCGCTCTCTCTCTCTCCCTCTCTCCCTCCCTCCATCCCTCCCTCTGTCTTCCCTTGTTGAAAATTTGAAGTGAGATAAGATGTGGGAGTGGGGGCCCCTGAGCAGTGGCATAGCCTGCAGGCCTCTGTGGGGCAGTAGGGAAAATGATGGCCAATCAGGGTGCAGCGCATGCTCTGAGCCAAGTACCTTAAGCCCCGATCTTAAGGGCTCTCGGCTGCTCTGTAAAATGCTCAGACTAGAATCCTGAGGCAGATCCCATCAGGGCAACTCTCTTCCTCTATGCAAAGCTCTGAGGAAACAGGCTGGGCACAGGAGAGGTAAGGAAGGGGCCCTTGTGCGTGTGGGGCCTCCTCAGGACGCATCTTGTCACAGACCAGCTATGGCTGCAGGGCACAAGAAGTCTTGTGTGCACCCCCAGAACCAAGTAACTGAGGAGAAAAGCACTTAAGGGCCTGGATCTTGAGTGCCCCAGAAAGCCCCATTTACACTGAAGGCTTGTTCTTGCGTAGTGGTGCTGGGAATTGGTAGGACCTTTGGGAAAGGATCCTTAGTACTGGAGGTGGCCCTGGAGGTGACTTAAGATCTGAGTCTCCTCTTGCTTTCTGGCTAGCGAAGAGAACAGTTTCACGTGGCCACACTGCACCATGACAAGAGATCTCATCACAGGTCCACACAGGCTGTGGACTGAAACCGGCACAACCGGAAGCCACAGGATACCTTTCCTGTGTGTGAGGATTAATTACATCAGTGTCTCATGTCGGCGAAGGAGGCCTCACTAAATCTGATGGGTTCATTCCTGGGATATCGCTACAAGGCACAGAGACTAGCCCGAGAACTGGCCAAGCAAAAGCAAGGTTGCCCAGAGAAGGTCGGGCAACGCGCCGGACCTACCGGTACTGCCGTCAAAGCCTCCGACTGCGTAGAGAAGGTCGTTGAGCACAGCCGCACCCAGCGTGCTCCGGCGCTCCTGCATGCTGGCAATGGACGTCCACTGGTCCTTCACGCTGTCATACACATCCACTGTCCGCACCCGCAGAGAACCGTTAAAGCCACCCACTGCATACACGTGGCCTGCCATGAACACCACACCTGCGACACAAGAACACAGAACATGAGAGTCGGGGACGGGGATGACAGCCCAACCTAAGGGGTGACAAGGTCCCGGCCGCGGCCAGGACCTTGAGAGAGATACCTGCGGGTGACTACGGGACTCAGCTCTCCCATATCTGTCTAACTTCACCTGATTTGAGCAAATTCCAAAATCGGCTTAAACTCACAAGTACATAAGAACTGACTTCAAAGCAAGCTGCCCCGTGGTGCAGGTGGGAAGCGGGGCGTGTACAGAGATAAGGAGCAAGGCTTCGGGGCCGGGACGGCCATCACGAGCCAGACACCATCCGGGGAAGAGCTGCTGGGAACCCGGGAGGGTCTGGGCTGGCCAGGGCTGCTTACCTGCCCTGCACCTTCTGGAGGGGAGCTCGGCTATCTGGTCCCAGCGGCCCTCCTCGAAATCATAGCACTCCACGCTGCGGATCGCCTTAGGTGCCTGGCCACCAACCACGATCATGACCTCAGGAAAGACAAATGCACAGTAAGTGACACGCACCAGAGCAGACGGCCAACCCGTGGCCCTTGCACACGCTGCCTGCCAGCTTGCAGAGTTATAAACAGGAAGAGGAAGACTGTGATGGTTTGTACATGCTTGGCCCAGGGAGTGGAATGATTAGAAGGTATGGCCTTGTTGGAATAGGTGTGTCACTGAGGGCGTGGGCTTAAGACCCTTATCCTAGCTGCCTGGAAGTCAGTATTCTGCTAGCAGCCTTCAGATGAAGGTGTAGAACTCTCAGCTCCTCCTGAACCATGCCTGTCTAGATGCTGCCATGTTCCCGCCTTGATGACAATGGACTGAACCTTTGAACCTGTAAGCCAGCCCCAATTAAATGTTGTCCTTATAAGAGTTGCCTTTGGCTACAGTGTCTGTTCACAGCCACTAAGACAAAGCCCTAAGACAAAGCCCTAGTCACTGGGGTGGCGGGGAGACGGTACCTATTCAAGAAAAGCCTGCACATCAGGTACAGTACAAGTATAGGCGCAACCTTCCAAACACCCCGGCTCGGGATACTGTAGTAATAAACACACCTTCTACAAGCTTAGTACCCACAAGATGGGCGGATCACAATTTTTATACTGAGGCAAACATACATATTTGAGATGGAAAGCACAGATTTTTAGATACATTTTAAAGATAATATTATGGCACATAAGTATTTCTAAGTATCAGGACTGCAGAGGGTACCTATCCCCTATGGTAAAGAAAAAATAACTTCTAAACACTGTGGTGGTTTGGGTGGCTATCAAAGTTATTTAACTGACAGTGCCCCTGGGGGGGAAATGGTACATAAAGTGTGTGTGTGTGTGTGTGTGTGTGTGTGTGTGTGTGTGTGTTTCCTACGAGCAGGGCTGTGGCTGACACAGCCAGGCATCGATGTGGGTTGTCACCTGCTTGTCACTGTGACTGACAGATGAGGAATGTAAAGTCCAGAAGCCACATGTAGACAGCCCAGAGCTCACTCAGCAAAGGGAGGCAGAGCGGACAGCGAACCCAGGCCCGCTGACACAGACCTGAGGCTGCCTTGGCCCCTCTTCCTGTTCTAGGCAGGAACTGGGTCTGTGTCAACAGCGCCCCCTGCAGGCTGTTCTTCATTAGGGAGTCATGACATCGACTTGGTGGGTTGTGACCAGAACGCATCAAAATGAAAAGCACAGGGAATACATGGTCTGGGTATTATTTTATGAAATACTTGTCCTGGCTAAACACACTTAAGTGTATATTTTGGATAGCAGTTTGTGAGTATTTCTTGCCACCACTGGGTGTGGCCAAATCAGAGCAAAGCCATTTTTCTGGCTATGTTAATGCTTGTGACATCCGTGACCTCAGAACTATCCTACATGCTATTAATAAAAAAAGAACCAAGATTCCAAAGACAACACCGTCGCATGTTTAGATAAATTTGGGCAAACTCACACTGCCCCCCATCGGTACCCCTCCCTGGCATTTCAACACCCTTCTTAGAGGCAGGGAAGTGTGAAAGTCCCGGCTGGCCAGCATAAACCATGAGGCTGAGCATCACCCAAAGCCTGCCTTATCCACCCGGCAGCCCTTAAACATCAGGGTTGCAAAAACACAAATCTCCGGGCCCCCGCCTCAAGTGTCCTTCGATTCGGCAGGCCCAGAACTCAGCTGAGAATCTGTGAACACACCCCGGGAGAAGCCAGGCCTCTGCTTCTGCATCAGTAGACGCTGAGAACCGTATTTCATCCCCGGCCTGTGGGGATTTCTGGATGGTGCCATTAACAATCTCCTCCATGATGGATTACCACACTGCTTTCCACTTCTTCACTGCATGTCGCTCAAGAGAGGAGGGGTCGTCTGTACCGTGTGCACTGGCAGGAGCACACACCTCAGGAGAAGAAAAGCCCAAACCGGCAACCACTACACAAGATCAGCCACGATGCCAGACTCCCCGACTGCTCTTTAGAATTGGTCCACAGTGTCTGTGATCCAAATGCTGGTCACAGAGTCTTCTGACCTCTAATCTTTTCCAAAGCAAACCAAACATACAGGCCTGACCTCACTACAGTGCTCCCAGACCACAGGCCTGACCTCAATGTAGTGCTCCCAGACCACAGGCCTGGCCTTGCTGCAGTGCTCCCAGACCACAGGCCTGGCCTCGCTGCAGTGCTCCCAGACCACAGGCCTGACCTTGATGTAGTGCTCCCAGACCACAGGCCTGGCCTCGCTGTAGTACTCCCAGACCACAGGCCTAACCTCAATGTAGTGCTCTCAGATAACAGGCCTGGCCTTGCTGCAGTGCTCCCAGACCACAGGCCTAACCTCAATGTAGTGCTCCCAGACCACAGGCCTGGCCTTGCTGCAGTGCTCCCAGACCATAAGCCTGGCCTTGCTACAGTGCTCCCAGACCACAGGCCTGGCCTTGCTGCAGTGCTCCCAGACCACAGGCCTGACCTTGATGTAGTGCTCCCAGACCACAGGCCTGGCCTCGCTGTAGTACTCCCAGACCACAGGCCTAACCTCAATGTAGTGCTCTCAGATAACAGGCCTGGCCTTGCTGCAGTGCTCCCAGACCACAGGCCTAACCTCAATGTAGTGCTCCCAGACCACAGGTCTGGCCTTGCTACAGTGCTCCCAGACCATAAACCTGGCCTTGCTGCAGTGCTCCCAGACCACAGGCCTGGCCTTGCTGCAGTGCTTCCAGACCACAGGCCTGGCCTTGCTACAATGCTCCCAGACCACAGGCCTGGCCTCGCTGCAGTGCTCTCATGGTCTTCATGTGCCTTTCCTGCAAGCCTCAACTCAGAGCTCTTGGTCTGAGTCAGCAGAATTATTCTCAAAGAAAAGTCAGATCATATACTCCCTCCCAAGAAATCTTGTTTAAAGTCAGCCATGGACATGCCCATGGAGTGAGGGGGAGGGGCCGCTAATGAGTTCAGCTTCTTGGCAAACTTTAGAGAACTGGTCTAGCTCCCTCCTCTAGGCTGAGGTGACCCTGGGTAAGGATAGGCAGGCACGCAGGGATCCTGAGGGAGAGAAGAGATGGCTCTGGGATAACGATATCGCTAACTGGCTGTCATGTAATCCTCCCAAAACCCACAGTGTACTTGAGAGCCGTACGGTGCCCTGGGGTCCGGATCCCAGGTCTCCGTTGTCACTGTGTTAGTTGGGAGTTGCAGTTCTGCTTGCTGGAGACTTCTGGTTGCCTGAGCATGGGCAAGTATGAACTCCACCTCGACGGGATGGCCGTGAGCCCCTCCCACGGAGAGCACTGTCACTGTGGAAGGTCACACGGCTGTCTGTCTTGCTGAGGCCGCTGCCTGGTTTTTAGAACGACAGCTGCACACTGAGCTTTAATGTGCACGGTCAAGGCTCCTGCACGTCCACTACTCTGCTGCCCAGAGAACGGCCGTGAGAAAAACACACCAGAGCAGATGAGTGCGGATCGAGACTCTAACCCTGGCCACAGGGGAGGTCCACTCAGGTCAGAGGGGCCACGCCGCTGTGCACACTCTCTTCGTGGGGCAAGAGCAGAGTGTGTCCAAACGCTCTTCCATGACAGGTGAGCTGGGCGGAAAGCAGGCCCAGCCAGTCGGTCCCTCGGGCCAGGGCAGGAAGCGAGTCTCTCTTACCCTGGTGCGTGGGGCCGCAGGGCCAACACCAAAAAATTCATCCGAAGGAAGTGTGTCCAGGAGAGAAGAAGACTGGTCCACGCAGGCTCCTAAGCAACAGGTGCCCCTGGCAGGAGCTGACGGCAAGGTTCAGAAACAACTGGGGCCACGGTGGGGCGGAGCATGCGTCTTAACAATCAGAAAGCAGGAGGGCAAAGCCCAAAGAGAGAGTCAGGGCTGGAAAGACAATGGGCCCTGGGGTCAGACACATCTTGGCTCAGCCATGAGCCCATTACTAGTCAGCACAGACATTACTAGTCAGCTGCTGAGCACAGGCATTACTAGTGAGCTGCTGAGCACAGGCATTACTAGTCAAGCCTTCCAACCTCCCTAGGCCTCACTTTTTTGGCACCTGCATTGTCTAAATCCAGGGCCTTCCCCACACGGTGTCTGTGGGCTGGCATGGTACGGTGCACTTGCGACCAGGCTAGGCAAACTGCAAGCAGTGTCCCTGAGTAGGTACTGGGTGTCATTACTGATGCTCAAATAGTTTGCTGAAAGAAACTATTGAGAATGTAGAAGAGAAATATATGTGAGCCTTGAATGAGAGAGAGGATAAGAAGGGGCCACACTGAGTCTCGTCAGGGTCCCAAGGTGTCTGATGGCGTGGAATGAGATGGAAGAGAGGCCATGCCCGTCAAGGGGCGTGGGTCAGGTGTGAAGTCACCCTGTCTACCTGCCTGCAGCCTTTGCCTCCGGCAGTTTTTTGTAAAAGCAGAACGGTCCTAATCGGGAGCAGGCTGCCCTGGCCTGCATATGCCCATCCTAAAAGGCTTTTTGCATCACGTCTGAGGGGTGGATAGAGGCGCCCACTGAGCCGGAGTTGCAGGAAAGCACCGTGCTCAGGACATTCCCGAAGGTCTCCTTTGCTCCTCCTGGAACCTGATTTTTTTTTTTTTTCTTGCTGCCATCTGTGGAGCTGGCCAATGCAGGCAGGCTCTGAGACTGAGAGACAGCCTCTGGTTGTCCATAGCAACCCAGCCTCAGGGAGCGTGCTGGGTGCCAAAGGTGTGGGAGCCAAGATGGTATGAGCCGCTCCTGCTGGAGGGTGTCAGGATGAGCCGCCTGCCTGGTCCCTGGCTTGGGAACACATTCCCACCGCCCTCTGAAGCTCTCTCAAGGAGGTCTGCCTGCTCGTTCCAGGGAAAGGCTTTGCTAGCAGACAGTCACTGCTGAGAAACACCGAGACGGTGCTAATCTCTCTCCCCTCCCTCCGGTTCTCCAAGTCTGAAAGCCTGTCTGGGCTGAAACTGCGACAGCCCAGACCAGTCTGCCCTTGGAATTCCCCACCGGTTCCTCCCTTGGCCATTGGCAAATCCTCTCGCCATCTCAGAGAGATCTCCTAGGAGTCAGGACTGTGTCTTCCCACCGAGGTCTGACATAAAAGGCTTCTGTGGCATTCGGAGCTCAACTCTCGGGCCCCTCCTCACCTTCAGCTTAAAGCCTGGCTAACCACTCGCTGGCTGCACCTCAAAGACAGGGCAGACATCTGATCCTCCTACTCAGGCACCGAATTAATTCCCCACCCCTTACGTGTGTGCTGCCTTGGTGACTGTGTCTATCAGAGAGAATAGCAAAGGCTTGGGACGGACGCCCTGCAATGAGGTCACAGCAAGCCTCTGCCTTGAGCACGCCCTCACTTTCACACGTTAGAGTCCTTCGCTGGAGAAGCCAGCGACCTTGTACGAGGGAGAAACTGAGTCTGATGACAACCGCATGAGTGAGGTGTTCCCTAGATGAGCCTTCAGGTGACTGTCCCCCTGACCACCTGCTTGGCTTCATGGGAAACCAAAGCCGGCACAATCCAGCTAAGCCACCCTGCGACACCTACCCTCAGACACTTCAGGACACTCAATATTTGTTGGGCTGAGCCACAAGGTTAGGGAAATTCGGAATATGGAACCAGACGACGCATAGGCCATGGCGAGTAAGTAGCCTCCTGAGAGCCAAGACCTTATCCTTAAAAACGGGGCAATCACAACTGTGGAGTCTCTCTGAGGGAACAACTGTAGGGAACTTAGCCCATTGCTAGGTAACTGAGATCCAGGATTGTCATCACCATGGTGACCATCATCCCTTGCACAGCCACAGACTAGCTGGAAAGCCCTAGGTGAACCCCCCAATCCTACCACACCCCGGGGCTCTCCACCAACAGAGCCCCCTGACCCACGAAGACGGATAGCATGTGTCTAATGCTCAGCATGAAAGCCTGAGAGGCTGCCTAGCAACTGCTCTGTGAGCAGAATCCTGTGTTACTGTAGATGCATCTGGGGACAAGGACGGGGACTGGAGAAGATCACCTGAGCTGCCATCAGAGTGGGACCGGGTGCCCAGAGGTGAGCGCCTCAGACAGCGTGCAGTACCTCAGCACTCAGCTTAGACACCAGCCCAGCGAAAGCTTCTCCTCTCCTCCACAGAGCAAGGGCAGCCTGGGCATCCCCCGTAATGACTCTTACATCACAGAACGGCCGGTACAGCTGATTCCCCTCCCTTCGCTTGCAGTCTCTTGAAGAGTGGACGGTTCCAAGTCTTCGCGTGTCTACAACCTACCCTGGTGCTGGGCTACTGTGAGGGCACAGTGAGTGAGTCCCTGGCTGACAGCGTGCGGCCGAGGGCAGCCGAGGGCAGCCGAGGGCAGGTGGGGGCAGGTGGGGGCTGGGCTTGTCTGTTGAATCCGAGTGTCTTGTGGCCTCCCGGGAATGGTGGCTAGGTTCACTCGGTGTGGATAGTTTTGCAGGCTGAACTGAGGAACATTCTATAAAGCAGGGTTTCTGTCCCTATAACATCCATGCGAAAGCACACACGTGAACGCTGAAGGCAGCAGAAAACAGATGAGAGGTGGACAGTGGGTCAGCGCTGGGTCCTAGATCATTGCATCTTCTTTGAAGATATCTATCATTTGGGCTAGAGAGATGGCTCAGCAGTTAAGAGCACTGACTGCTCTTCTGAAGGTCCTGAGTTCAAATCCCAGCAACCACATGGTGGCTCACAACCATCTGTAACGAGATCTGACTCTCTCTTCTGAAGGGTCTGAAGACAGCTACAGTGTAGTTACATATAAAAAATAAATAAATCTTTTTTTTAAAAAAAGATATCTTTTTTAAAAAAGATATTTTTATCTTTTTTTTTTTTAAAAAAAAGATAAAAAAAGCTGAGCCAGGACCAAGCCAGCTGTGTGCCAAGGGCACCGGCAGATAAAATGCCTCCTGACGCACAGCATGCAGGTCAGGGTGGGAGTGCACACTGCAGAAGAGAGCCCTCAATAGTTGTCAAAGCCTCAAGCTGGGTGCACACGTGCTCCTGAAACCACCACCCCTGTTCTTCCCAGACCAACCTTTCCTTCACCAAATAAACTTCCCCAGCAATCACAGTTCCAGACATGAACAATAAACTAGTAAAGGTCAGGACTTAGAAAGAAACCACCGTGGCGTGACTGGTCAGCACCGATTTTCCCATAAGCCAATGGCAGCACACTGTGTGAGGCCCTGGGATCAATTCCTAGTGCTGCCCATGGAAAAAGAACGTTGATAACTGAATCAAAATCAAAAACACCCATCAATAAATCTGACAGCAAGCAGTCAAAAGTCATACACGGACAAGATAAAACATTGCTGAGAGAAGTCGGTGGGCCAAATAAAGAGGAGCATACTGTGGTTGACTGACAGATAACACCTCCCCCACCCACCCCACCCCACCCCGACTGAGAGAGAATCCAACCCAGGTGACTCCTGCAGCTTTTCTTGCAGAAATAATGAGCAGACTCCAGGGTTAGCAAAACCATGCCCAAGAACAGAACTGAGGTATCAGGAATACCTCAGACTTGAAGCCAGTGGGCAAGGCAGTGTAGTGCATAAGGCGGACAGATGACCCAAGACACAGGGTAGAAGCCAGGGACAGACCAGGGTGTACACAGTCAACGACTAACAGACCAGGGTGTACACAGTCAATGACTAACAGCCAGGGTGTACACAGTCAATGACTAACAGACCAGGGTGTACACAGTCAATGACTAACAGACCAGGGTGTACACAGTCAATGACTAACAGCCAGGGTGTACACAGTCAATGACTAACAGCCAGGGTGTACACAGTCAATGACTAACAGACCAGGGTGTACACAGTCAATGACTAACAGCCAGGGTGTACACAGTCAATGACTAACAGACCAGGGTGTACACAGTCAATGACTAACAGACCAGGGTGTACACAGTCAATGACTAACAGCCAGGGTGTACACAGTCAATGACTAACAGCCAGGGTGTACACAGTCAATGACTAACAGACCAGGGTGTACACAGTCAATGACTAACAGCCAGGGTGTACACAGTCAATGACTAACAGACCAGGGTGTACACAGTCAATGACTAACAGACCAGGGTGTACACAGTCAATGACTAACAGACCAGGGTGTACACAGTCAATGACTAACAGACCAGGGTGTACACAGTCAATGACTAACAGCCAGGGTGTACACAGTCAATGACTAACAGACCAGGGTGTACACAGTCAATGACTAACAGACCAGGGTGTACACAGTCAATGACTAACAGACCAGGGTGTACACAGTCAATGACTAACAGACCAGGGTGTACACAGTCAATGACTAACAGACCAGGGTGTACACAGTCAATGACTAACAGACCAGGGTGTACACAGTCAATGACTAACAGCCAGGGTGTACACAGTCAATGACTAACAGACCAGGGTGTACACAGTCAATGACTAACAGACCAGGGTGTACACAGTCAATGACTAACAGCCAGGGTGTACACAGTCAATGACTAACAGCCAGGGTGTACACAGTCAATGACTAACAGACCAGGGTGTACACAGTCAATGACTAACAGACCAGGGTGTACACAGTCAATGACTAACAGACCAGGGTGTACACAGTCAATGACTAACAGACCAGGGTGTACACAGTCAATGACTAACAGACCAGGGTGTACACAGTCAATGACTAACAGACCAGGGTGTACACAGTCAATGACTAACAGCCAGGCAAGGACTGAGAGGGGGAGGGTCCTTCCAACATGTGATATGCTCTAACCAGATATTCTTATAGAGAATAAATCAGTTATATGGCCCTTACTTCATATAACATATTTTGAAAATCTTCTGAAAATGATCCATAGATTTTAAAGCTTCAAACTTACAGAAAAAAGTGAAGGGCTTTTTTTTTTTTTTTTTTTTGGTTTAATCTCAAAATAAATCACAACAGGAAAAAAAAATGAAACTGTCAGGCTCAGGCATCTGCTCTTCCAAGCACAGATACTTGAGAAGACAGTATGGAGGCTCCTCAGAAAGTTAAAAATAGTTCTGACATATGATTGAGCCACCCCACTGCCACATACATATCCAAAGTCCATGAAATCGGTATGTCGGAAGTCGCCATCACAGCGGCGGAGGCGACACTCTCATCCATGATAGCTAAGCTACAGCCTCCGCCAGTGTCTATGATGGCAGGTCAGAGAAGCCACCACACAACGTGATAGGATGTTATTTGTCCTGAAGAAAAAGAAAGAAAATCTTGTCATTTGCAAGATGTTTGAAGGGTTAACACTAGGGAAAATAACCCAGGCACAGGAAGACAGCTCTCACCTGCATGCAGAGTCTACAACAGGTAAACACCCAGACAGACAGGACAGCAGCTACCACAGGTAAACACCCAGACAGACAGGACAGCAGCTACCACAGGTAAACACCCAGACAGACAGGACAGCAGCTTCCACAGGTAAACACCCAGACAGACAGGACAGCAGCTACCACAGGTAAACACCCAGACAGACAGGACAGCAGCTACCACAGGTAAACACCCAGACAGACAGGACAGCAGCTACCACAGGTAAACACCCAGACAGACAGGACAGCAGCTACCACAGGTAAACACCCAGACAGACAGGACAGCAGCTACCACAGGTAAACACCCAGACAGACAGGACAGCAGCTACCACAGGTGGCAGGAAGGGAAGGAGCCCGGGGAGCCGTTAGTTAAAAGGTACAGCTCCTGTTCCAAGCAGCAAGGCTAACTCCAGAGCTCTGCTCCACAGCGGGTGATCACAGTCGATAAAATGTTACATTGTTGAAAATCATTAAGAGTGAAATGTAAATGTGCTGGCTATAAAAAAAAAATAAGTAGATGCGGTGAAACCACATGTTGGATTGCTCAGATTCGCCATTCTATTATGTATGCATACTTTAGAATATTTTTCAAATCATAATGTAGATGATAAACATACACAATTTTTGTCAATTGAAGTAACTGATTTTTATAAACTCTGCTCTTCCAAAGATGCTACTGAGAAAACAAAAAGGTAACCAGGAGCTGGGAGAGAATTCCATAAACAGCTGAGAAGGAAAACCACAGACTAAAACACTGTGCACAAAGACCTGAGGCCTTCAATACAGAAAAGGCCCTTGAAAACTGCCGGTGAGAGCACACATTCCGCTGGAGGGAGGGACAGAGGGCGTGAACAAGAGCATCTCCCCCAAAAGAAATACAAATAACATGAAACCAAGATCAATATCATTCAAGATTAAAGAGGCATAAATGAAGATATGTCATTTAATAAAGAGTGCTTGACAGAGGTATACTCGAACTACAAAAATGGAATTATTCCAGAGACTGTCACTGAGGATGGTGAGACGTCCGTGGTCCAGACAGACAGCAAAGCCCCACGGACCCATCGCAGCACCCATACTGAGTCGGTCTATACCCACCATCCGTAGCGTTTGGTTTAGTGGGGGCAGAGAGACAGGGTTCAGTCGTCACAGCTGATCCCACGTACAGGAAAGGTGTGTCTCCAGTTACCATAGAATGAGTGCAGAGACACTGCTGAAAGGGAAACTCACCGTGCAGGGCTCCGGGTGACTGTTACTTTATTTTGAGATTGCAGTGTGGGTTTTTTTTTAATATGCAATACATTTATATTTCTGCAGTTAAATATAAATTTCTTCACTTTAAAAATGAATGGAGAAGGGGGCAGTGGTGGCACACACCTTTAATCCCAGCACTCGGGACACAGAGGCAGGCAGATTTCTGAGTTCGAGGCTAGCCTGGTCTACAGAGTGAGTTCCAGGACAGCCAGGGTATACAGAGAAACCCTGTCTCAGGGAAAAAAAAAAAAAAAAGATGGCTCAGTGGGTAAAATGTATTTGCCACCAAGTTTTAACAACTGGAGTTCAATCCCAGGGTCCCACGGCATGGAAGAAGAGAACAGACTCCCACATACATGCGAGCACACACACACAGAGAGAGAGAGAAAGAGACAGACAGACACAGAAAGACACACAGAAAAATGTAATAAGATTTTTTAAAGGTCTCATGTTAATATTTCAACAAAAACAAAAGGCACTGAAGGACAGTGAGGCAAATGGCCAGAGAGAGCCAGGCCGTCTGCACCTGCCCCCTAAGTGGACGTGTGGCAAGAGTGCTCGCTCTGGTTTGCACCAGATTAGGTGAAATTGAGAGACCGGGTTCCCACAGGCTCCCACTGTTGTGGGCACTGGCTGTGCTGACACTCGGGCAAGTCACTGAACCGTGAGCCTCAGTTTTCTTTATAGAACTAAGGCTTGTTAGCACCAGTGTTTGGGGTTACAGATTTTAAGTAAAAGACACCTGCGCTGGCTAGTTTATGCCGACCTGACACATCTGCCGTCATCTGAGAGGCGGGAACCTCAACTGAGAAGATGCCCCATGAGATGGGGCTGTGCGCAAGCTTGCAGAGCATTTCCTTCGTTCGTGATTGGGGGCGGGAGGAGAGACTCAGTTCGGTGTGGGCGGGGCCATCCCCGGGCTGGCGGTCCTGGGTTCTGTAAGAAAGCAGGCTGAGCATCCGCTCCTGCTCCGGGTTCCTGCCCTGTGTGAGTTCCCGTCCTGACTTCCTTCAGTGATGAACAGTGATGTGGAAGTGTAAACGGATAAGCCCTCTCCTCCCCATGTCGTAGCTGGCCACGGTGTTTCACCCGATCAGTTGTAACCTTAACTAAGACAACATCGCACAGATGCTTGACACACCACGAGAAGAACTTGGTAAGGACCAAGCTGCCTTGCTCTCTCTGAACCACCTGTGGCCTGGGAGCTAACTGCACCCGGAACACTTTCCTGGTAACTCCCTACTGTGTTGTCACTGAGCTCATTCCTGCTTCTCTTCCCTCTGGGTGGACGGAGACCCTCCCCCAGCCCCACCCTCACCCACTAACCCCACCCACTTCAATGTTAAGATAGAGGGAGAATCACTGCCTAGCCTGAGGACTCGGGGCTGCCAGTGAGAGACAGGAAGACCACAGGGAGAGAGAGCACCAGCACGCAGCACCCGCTGGCTACTCGGAACCGTGGGGTCCCCTAGCACCCCCCTTTCCCCGGACTCTCCCTTCCCTCCGCCGTCTGTCAGACTCCTGAGTCCTGATGTCTACTCCGCCAGCCCCAGCCGCCCTTCACACCCCTTCCCAGGTGAGGAAAGGCACCAGACGGGGTCCTGACTGCCACGATGCCCGGTCCCCTGCCTCTCTCGGCACAGCACACGCGCTGTGGGATAGAGGAGGGGGCGGGTCCCCCCTGTGCTTGCAGCTCCCCGGCAGGCACCGCTGTGGCCACCCTGAGACTCTAAGCAAGGCAAATTCACGAGGAGCCAGCAGACACCATCTCCTGGATCATAAACATAAATGCAACTGGAAGCCAGAACGAACCGAGGCTGGGGTGGAAGCCACTTTCCCTGGACTGTCCTGAGCCGAGGCCCAGGCCGGGCTGGGGCTTACCTTGGGCAGGCTGACTGGAGTCCGCGGCTTGGTCCTGGGGTTCTTGATCAAGAGTCTCTGGTCGAGGGGCAGGAGGTGGTACTTCATGGCTTCGATGAGGAAGTCCTTACAGGTACTGTTGTTCTTAATCAGAGCTTCCTCCTCGACTGTCTGCGGGTAACAGTGCACAGCTGAGCCTCCAGCAGAGTGGGGCCACAGTTCCTCAGGCTGAGGCATCCCCAAATCTCATTCATCCCTTCTACTCCACACCACCTCAGCCTCCGAGAAAAGCTCACCGCACGGGGTTCCACCTCTCAGCCCTGTTCCACCACATAGAACTCCTGATCCTCAGTCTCCTCATCTATAAAATGGGCACATCACATGGATGGACTCAGTTGTATGGGAGGTGCTAGCCCTGAGGAAGACAGTGATGGACACTTTAAGGCCCCTAACTTGTGCTGCTCAAGCCCAGCTGCAGAACAAGAAACTGGAATCACTAAGCCCTCAAGCTAGCCATGTACAAAGAAGGCCTGGCCAAGCGTCTCCTGGGCCCGACAGTTGTGAGGAATGAATATGGCTGGGGCCATCATCTTCTGGCAGCTTGGAGCTTGGAGCTGGCAGGAAAGTCGGATTAACGAAGCGAGGCCTTTGCCTCCGGAGCCCTCTTTTTCCCAGACATAGAATTCTGGGTTTCTCTCGCCCTCCCAGTTGGATGGAACTGGGTTAGGACAAATCATAAATGTCTAGGGTTAGAGAAAAAGTGAGGGGAGTGTATCCAGGCTCAGGCAGCTGGTCCCAAAGCCCCCAGGGAGTTACTATTCATGGGTCCAGCTACAGCGCAGGGTGATAAGCAGGGTTTAGAAATACAGATTGTGCTGGTGCGTGAGGGGGCCCGGGGCCTCTGAGCTGTCCACTTAAGAAGATCACAATGGTTCAGTAGTTAGGGCACCGGCTGCCCTCCCAGGAGACCCGTGTTCCACTCCCAGCACCCACAAGGAGGTTCACAACTGCCTGTAACTCCGGGGAATCCAGTGTCCTCTTCTGGCTTCCGGGGGCACCAGACGCACACAGTATGCAGACACACATGCAGAGAAAACACTCGTACACACGAGACAAAATTTTAACAGAACGATCGGAGTTATGAAGTTTATGCCGTGTGTTGTATCACAGACAGCACGGCATACTTTGGACGCTGTTTTTCAATGCCCCTTAGGAGCTGGGAAACTTAGCAACTCTGAAACCTGAAGGCCACCAGCGTGGGGGAGGAGCTGCCCAGAGTTTCCCCACTGACTCCTGCACCACCTTCAGGTTAAACTACTTCAAGTTTCAAGAGCAGATAAATGTTAATGAAGCGTCCTTTCCTAGAGGAGCTTACCTCCTGAGGCCTGAGAAAAGTCCGTTCTAAAGTCAGGTCCATATAACCTTTCTCAGGCCTCTTACCCTCTTTCCATAACCAAACCTGAATTTCCTGTGGTAACCAGAATAAGCCCGCGTCTTTGACAAGTTTCCGTCGCAGGGGTCTCAGAAGCTGCCTTAGCTTTCTGTGGAACCCAGTCCCTTGGGCACGCGCCCTCACTGTGGAACAGTCCCTGCTGGAGGCCATTTTCATGGGATAGGGTGGGGGTGACAGTGACTTTGGTATCTCAGGCAGGTCAGGGGAGGCGACGTGTGGCCACCAGGTGGCAGCACTGAAGGCGCGTCCAGCACAAGGCCTAGCACCTGAGAAGGGGTCTCACAAGGGGGACACACAGAGCATTTCACTGAGCCCTCAGGCCTGTGAACTGCAGGGACATGCACACGGGGACATCACCTGTAGCCCCAGATGGTAAGACAGCAGCTAGCACCTCCTGGACTCTGTCACAGGCCTTTTTTTGTGGATTGTCTCTTCCTGTTCCCACACAGCCCTATCAGGGCTGGTATTATTTTGGCCAGAGAGAGACTGAGACTCTAGGGTCAGGTGCAGCAGGGAGTGACGGGGGACGAGAACCGGGTGCCCCCACTCAACCTCCTCTCTCAGCCTGGCGTCTGAATGCCCCTCGGGAACTGCAGAGGGCTGGCACTTGCCTTGGCATTTCATCAAAGTCATACATCTGAAGGATTACAAGGACGTCCGACACCATTTACTGCACAAAATGAACCATCCCGTGTATAAACAAGACAGACAGACGTGACAGATGTTATCAGAGGTGGCCGCTCACGGAGTGTGTGCTTCAGGGCATGTGAGGGTGGACCTCAACCGGGGACTCCCTCACGCCAATTAGGGGCTACAGACCGGACCGCAGTCTCCAAGCTTCAAGGCCCCAAATTGAAAAGAAAAAGATGGGTGGATGTCAAGAGGCCATAATCACTGCCTCAAGGGGCTGTTGTAAGGATTAAATGAGCAAGCACTGGAGTACCCAGAATTCTTGATTTTTCTTTCTTCTCTGAGGGAGTAGAATACAACCTGGATGGACTGGAGAGATGGATCAGTGGTTAAGAGCACTGGCTGCTCTTCCAGAGGTCCTGAGTTCAAATCCCAACATCCACATGGTGGCTCACAACCATCTGTAATGGGATCTGACTCCCTCTTCTGGTGTGTCTGAAGACAGCTACAGTGTACTCATAAAAAAATAAATAAATCTTTAAAAAAAAAAAAACGAATTCACACTGGATGCATCTATGAAGAGCCGGTTTTCACACTCCTGACCTGGACTCCAGGTTGCCTAAGATCTCAGCAGAGAAGGACTGTGGGGATAGTACAGAAATGACTCTTCTTTCTCTGTTCTTCCCAGGGAAAACCAACTCATCCTGAGCGTCCGTTCTATTAGGCTGTGTGTTGACCGCCTCCCCGGATACTCAAGACTTCCTGAATCCTTACAACAGC
This sequence comes from Apodemus agrarius, assembly GCA_964023405.1. NCBI lineage: Eukaryota > Metazoa > Chordata > Mammalia > Rodentia > Muridae > Apodemus > Apodemus agrarius. The sequence goes on along the minus strand of OZ030019.1, from coordinate 6,201,811 downwards.
TCTTCGAAGATCCGCTGCAGCGTCTGAGACATCAGGCGCACCCGGAGACAGTGAGGTAGCTCGCGGCTGATGGACAGACTGAAAGCTCACTCCGATCTGATCTCACATTTCGCGACTGGACTTCACTCCTGATCCAGGGAGCCCCTGCCCTCCATCCCCACAGAGACTCACGGAACACCTCAGCCGCACCGCACCGCACAGCCAGAGCTCCGGCTGGGTGAACTCGCAAACACTGACCTGGACCAGGTAGTCCCTCGGGAGGAGAGGGAGCCGGACGTGCTCCATCAGCTTCGCCATGTGGTCTAGGCGAGTCTCCTTCTCGTAATTGATCCATGAGATCACGGCTTCGAACACCTGGGAAGAAAAAACAGAAGGCTTGCAAACAACGGCCTCGACTCCTAACCCAGGAGGAAAAGTTGCTGGCCAGCCACACAGGCATTTAAGCTGAGACTTGATATTCAGGATGAAACAAGGCTAGGAAGGCCTTGGACATGAGCTGGCCTGTTAGAGAACACACACTGGGCTGGGGAGATGGCTCAGTGGTTAAGAGCACTGGCTGCTGTTCTGAAGGTCCTGAGTTCAAGTCCCAGCACCCACATGGTGGCTCGCAGCCGTCTGTAATGATGAGCCTGCCATCCCGGATGTGCAGACATCATAGCTCAAACTAAATGAGTTCTGACAGTCATTTAAGGATAGAAATGCAGAGTGCTCACTGGAAACTAGGTATGAAGAGTGCTCAAAAGGACCAGAAGCCCTGGGGCATGGTTCCCTCCCCTCATATGTCCCAGGTAATGTAGGAGGGTGACAGGGTTGCCCTCTGCCTAAGGCTGGCTCTGATGACAGAAAGTGACACCGAACGCCAAAGGACAAGGAAAGATTTCACGCCCACACAAATCGTAAATCGAAAGCCAGGGAACGTGAACCCAAAAGGAGAGCCAGGGGCGTGCTTTCCACGGGGTCGAGTCTAAACCCAAACTCCACCTGACCGTGCACGCGGACTGACGAAGCAGAGCCAACCAGAGAAGTTACTAGAAATGGATAAATATACCTTTGGGGGATAAATGAAAATATGAAAAGTCTTTGGTTAAAAAAAAAATATCCTTTCTCCGGGGAAAGCTTGCCAAAAGGCTGGTGTAAGTGGGCAGGGACATGTGTCCAAGGCGCCCGCTGGAGCGCTATCGTGGTAGGATTATTATAAAGAACAAGGATGAGAAATTGGTCTTTGCTGTTAAAGAGAATAAAACATGGGCTTCAGAGATGGCTCAGCAGTTAAAGGCACTTGTTCTCACAAAGCACCCACAGGGCGACTCACAAGCACCCAGGACTCTACTCCAGGGGGCCTGCTGCCCTCCTTAAGATTGATCAAATTGTATACTTAATGTGTAACACTTCACTGTTTTTACAGACTCCACCTCAACACCCAACAGTCTTGCTTTTCAAACTACAGTAATAGATCCTAGCATAGTGAATAAAACCAGATCCTGGAGTCCATGGGCTCTTCGGGGAAGTCCAGAAAGGGCTCCTTCTGCAAAGGAAACGGCTAGTGGGTGTAAGAGAACGACAGAATCGTAGTAACTGACTCAGCGGAGTCATCAGTGGATGCAAACGTCAAAGGTCGGCTAGGAATAAGTTCTACGAAGCAGGTGGCACACTCTCTGACAGATACGACATTAGACAAGGGATTAAGGTTGCTAAAGTTACTACCTATAGCAGGACCTGTAATAAAAATAATAAATTTAGGCTGGGCGTTGGTGGCGCACGCCTGTAATCCCAGCACTCTGGGAAGCAGAGGCAGGCGGATTTCTGAGTTCAAGGCCAGCCTGGTCTACAGTGTGAGTTCCAGGACAGCCAGGGCTATCCAGAGAAACCCTGTCTCGAAAAAAAACAAAAAAAAAATAATAATAATAATAAATTTTTATTTATTTGCTTGGTTGGTTGGTTGGTTAGTTGGTTTGGTTTGGTTTTTGCTTTTTGAGAAAGGATCTCTCTGTGTAGACCTGGCTGTCCTGCGTAGACCAAGCTAGCCTTGAACTACAGAGATCCTTCCACGTCTGCATCCAGAGTGCCAGGGTTCAAAGTGTGCACTACCACACCTAGCCATTTCTTGTTTGGGCTTTTTTGTTTTTGTTTTTGTTTTTAAGATTTATTTTTATTTGTGTATCATTCACAGAAGTGCAGGTGACCCAGAGGCCAGAAGAAGGCACTGTCTTCCTTGGAACTGGAGGTACAGATGGTTGTGAGCCACTAGGTAGATGGGATTCGAACCCACGTTCTCTACAAGAGCAACCAGTGCTCTTAACCACTGACAAATTTCTCCAGCCAAGAATTTAATATTTAAAAAAAAAAAACAGGATGGACAGAATTAAAGAAAATGAGCAGCATACAGTATATGCTCAGTTTTTCTCGTTTCTGGATGTAACGAGCTGTATATTAATTAACCTTATGCACACCTCCTCCATTGCAATCCTCCTCCATTGTCTTAAAAATCACAAATTCAATAGAGTTCTGTCCCTTGGACACAGCAGGGCCTCTCGGTGCGTGCTATTCACTCAAAAGCTCTTGTTGGTGAACGGCTGGGTGAGTGAGGAAGCCGTGGCCCCACGCAGGCTGGAGTGGAGAGCGGAGCTGGGAGGAGGAGGAGGAGAGCTGGAGCCTGCTGGGTAACAGAGAGTCAGAGGCTGCTGGAGAAGCAGGGCTTGCTGGGGGAGGTGATGGGCTCTGAATGCTAGCCACACCTCCTCTTACTCCCTTCTACCTGTGAACTTCTAGAGGAATGAGAAGTTCACCATCTGTCTCCTGCCTACGTCCCTTACAGTATGATACCAAGTGGCCCGGAGACAAACGCGGAGGAATAACGCCTTGGGCGGGCAGAGTTTAGTCCCAGATCACATTCTTCCCACGAAGCAGCACAGCCTCTGCGTTAAAGGTGGAAAACATGAAGCCTGGACGGGAGCTGTCCTGTAAGGAGCTGTCCGCAGTGGCAGCGCCTCCGCTCCAGCCTCCCTGGGCATCCCCACAGAGATGGTGCCTCGGCAAAAGTTGGCCTTCGCCAGGAAGGTCTTCCCACTCTAGCCCGTGGGCCTGATGCAGAGAAAAGGGTGTGAAAAAGCCACCAAACCCTGAGCAGGAAACCCACCAATCACTGAACAGGAAAACCCACCAATCCCTGAGCTCCCCGAGCTCCGCACTTGAAATCCTACCAATCCTCAATCTGGAAATCTCTGCCCTGAAAAGCTCCGCCCCCTAGAAAAATTCTATGTAAGTTCTGCCCTTTGTTCAAGTCCCTGCTCTCTGAAGAGAGCAGCTCTCCACAGATTCATCGTCCATACCCTAAGCCCTTCCACGAGGTCTTCTTCCACGAGGTTTGCTGCCTGGTGTGACTCTCTCTTTGGAGGCTCCTCAGCTCAGCGGGGTGATCCCCTCCTGAGCGCCAGTGTCTCAGGATGCCCTTCCATCGGGATACCCTCTGCCCTCAGAGCTGTGTAGTTCCTGGGCTTCCAAGCCCCAAGATACCCTTCCATCTGAGCAGAAACACAGTCCCCAACAGCTCTTCCCATGAAGGCCTCACAGACACCGCTGCCCTCCTGAATTCTCATATAAGCCAACAGAGCCAACACTCCGATCCTTCGTTGACTTTTCCAACCCAGAACCAGAAAGAGGCAGATGTGTGACCCCCTCAAGCCCAGCTGTGGCGCTGCTGTTCCCCATTAGTCTCAAGTACCTCTCAAGTGTCTGCTAGCCAGACTTGGCAAAGTAGAGCACACAGGCCAAATCCAGCCTGTACCTGTTTTGTAAATAAAAACTCGCTGGACCAGTGCCACACTCATTCAGAGTCTCCAGAGTGCTCTGTACCCAGCAGCAGAGATGAGAATCCCACAGCACAATGCCCGAAATACTCACTATCTGCCAGTTACAGGAAAAATTATAAACTCACACTCTGTAAAATCTAAGCAGAGATCCCAGGGCTGCAGCCAAGGGACCGAGTAATACTTACAATGCTACAATGTTTCCGTGGGCTCCCTGCAAATGCTTCTTTGCTTTCACAGAACCAGGCTCATTCCCTCACTGACTCAAGCTGCTGAACCAGTTCCTTGGATGCTCTATGTGCGGATAAGTTGAGGCAAAGTCTACTGTTGTAGACTCTCAGTCCTTAAGTGTAAGCGTAAGCCCTGGCCAGAAAACACTGGGTAACTCCCCACCCCATCCCACCCTGGTTACTCAGGCAACCAAGCCAGGCTGGATCTCAGTACCTCAAATAAAGGGGACTCTGGGGAGTGGGCACCGATGCTAGCTTTCAAAATGTATATTGAAAGTCAAGAAGGAGGATTCAAGATCCATTGGCAAGATTGTAACTTGGTGAGGTGATTCTCACACAGGAACTGAGAGAGAAGCTAACTAAATAATATCAGAGAAAAAAATGAGGTTCCTGCCAATGGACCTGATTTGCTAATCAGGATTGGAGAGGATTGCCGGGCGGTGGTGGCGCACGCCTTTAATCCCAGCACTTGGGAGGCAGAGGCAGGCGGATCTCTGAGTTCGAGGCCAGCCTGGTCTACAGAGTGAGTTCCAGGACAGCCAGGGCTATTCAGAGAAACTCTGTCTCGAAAAACCAAAAAAAAAAAAAAAAAAGGATTGGAGAGGATTTTGATCAATAACATTTTACACGTATAACCTCATTTAATCCACACCAAACTTCCAAAAGAGGTGTTGCGATTTATATCTTAGAGATGACCAAATAGCTTCAGAGAGTAACAAGTTAGCAGATGCCACCGCCTTACCAGGGAGGAGGAACTGCAGGTGCAAACTCACCCCAAACCCCAAGTCTGAGTGCTGTGCAATAATGCATCTCAGGCCTGAGTGGCAGAACCCCTGAGCCAGCTGCAGAGCTGGGAGCCAAGTCCTTAAGCCTGTAGTGCTAATTATAGCTCTCCACGGTCCCGGGACAACATCCCAGGGGAGGGGAGGGACAAGGGCATTTGCCGTGTCTGCTGCCATTCTTTTAAAGTGAGAGTTTCTGTATGCAAGAATGGTCATGTTTTATTTCTTCATTTTTTAATTAAAATACATTTACATCATTTCCCCTCCCTCCAACCTCCTCTATATCCTCCTCCTTCCTCCCTCTTAAATTCCTAGCATCTTTTTGTTAGTATATATGCACATATATATGTGTACATACATGTATATACACATGTACAATCTACTGCACCTATATACTGTTGCTGGTATGTCTGTGATTTCAGGGCTGACCACTTGATTTTGGATAACCTATTAAGGTTCCATCCCTGGTGGAAACTAATTCTCTCACCCTCAGTAAGCCATTTTTGAAGACTTTCTAAAGCAATAGATTAATGCTTTTTCTTAAGGGAGTTGACCTGGAGCATCGCAGAGGAGGTAGCAGGATCCCTGGGCATCCTACAGAGCTACCCGGCAATCCGGCACGAGGTAGAGTGCAAGCGGACAGTGTGGGCATTTTTGTTTTTCATGACTTTGCAACATCTTCTCATAGTGAACTCTAGCCCCTCCTCTGCTCAGGGGTAGTCAGCGCGGCTAACTGAGTGGGTGTGTGTTTCACGTAGCTGTTGCTACCCTGCCTAAGCTACGGGAACGGGCCAAGCTACCAGATCCCCTTGAATCCACAGATAACACACACACACACACACACACACACACACACACACACTGCTCAATCGGTGTGGGAGGTCATGCAGGCCACACTGTCCCCTTGAGTGTTTTTCTTGCTTTTCTTCACACTTTTTTGATATAAAATTATTACATAACCCTTTAAAAAGTCATTTTGTACCATTGGTATTTCAAGATTAATTTTCATGTAAACTGGGCAAGTTTGTCCTAAAGTTACCATGTCATTTAGACATTGTGAAATGATTTGGAAGATGTTCCTAATGTTTTCTGAAAGCCTGTTTATTTTGTAGTTTTAATCAAAGGTTCCCTTTTATCATTTGCCCTAACATTCATATATATATATGAATATATATATATATTCATTATATATATAATAAATATATATATTACAATATATTTAAAATACTTTAAAAATCACAGGCCACCTCTGCTTGGGTTTCGGGTAGACCTCACTCTAGTTTTTCCTGTATTTGATTTTTGTTTTTAATATTGAGATGCGCTGCACTGATCTCTGCTGGTTTAGATTCTGCCGTATTTCATTCCCAGCATTCTGAAGTAGCAGACCATGTGTTGTCCCCATTGACGCACAGATCATTTAGACTGCATTAAGGATTACATTAAGAATGATTCCACAATTGACTTTGGTGTGGGCCATTTCCCGTCCAGACACCTTGATGCAGACTACAGCATTTCATCCTTGAGGAAGAGCAGCAGATGCAGGAGACAGCCCACAGTCACGACGCTCAGGGTCAGATGGGCTTGAGAGCCAGGGCACGCCACAGCCTGGTCTCCACCAGAGTACACGCGGCACGCCACGGCCCAGTCTCCACCAGAGTGCGTGCAGTTCAGTGTCTAAGCTCCCAGGAGGCACAGGACACAGCTCCGAGCACTCCCCAGCCGTCATTCCCAAATGCAGCAGTTCTCAACATGTGGGTCGTGACCCCTCAGGGGTCACAGATCAGATATCCCACATATCAGATACTTACTTTACAAATCAAAACAACAGCAAAAGTGCAGTTATGGTTGGGAATCACCACAACATGAGGAACTGCACTAAAGGGTCGCAGGTTAGAAAGGTTAAGAACAACTGCCCTAATGTATCTGCCCTGAAAACTCCTATATATATAAAATTTTGTGAGGCACGGTTGGCTAAATTCTGCCTAAAAAATAAAAATGCTCACTCCTTAGCCAATTTTACAGAACTTTCCTTCATTCCAAACCTCAACCCGCCACAGATCCTTGGTTCCCAGCAAGCTGGCCACTCTCCTCCACAAGCTCCACAGCGAGCTGTCCCAAACTGCATGAGAAGCAGCTGCCAATCCTGATGCCCATAGCCTGCAGACTCTGCAATGCCACTGCTATCCAAAGATCCAGGACAAAGTCCTCCTGGGTGTCTTCCGTGAGCACAGGCTACAAGGAATTCCCTCTTAGACCCAGATGTTCGGGACACAGGCTTTCAGTCTCTCTGAACTCTTGGACAGTAATGGCCAGGGCGGCTCATCTCTGTGTCCCCTGACGGAGTGTTACAGCAAGGGGAAGCAGAGACAAGCACTTCCGTCTCCACTCACAGGGCTCTGTTGCTCACGAATTCAGCTGTCTCACTGAGCCCTGGTTACCTGTTGTGCAAGCAGCTTTGAGCACTAAGAAGACAAACCAGCAGTGGTTGGGGATGAGAGACTGTGGCTTGATTGGTCCAGTAGATTCCCTCCTCAGCAAGGCAGAGGCTGAGAGGGGTGTATCTATAATCTTAGCACCTGGAGGTGGAGACAGAGATCCAGAATTCAAGGCTATCCTCTGCTACGTAGCGAGGCGGAAGACAACTTGAAATACATAAGCTCTTATCTCAACAACAAGAAAAGAAAAATCTTGAAGTGAACTGTGTTCTGGCCAAGGAACGTCGGACACAAATGTATACGCAAATCTTTATGTCACGTCTTCAAGTTAAAATACCCCAAAGAACCTCTGTATGGTATAGGAAGTCAAATGCCAGCTGCCCTTTGAGCCAGGGGACCTGGCTAGAGGAGGCTTCTGGAGTGTTTCGTCATCCGTGTGCTAGTGGGATGATCTATCTGCTTTGTAAAATGTTGAGTTGTGTGTTACCTGCCTCAACACAAACTCCACATTAAAAGCAAATTCGTACGCTCAGCCCGCAGAGTGTGGGTAGGGGAGGCAGACTCAGCTTACAGCACCGTGGTGCCCGGCCGGCTCAACTGTGGGAACTTATCCCCAAAGCATAACAGTGATGAGAGGGATGCTTCCAGAAGCCGTCAGTTTAGTAAATCGAAACCCCAACGTCAGGTGCTGTCTGCCTCCCTATGGGTTGGGAAGGCCTCCTGAGGTCCCTAAAACAATGCAGACACTGACTACTGTCGCTGCTGCTAACTAGCGAGTGAGACTAGCAGTCGGAGAGGACACACATCCTGGCTGCAGGACGGAGGCAAATATAGTGGAACTGGCTGGAAGGTTCCTCCCTGGTGGCTAGCCCTGGTGGTGTCAGAACTGCTGTCACCAAGTCTTACCTGTCCGTGGGCCCCATATGCAACAGTACTGGCCAGGCAAGACACGCCCACTGAGGCAACAGTGGTGAGTCTGTTACAGGGATCGATCACCAGCCACCTGCTGGTTGGAATCGAAGCCCACTCTCCAGGGGCGGGCTGGGGAGGGAGGCATATCAGGCACCGTAAGGCCAGTCACAGGCCTGGGTGGGGATGGGGGAGGGGCCTCGCTGTTATTTCCTAAGTGGGCATGTGTCTGTCCATCTTGCCGACTTCCACATGACTACGTTGGTGCCCGTAACTCAGGGCTGCTGCCAGCTTTGGTTATCGAGGTCCCTTTCTGATTCGATGGTCAGCAGCAACTACGGAGACTCTGAACTGTAAAGGTGATGATGACAAATGACTGTTGCATATTTAGCCATTAAAGCTGAGTGATTGATTCACTTCCTCCCGGGCGTAATGAGTATTAAAGAGGGACGTAAGAGCCAGAGCAAAGGGTGGGGGAGGGGAGTAGTGGGGAACGCCGACTTCCATGTGTGAGGTGGCTGTCCCACTCTCAAACTCAGAGCTGCTGTGATCACACATGAGGGATCTGCACACAGCTAAGCCCGTCGGCATCCTGTCTTGGGGGAGGGGCTCATGAGAACACATCCCTCCTTGAGGGCTGATAGACAGTCAGTGGCTGAGGGGGCATTTTCTTCAGGGGGTCAGCCATTGGTAAGGAGCCTGTACCCCTATAAACAAGTAAGAAATCCTCTCCCGTTCACTTGTAAACAACCCTAATGGGACTCATAGCTCGCTCGCTCTCTCTCTCACTCACACACACACACACACACACACACACACAGAGAGAGAGAGAGAGAGAGAGAGAGAGAGAGAGAGAGAGAGAGAGAGAAGGATTACCACTTGGGAAGAAGAGGGGGATCACTGGGAATGTGAGGAGGACAAGAGAGGGTGACAGTGAATATTATTTAAATACGCTACAAGCATGTGTGAAAATGTCATACTAAAAGACATTATTAAAGTTAGCTGACATATGCAAACAAAAACAATACTAAGGGAGATGAACCCGCTGTCTCAGGCTAAGAAGCTGGGCAAAGGCCTCAGAGTACACCAGGGCCTCCACCTCAGAGCACACCAGGGCTTCCACCTCAGAGCACACCAGGGCCTCCACCTCAGAGCACACCAGAGCCTCCACCTCAGAGCACACCAGGGCCTCCACCTCAGAGCACACCAGAGCCTCCACCTCAGAGCACACCAGAGCCTCCACCTCAGAGCACACCAGGGCCTCCATCTCAGAGCACACCAGGGCTTCCATCTCAGAACACACCAGGGCTTCCATCTCAGAGCACACCAGGGCTTCCAACAGGTCACTGCTCAGTCATCATAAAATAATGTCTTCATGGAAGTCATGTCCAGCCTGCCAGTCAAGGTTCTACAGCCTGCGCCCCTCACCAGCAGCCTGTGCCCCTCACCAGCAGCCTGAGTCCCTCACACTGTCCCAGGATATATTATACCACATGCTATAACACAGAGAAAAATCTAACTTGAGTTCTCATGAAAATGTAGGTTCTAAGAGACTTAGCCCAAACCGGGATGGGGGGGGGGTGCGCACGCCTTTAATCCCAGCACTTGGGAGGCAGAGGCAGGCAGAATTCTGAGTTTGAGGCCAGCCAGGTCTACAGAGTGAGTTCCAGGACAGCCAGAGCTACACAGAAAAACCCTGTCTCGAAAAACCAAGAGAGAGAGAGAGAGAGAGAGAGAGAGAGAGAGAGAGAGAGAGAGAGAGACTTAGCCCATTTCTAACCCATCTCTAAACGGCAAGTGATCCCCCGTCCAGTGTGGACTCATGGCTGTCTGTGAGAAGCCTCCTTCTCCTATGGAGGATTCCCACTGTCGAGTAAGGCACCATGACCAAGAGCAGCGGGGGTGGGGGGGGAGGGTTTCCTGCAGCTCACAGCTGCTCATCACCCAGGGAAGTCAGAGAACCAACTCTCTTGGAACGACCCTGTGGGATCCTGGCTTGCTCCCCACGGCTTGTGTAGCCCGATTTCTTACAGCACCCAGGACAAGCTGGCAAGGGGTGGCACCACCCGTGAGCTGGGCCCTCCCAAATCAATCATCAATCAAGATGATATACCACAGACTTGCCCACGGGCCAATCTGATGGGGGCGTTTTCTCAATCAAGGATCCCTCTTCCCAAATGTCTCTGGCTTGTGTCAAGCCAACATAAATCCAGCCAACTCGTGTTTCATGAGATGGCATGGGATAATTGAGCTGTACAAAGCCAAGACTCGGAGACACCCAGTGGAGGCCGGGCCTAGGCAGCAATGCCCTGGCAAACTGCACAAGAACTCGGGAGATGCTGCCAAATCTCTCTTCTTCCTGCGTGCACCCTGGAAGTTTGCTATCCTACCTTTGCGTTTGCAAGGGTTACCTGTAGCCAGAGAGGGATGCAATAAACCAATTCCTTACAGGCTTCGATCTGATCCCCTCCACGTGTAAAAGAGCCCAGGGGAGTCTTTGTATTGGCTCAGTCGTGGCATGGAGAGATATGGAGAATCTACCCAAAGAGCCAGTGATACTGCATGATTCTGCCAGGTGTGTGGGTCCTGCTCTCAAGCAACTGGTGTGTGTGGTTGTGGTTGTGTGTGTGTGTGTATGTGTGTGTGTGTAAGAGTGTGTTCACCTGTGCATGCACCTATACAGGAGAAAGGGTGACATTAACATCTCCTTCTAGGACTCTCCACCCTATTTTTGGAGATAGTTATCTCACTGAACCAAAAACTCCCAGCTTTGGCTAGAACATCCAAGAAGGTCCTGCTTCCCCTCTGCCCATCACTCCCGGTTATAGACACACGTCCTAGTCAGGGTTTCTATTCCTGCACAAACATCATGACCAAGAAGCAAGTTGGGGAGGAAAGGGTTTATTCAGCTTACACTTCCACACAGATGTTCATCACCAAAGGAAGTCAGGACTGGAACTCAAGCAGGTCAGGAAGCAGGAGCTGATGCAGAGGCCATGGAGGGATGTTTCTTACTAGCTTGCTTCTCCTGGCTTGCTCAGCTTGCTTTCTTATAGAACCCAAGACCATCAGCCCAGAGATGGTATCACCCACAATGGGCCTCCCCACTTGATCACTAATTGAGAAAATGCCCCACAGCTGGATCTCATGGAGGCGTTTCCCCAACTGAAGCTCCTTTCTCTGTAATAACTCCAGCCTGTGTCAGGTCGACACACAAAACCAGCCAGTACAACACACATTGCTATACCAGTTCTGACACATGTGTTTTGAGATCTGAATGCATGCCTGGACCAGAAAGAGCACTTTATCTACTAAGCTTGCTTTCTAGGTCCAATTGGAAGCAATGTTTAAAACAAAAACCAAATGAAGAAAAGGGAGAGAAACCAAAGATCCACATGCGCGCGCGCGCGCGCACACACACACACACACACACACACACACACACATGCCTGTTCTTTTCTCTGGAGAAGTATTACAACCAATCAGCTGGCCTGGGGCAGGGCCACGCTCAGCCTGCGTCCCTCACTCCTGTGAGGCGTGTTCAGCTGAGCACCTCACGGTGTCAAGAACCATGCACAGCACGGAGATCACTGTGGCGCCCTTGGCAGGCCTTGGAGTTGAAACACTAGGTCACGACAATGATCCACAGCGGTGCGGATGCAGGAGAGTGTCCCCTGTGGGTGCCTGAGTCGCCACTAACGCTTCCAGTGGCCAGACAGATGCCTAACCACGGCACCTCCCGTCAACAGGATTTCCTGTGTTCTAGGCAAATTCACACACATATCATTCCGTCCTAGAAGAGCTCTCCGGGGTAAATCCTACAGCCTCCCGCTTGTACAGACCGACACACTGAGCCCTGGGAAGGACTCTCTATTCATTCACTCAGCAAAATATTTGCCATGGTCTCCCCTGAGCCTCATATCACTGTAGAAAACAGGCCGCACCTCTGACCACCTGGTGGATACATTCCAGCAGGAGATAAGTTGCTTATTTTAGGAACTTTCTGGCTCAGAAGAAGCAAGCTGTCTGGACCGAGCCACAGCTGAGCACACTGACCGCTCTCAGTGCAGCACCACATCTCCTCGACTTCACGAAGGGCAGGCTAATCTTTTACAACTCGGATGTCTGAAACCTGGCTGTACCTTATGAAACACAAGAAAGCTATGAGCTTCAGGCAGAAGAAAGTAAGTCTAAAGCATAGCTAATAGAACTGTTAAATGTGGGTTTGGGTAAAGCCAAGTTGTGTGATTATGAACCAAACTGCAGTGTTTACTGCTGTTGGTACTAAATGCAGTTTAATTTCGATTTAAGATCCCTAAGACCGCTTCAAATACATTTAGAATTGAAAAAGCCAACTAAGGAACACAGAGGAAAAGCTGCTGTGTGTGCCAGCGGTCACTTCTCACACCCTGTATAGTTACAGGAAGTAGGAATCCTAAAATCTGGGGCACGATTTTCAAAGCACAAAGGACTAACATTCAAATGGCAAACACTTGTCAGACATTTTTGAGTCTTTTATCCACTAGCAATATTTGATGTATTAAGAAAAATAAAACTATGGCTTTGGGGACTGGAGAAATGGTTCAGAGGTTAAGAATACTTGTTTCTAGCCAGGCGTGGTGGCGCACGCCTGTAATTCCAGCACTTGGGAGGCAGAGGTCGGCGGATTTCTGAGTTCGAGGCCAGCCTGGTCTACAGAGTGAGTTCCAGGACAACCAGGGCTACACAGAGAAACCCTGTCTCGAAAAACCAAAACAAAAAACAAACAAAAAACAAAAACAAAAACAAAAAAAGAATACTTGTTTCTCTCACATAAGACCTGAGCTGGTTTCTAAGCACCCACATAGGAGCTCACATCCATCTGTAGCTGCAGTTTCCGGGGATCTGATGCCCTCTTCTGGCTTCCATGGGCACTGCATGCACATGGTAAGCAGAGAGTCAGACATACATGTGAGTCAGAGGCCAGGCTGGTTTGGTCCAGGCCTGCAAGGGCCACACAGGGAGACCTTGTCCAAAGGGGAGGGGAGGGAAGGGAAGGAGAGGGGAAGAGAGGGAAGGGAAGAGGATGGGAGGGGAAGGGAGGAGGGAAGGGAGGGGGAGAGAAAGCTTGTGGTTTGAGATTATATCTCTCATGGCAGGGAATGGAAGGGGAGGGGAGGGCAAGGAGGGGGGAGGGGAGGGGAGGGGAGGGGAGGGAAAGGAAGGGTAAGCTGGGGGTTTAATTGATTAGAAAATGTGGCCAAACCCAACTATTTTTTTTAAATCCATGTTGCATGGGTATTGGGTGTTTACCTGAATGTATATCTGTACACCGTGTGTGTGTGTGTGTGTGTGTGTGTGTGTGTGTGTGTGTAGTGTGCCTAGTGCATGCAGAGGCCAGAAGAGGACATCACACTCCTTGGAACTGGAGTTGCAGGTGGTTGAGCCCCCTCCATGTGGATACTGGGACCCGAACCCTGGTCCTCAGAGAAAACAGCCAGTGCTCTTAACCACTGAGCCATCTCTCCGGCCCCCAAACCCTACCTGTCAGTCTCACTCCTAAACGGACTAAAGCAATTGAAGGCACAGATGATGATTGTGTTAGTAACCTTCCAGGTCACTGTGACCAGCGCCCTGATAAGAAATGGCTTCGTTGGGGGATGGTTTGCCTGGCTCTCGGTTTGAGAGTCTGTCTCTTGGGGCAGGGAAGGCAGAGCAGTAGGGGCAGCCTGGAGTTGCTGTGTCAGGGGCATGAAGCTCCCTGCTCACCTCTGTGGACTGGGAAGCAGAGAGAAAGGAGTGCTGGTCCTCGGGGGGTTCCCCTCTTCCCTTTTGATGCTGCCTGAGACCCTCACCTGCTCACATTCAGGGTGTCTTCCCTTACCTGGTTAATCTTCCCTGGGAAAAACCCTCCCAGACACACCCAAAGGCTTGCCTCCCCAGTGCCCCAGCACCGTGCATTTCTCATGTCAGCAACCCAAATTCACCATCACCTGTCCACCCTGTCAACCCAACACCCAAGCATATTACCTTAAACCATGGCTTCCCATCCTCATCCCTAAAGTCTCATAGTGTCTGACATATGATGTTGCAGAGTAAACGGTCCCATCCCAAGGGAGAAGGACAGGAGGTGGGTAAAGCAGCTGGGGGTCTCTGTAAGTTCGAGGCCAGCTGGGGGTCTCTGTAAGTTCATACACAGTCTGCCCAGGAGCTCCATGCCGGGGATCTGATCCTGCTACAGGTAGGAAGAACTTGGTAGCTTTTCTGGAACATTCCTTACTTTGACATCTTGGATGAGCCTCCATGATCAGTACCATGTAAATGACAGTGAAGTCAGCTGCCTGCTCATGGTGTCACCTGGCCCCGGACAACAGGCCCTTGGACAATAGCTAGCATCCATGCGACTTTGCTGCTGGGCCTGGGAAATGCCTCTTCAGGTAGCCCTACTTGATCAATTGGGTTGTCTTGGTTCAGGCACTCTCGTTCTGACAGTTCTTTTCAAATGCATTTTCATTATTACACCCTGTAACTTCCGGTGGATACAGTGTTTCTCTTAAGGCAATTTCTGTCCCAATGGCAAGGAGTGGGAGGCGTGTCCTAAGTTACACTGGTCTTTTCAACACTTAGAGCTGCTATGCCCACAGTTGCTTTGTCTGTGCCATCTACATGTGAAGCTGAGCCCATGTTCATTTTCTTGCCAAGCTACACATTTTTTTTCACATGATTCTGCTTCCCCCACCCCCCAACATGCACACTGTAGACCTGACTAAGAGCAGTGAGCAGTAACCATGCCACAGCCTGAATGTTTTGCTCTCCTGGAGTTGCTTCCTCCCCACAACTTAGCCCATTCCTTGTGAATTTCATCTCACTCTGGCTCAGGACACAGGCAAAAAGCACCCATATTCTTTGCCAGAATGAACCAAGAGTATCTTACAGCCTGGTTCCTTTCCCAGTGCTTTGGCCCCCTGACATTACACCCGCACAGTTCTTATTGTCTATATTTTCGTCATCACTCTGGTTTTCCGAACCCTGGAGAGAGGGGCGGGCTGCACTCAACACACAGCACCCTAGGGCACGCTCCCTGAAGCTGTGAACTCCTGCACATCCCCGTGCTGACGGTTCCCAGACCTGAGCACCCCGAGCTCAGCTCAGCTCAGAAGCACCTGACAAACTTTCTTGCCAGTTGTCTATGTGAACTACTTTCTTCACTTGTACAAATACCTGACAAGAAGAACTTGAGGGGGAAAGATTCATTTCGGCCCACAGTTTGAGGGGACAGCTCCCGCCGTGGGAAAGGCTGCTGGCTCACAGCTCCATGGACCAGGAAGCAGAGTGAAGAATGCAGGCTCTCAGATGGACTCTTCTACCTCTGTTTTCATTCAGCCTGGGGCCCAGCCCATGTGGATGATACCACCTACAGTCAGGGTGGGTTCCCCCTCTCTGAGGGGAAGAGTCAATCCTCCCAGGAAAAGCCCTCACAGGCATGCCCTAGAGTGGAGCTCACTAACACCCTAGGCATTTCATAATT
This sequence comes from Apodemus agrarius, assembly GCA_964023405.1. NCBI lineage: Eukaryota > Metazoa > Chordata > Mammalia > Rodentia > Muridae > Apodemus > Apodemus agrarius. Next base: position 6,186,142 of record OZ030019.1, on the reverse strand, counting down.
TATTCCAGTAGACAGTCAGCATCCACCATCATGAGTCGCCTTAGGGAAGGTGATCCCCTAATTCACGCTTTCAAGGAATGATGCGTGAACATACGTCTATGCACTCTGAACCCTACTTTAAAAGAGCATGCATTCCCTAAGTACATGAAGTCGCCCCACATAAGTCCATGTTTCCCTGGCCTGGGAGAGAAGCATGGTCTAGCAGCCCATCACCTGAACCACTCAGCCACCTCCGCCCACAAGAATCTCTCTGCGAACATTATCGCCACCTAGTGGAGGCTGGCTGCATTATCACTGGCAAAGGTACCTCGGACTGCAGGACTGGGGTTACCATGGTGTTAGCTGAACTGCCTGAAAGGCTGCCGCCCTGGACCGAACCACTGAACCTCGCCAAGCTCACTGACTAGGACTTGCGTGAAAGGAAGACGGAAACGTCGCAGATGCAGAGTCAAACCATCCTGGGCTCTCTTGATCTCTCAAACGCCATTCCCGGACGCTGGAGAGATGACTCAGCAGTTAAAAGCACTGGCTGCTCTTCCTCTGGACTCTGGTTAGATTTGTAGCACCCGCGAGATAGCTCACCACCATCTATAACTGTGGTTCCTGTGGTCCTGCTGCCCTCTGCTGGCCTCCAGGAGCATTGCCCGTGCATGGTGCACAGACACACAGGCGGGCAAAGCACTCATACACACTAAAGAAAGAGATCTTTAAAATACCAGCCTCAGTGTGCCCACCTCTGTCTGTGTGTAATCTAACTCACAACTCGTGGGTAAATTCTTCTGGGATGTAGAAACAAACCTTTAGTGTCTACCAGCCCAAAGGCTAACAGTGCCATCCGGCATCTCAGACCTACAGCATGCCTTATTCCACTTTGCTGCAACATACCTGACCCTTCCACCCCCACCCCACGTGTGTGTGTGTGTGTGTGTGTGTGTGTCTGTGTGTCTGTGTGTCGCTGCTAACATTATCACCACCTTGTGGAAATATATATATCACTGCTAGAACACAGCACCGGGTGACCTGGATTTATGTCCCGGGGCATGGTCACTCATGTCTGGCTCCAGAATAAACTGGCCTTCTTCCCTTTGAGATGAGAGCTGTGCTGACAACTGGCATTTACAGAGCACTAGGCTTTCTCTGTCCCTTCTATTCCTCACGCCAGCTCTCAGAGGGAAGTGCTCTTGGTATTCTTATTTTATATTTAGGATGAGTTCACGGGGTCACAGAGAGAACAGGCAGAGACTGTGGCCAGGTTTGCCTGAATGCCAGTCCCTGTGGTGTTCAGGAAGTGAGGCTGCCCCTTTTCTGCCCCGCATCCTGTCAGAGAAGACACAGACTGAAGGTGATTTCCCAGCAGGTATGCTAGCGTGGGTTCCAGAAAGATGTGTACCAGAAGAAAGCTGGGAAGGAAAGGGTCTAAGTAAATAAGGGCTCATCTATCCTGGGTGACCGTCCACTGAGGAAATCAAGGCAGGCACTCAAGCAGGGCAGGAACCTGGAGGCAGGAGCTGATGCAGAGGCCATGGAGGGGTGCTGCTCACTGGCTTGCTCAGCTTGCTTTATGACAGAACCCAGGACCACCAGCCCAGGGATGACGCTGCCCACAATCTCCTCCATCAATCACTAAGAAAATGAACTACACTTCAAGCTGGCCCACCCCAACATCTACCCCCATCTATAAACTGCTAAAGCGTGTGAAGGGGCCGGTCCTACAGCTCCAAACTGCAGGATCTCCATGACCCAGGGCAACAAGAGGAGTCCCTCTGAGGGTCCAATATCGGTAGAATAGCAGAACCCAGAGGCCTCCGACCAGACCGATGACTCATTGCGATAAACATTTGCAAGCAAAAAAGTGTGGGCAAAGGGGTGTGCTGTGGGGCACTGTGACATGTGGCAGCCTCCATGGCGATGGGGGCTTCTTTGGGGTTGGTTTTCCTTTGTGGGGGAGAGTGTGGGGGCAGATATGAAGGGCTGGGGAGATGAGTGGGATTGGGGTGCATGATGTGAAATTCACCAAAAATCAATCAAAAGCTTTAAAAATGAGAAATGCCCTCTGGGCAGATCTTACGGAGACCGTTCCTTAGCCGAGGTTACCTCCTTTCAGGTAGCTCTAGCTTGGGCCACATTGCTATAAAACCGCCCGGCACAGTTCATATCTTCCGGCTGTGTCAAGCCGGCGGCACGAGTCCAGGCAGGTTAGTAACCGGGCTTAGCCGGAGGCACGGGTGCCCACCTCGCTTCTGGGGAGGCAGCAGGAAGGAGCCCTTGGCCTGGCTGGCCACATCAGTCTCTGAAGGGTGTGCTTCTGTGGTGCTAATGGCAGCAGAGACCTCCCTGAGCCCAGGGCAGAGTCTACACAGTCACCTGACAGGTGTCCTGGGGGCCCAGGACCCACAGGTCTAAACACGACTGCTTTTCTTCCCAAGTAAGCTTTCCCAGGAAAGCAGCGACTTGTTTCAGCCAGCCCTCTGGACACAAGAGGCGTCTGCATAGGAAAGCCTTTGTGCGCATTTTTCCTTGAATGTTTCCTAGGAAAGAACCTGACGCTTCAATACTGAGTGGACAAAAAGGATTTGGGGAGGGGGAGAAAAGGGGTGTGTTTCCCAGGACTGAGCAGCTCAGCACTGCATTGTGGGAAGCAGAGCCATCTCAGAGCAGACAGACAGGAGGACATGGTGAGTGTCCTGTATGCAGGGAGGGGCAGCTAACCCCACATACAGGGAGGGTGATGATACCCATGGCTACTGTGGAGTCCCCATCAGGAACTCTACCAGACATTTTATACAGCGCTGGATTCCACTCCACCCTTCGGCCTCCCGGTGGGCAAGGTAGAAGCCACGTGGGAAGGGAGGGTTGAGGGTCCAGGAAAGTCAAAAGTACCCTACTCAAGATCACATGACTAATTTGCATAAACTGGAGGGGAAGTGTGGACCGAGCTGGATCATACCTGGAGTTTGTGTAAGTCTTACTGCCCCAGACTCCAGATCCTGGAGCAAAGAAACCCTCCCTGTCACAGGAAGAATCTGGCACTGGCCTCTCTTCTGTGACACAGGGAGAGCAGCAAGGCCTGCGCCCAGGGCTGAAGGAACCAAATGACAAAAGGACTTAACATAGGGCGTGGCCACCAGAAGCAGCCTTGCAATCCCCGGCCTCTCTTTAAGGGATTCAGAATGTCACAGGACTCCCTTTTTATTTTTTCCTCCCAGTGTAAAGGGTCTTTTGTTTGCTTGCTTGTTTAAGTAAGGTTTGTGTTTTCCCAGGGGGCTACACAGTACCTTCTCTTCTGAGGAGACAGTCAGCTTGTCGCTGGATATCAAGCTGCACACCTGGTCCAGACTTAAGCTCAGAAACTCTTCCCCCAGCATCACCTCTGGGAAGTGCTGCTCTGCTCCAAGACAAGAAGTTAAGACAACAAGGTTAGGCCTCCACAAGTGACCACGGGCACCTTCGGGGGCGGAGGTCCAAGGAGGAGCTGGAGGACAAAGGAAAGACGGGCATCCTGGCTGTGGGGGAGACGGACTTTTAATCCCCGGGTGAAGGCATGTGTCACCCTGTGCTATCTTGTCCTGAACAGTGACGGAGACGAAAGTGGAGCAGAGACATCTGGGTTTATATTTGGTCCATGCTCTGTGAGGTTGATCCAGGCTCTGCAGTAAGGCCCCCACTGGGACCTGCTTACGTAATTGAGCTCATTTGCTGTCCAGGCACTGGCACAGCACCCCTGGAGCTCAGCCACACACAGTGGTTCAGAATAGCTGTGCGGCTGGAAGTCCCTGGAGTTCTTGCGGGACTTCAGCATTAGGAAGTCAGAGGTGGCATCGCTCTCTCGGCCCCAAACCAAGCCTGTCAGGGAGGCCCAGATTGACAGGGATGTCCAACTTAGTGTCCATCCAGGTGACAACAGGTTGGCTGCGTGAACCCTGGGAGGTGACCCCAGCAGCCTGGCTGGGAAGCCATTACAAGGAGGAAACCCTGAAGACAGCTAAGGCAAGACAGAGGCCACAGGCCTGAGGGCCACAGGACGGAAGCCCGAGAGAAAGTCCCAGCCCGGATACCTTCCCGGGCCATCGTCCAGAGCGTACTGTTCACTGAGATGCCACCCACTGTGGAAGAAGGGCCTGGGTGGAGCCTGGCCTCACCATCCGTGACTTGTGTCCTCCCTCAGGCAAGCGCCATCGCTTCCGTGGGTTTTGTGATGAGGGTGGACCTGAACGTGTGTAGCGGGCTTTTCCCGTGTAAATTCACCCAGATGGCGTTTCTCAGCATAGGCAGCCCCAGGTGCTCACAAAACCTTCCTTCTGCCCCACTTTGGCTCTCTCACCAGCCCCCTGTCCCGCTGCCCCTTGCCTGGCGGCCTCTTTGACGTCTCTAATGGGATGCATTTCTCAGTTCCCACTGGAGTCGCCCTGCCCCATCCCGCTGATCTCCCAAATGGCAGAGTCCTCCAGCCCGAGGAGGCTCCCGAAACACCAGGGCTAGTAAGCTACATGATGCCAAAGAAAATTAGACCATATCAGATCGTTCCCACACTCGTCACCCTCTCAAAAAAAACTGAAAAAGAACTTACTCAAATCATTACTTTTAAAAGTTACGTGTGGGGGACTGGAGAGATGGCTCAGCAGTTAAGCTCTTCCTGAGGTCCTGAGTTCAATTCCCAGCAACCACATGGTGGCTCACAACCATCTGTAATGGAATCTGATGCCCTCTTCTGGTATGTCTGAAGACAACTACAGTGTACTCGTATAAATATATTAAATAAATCTTTAAAAAATTAAATATGTGTGTGTGCACAAATACCAGCATACGCATGTGCCTGATTGTACATATGTGCACCACATGCATGCAGAAGGCCATAAAGGTCAGAAGAGGGCAGCAGATCCCAGGAACCGGATTTGCAGGCGGTTGTAAGCTGCCATGCCTGGGCTGGCAGCCACCCCAGGTCCTCTGCGGGAAGATTACGCTCTCTTAACACTCGTAGGAGTTAACTCTAACCCTCAAACTATCATCACGCCAGCCAGTCTCAAACCATTTCTTACAGAACATATTTTTAATTTTAGATTGAAATTTTTCTCACACAGTGAGTTTCTGTACGATTCCTACCTTCATCTGGATTGCCCACATTAATATTTTATTCTTAGATAATGGAATTGTAAACATTTTCTCTCCCCTCCCCAAACCTCCCCTCCCAGATAAAAGGCAGTTCTAGTTGGCCTGATGATGTGACTGTAGACAAGATCACCTCCCCCGAAAGGGACAAACAGCAAGTCCTGACTGTCATGAAGGATGAGGAGTCGGCCTTTCTGCCTTTGCCTCTGTGGGCCTTTGGTTTTTAGCTCCCAGAAGAGTCTTGCAAACCCCACAGTCAGCCTCTGGCCTTCCCATGTCTAGGTTTGGCTGGCCAAAACATGGCGAACAGGAAACGGAACAGTGTGGAGAAAATTCGAGGTAAAGATGCAGACATCTGTGCCATCTGTGCTGTGAAAAAAAAAAAAAAAGGACTCTTCATGGCAAACAGAATAAAGCACCTGGGAGTGCCATGCTGCGAGGTTGGCAAACAAACCTGAAACCCCGGTGGTAACAAGGCAGAAAACAGCTTTCTACTCTCCTGACCCCTGACCCCTGACCCCTGCCTCCTGCCCTGTGGGGCAGTATGTGATTTCAGCCTAAGTTCCTTCTTGTGAAGGTGGACTGACTGCTCCTTAACCCTGAAGGAGCCGCCCCCTGAAACTCCCTCCTCAAAGGCCGACCATGGTGTGGTGTCTAGTGGGAGGGGCACTAAGGGGAGTGAGAGCTTCGGCTTCTCATGCAGGGATGCAGGGACCCCAGGGTGGGGGCGGAGCGGAGCCCTGCAGAGAATGAGAGAAGAGGTGACTACGACGGGGAGGAGAAGAGCTCCTCACCCCACCACTGAGCCCGGGGGCTGGGACGTGGACTTTGAAAGGACAAACACACGTGCGTATAAGGGAAGCCAAGTCTGAGGCTGTTAGGCGCAGATCCCCTCTAAGAACTGAAGATGAGCATGCCCAAGGTGAAGCTGGGTTGTTTTGATGAGCAAGAGGTGGACTTGCGCAGACAAAGCAAAGAATGAAACACTGACTCGCTTGACTCTGTAGCAAACAAAGGAAGCTAGAGAAATCCAGGGGAAGGAGGTCCCTGCCCACGGGAACAGCACCTCATCCTGTGCCAAAATTGGAAGCATCTTTCTTCTAAGACCCACAGAGCCGTTCCCCTGAGGCTGTGGACCTCATTGAGGAAATAATGACGAGGAAAGGAGTGAAATTGAGTTTGGAATGGAGAGGGAAGGATGGGAAGGGGAGAAGAAGGGTGAGAGGGGAGAGACCGCAGACAGGAGAGGGCGGGAAGCAGAAGAGGCTACAGGTGGGGACACTGTTTCTCTATTCGGGCTGAGGAGGCATCAGCCCTAGTGTCCGGCCCAGAGTTCCCTGTTAGCAACACGTAAGAAGCAACAGGATTAATGCGTGTGCAGCAGTGGCTCAGTGGTTAGGAACGCTGCCCTTGGGAAGGACCCAGGTTCAGCTCCCAGCCTCCACATAGCAACGCGCCCGCGACCATCTGTAACTCCAGTTCCAAGGGATCTGATGCCCTCTTCTGGCCTCTGTGGGCACTGCATGCAAGTGGCACACAGACATACATTCTCTCTCTCTCTCTCTCTCTCTCTCTCTCTCTCTCACACACACACACACACACACACACACACACACAATTTAAAAAACAAACAAACAAATGGGATAAACAACTCAAGAGCAAGCTGTGGGTCCTAACTCTGCTGCCCAGGAGGAAGCCTGTCTCCAGAGCCTAGGCCCACACTAACCGTTTTCCTATATGCTCTCTAAAAAGCTCCCACTCTGCTTGCAGGGGGCATTTCCCCAAGAATCATCTACAGCTGCCTGGTGTGTGTTTGTCCTGCTTCAGTGTATTTTATGGTAGTTTCTGGTTTGGTTTTTGCCCTTGTGTATTCACTCACTGGGTAGGTCTCGTTGTTGTGGCTGCTGGTGGGTTTCTGAAGCTGTTGTTTTGACGCAGCTCCTTGCTATGTACCCAGATTGGTCTTAAACGCTCATCCTCCTGTCTCAGGCTCCCAAGGGCAGGCATGCACAGCTACAGCAGCCCCCACAATGCACCAGCATGATGTGGCCATGAGCCTTGGATAAGAGAAGGCTTGGGTTCATCTCACAGCCACTTTTTTCCCAGACTTCGGATTCCTCATTGATAAAATGTAATCCATGGACTATTACGATTCTGGAACCGTAAGTCAAACTTCTACAAATTTCCCAGGCTATCACACTTCGTCACAGAAACAGAGAAGACATAAGATCACCTCTGAATTAAGATCTTTCCCTGTCTACCGGGCTCGACAAAGTATATTCACCCATGTTCCCAAAGTCCATTCCCCCAAAACAGGGAAATAAAGTAATTTCCATATCCCAATCCCCCTACCTTATCATGAGGTCCTTCCAAGATACGGGGACTTGGGGGCATGCACAGAATCAAAGCACTTGACCTGGAAATAAAATCTTAGGAGAACTGACTAGGTGCTCCCCTCTAGATGCTCCCCCTAGATGCTCCGCCTTGGTGCTCCTCCTTAGGTCCTCCCTCTAGGTGCTCCCCCAAGTGCTCCTCCTTAGGTGCTCCCCCTCGGTGTTCCCCCATCCCCCATTCCAATTTTTGAAGAGCAGAGGTTAGTCTTCCAGAACCAGGCTTTGATTTCTTCTTCAGCCCCATAGGTTTCTCTGCTCCAGAGAGAAAGCTAGGCGTCCACAGGGAACTAACAGCCCACCTTGATGTCTTCCCAGAAGGGTCAGGCCCACTGGTCCTCAGACTCCAAATAACTCTTCCATGTGCCCCACAGAAGGTAGGAAGTAGTCTCCATATGGCCTGTGTTTCCTGTCTATGTATGCTCCTCCTACTCTCTCAAGTACACACGCGTGCACGTGCACACACACACACACACACACACACTGCCATGTGCTTTGTAAACTGCCCAGTTATCAGTGCTATTGGGTAATATGCCTGCGTCACAGCAAGTGTTCAAAATAGTGACAAACTCCCGCCCTCGGTTCCGTCCTCTCTGTGCCAGCTTGGACGCAGCCTGGTCATGAGCAGGACCTCACTGGGCCAGAGATCTGTGGTTTAAATGCTTCGCAAAACTTTTCTGCTCCTGATTTAATTACTTCGTTCCACCAAATGACCTAATCAATCAAAAGGTGGGGGTGGGGGGACATCTCTCTTTATGAGCACATGAAATTAAATGGCTTTTCCATCTTGTGGCTGGCGGGTTTCGGCTCAGCTTTGGCAGGTTGATGTAAACAGCATACCCAAAGAATTTTAACTGCCGTGGCTTTAATGAGGCCCCATTAAAATGCCCTAAGCAGCCCCGCTGATGGCCCAGGCACATGGCCCTCTAACTACCAAACAACCAAGTCTCCGGGGTTAAAGATTAAACGGGGCAACAATTACAAGGGATAAGGAATGGGCTGTGCAAACGTCAGGGTCCCCTCTCCAGCCTCCAACTACCCAGAAGGCTGGGGTACTCTCTGCTGAGGGCAGAGGCCTAAGCAGTCGGCTTCTGAAGGGCCCACTCTCCCCGACCACACGCGCTCTCATGCATAAACACACACACACACACACACACACACACACACTAAACATGACAGCAGCAGAGCAAACATCTCACATGTCACCCTGTGAGTAAAACTGGACGCAGAGAAAGCAGGAAGTGCTGCTGCAGCTGCAGCTGCAGGGGCCAGGGTCGGTCCAGACAGGAAGCCAAGCAGTCTGCTGGGTAGAGAGGTGTCCTCCCCAGCCGGTGCTCCTCCCCAGCCGGTGCTCCTCCCCAGCCGGTGCTCCTCTCGCTGGAAGGCCTGAGACCCTTTCTAAAGAGAAAGCTTTGACAGAACCTGCCTGCATACACAAGAGTGGGAATCGAACTCGGAGCTTATACGCACTAGGCGAGCATTTACCACCATCCTGGATCTCCAGCCGCGTCAGTTTAAATGCACGTTTTCTTTGGTCCAGCTGCGCTACCAAGATTATACCCTGCCAGCTATAGTCCAAATATCATGCATAAGAATGCTTGCCTTACTGAGGGCCAGCAGGAAGGGCGCTTGTGGCTGCGGCCTGCGACCTGAGTTCAATCCCAGAACCCACGGGGTAGAAGGACAAAACTGACTCCCGAAAGTTTTTCTCTGACCTCTGCGTGCACCATGAAACCCTGGAGCTCCTACCCAATATGAAGTAAATGTAAAAAGATTTGATGCTCGCTGAAATATGATCTATAAAACTGGAAGCATTAATATCCATCAATGAGAATTAGTATAGTGTCTCTGTCTCTCTGTCTCCATCTCTCTCCGTCTCTCATGTACACATACACTAAAATGGACAGCCTTATTCAAGAGTCTGGACATGATTCTAAGATCTTGTATCAGGTCAAATAAAAGCATAATGCACAGGGGCTGGCAGGTGGCTCATGGGTCGAGAGCACTGGCTGCTCTTCCAGAGGACCTGGGTCAGTCCCCAGCACCCACACGCTGGCTCACAACTGCCCATAACTCCAGTTCCAGGAGATCGATGCCCTCTTCTGGCCTCCACAGGCACACACACTGTATACAAACATACATCCAAACACGTAAAATAAAATGATAAATGTTGAAAGGATGACGGGGGCAGAGAGCTTCTGTGTCCACACAAGATACGCATGTTCTATAGGACACCTAATATTGTCCCCCTGACCCCTTCAGAGGGACTGGTGGGAGACCGATGGGCATTTATACCTTCTCTTCTGACAGACAAGAAGATAACCAGCCTCGTACAATAGTCTATATTTTATAAAGTTTGGTACAATGGTTTGGGAATGTAACTGTAGATGTGGGAGCCTTTCCAGGACCTAAGAAGAAGGCTTTGTTAAACGAGGGGAGAATTTTCTCCTTCATTTTATTTTATGTGAACGAGTGTTTGCCACATGAATAGCTGTGTAACAAATCAGCTCTAGGACCCTCAGAAGTCAGAAAGAAGTGGGTGTCAGATACCCTGACTGGAATTACAGATGGCTGCGAGCCACCATGTGGGTGCTGGAAATAGAATCTGGATTCCCCCAGAAGGGCAGCCAGCATCCCTAACCATTGAGCCGTCTCTCCAGCCTGCTAACATGTTTTCTATGAGAGAGGTACTGAAGGCTCCAGGAGGGGACAACATTGCTGTGGTGTTTCACTCCCGGTGGGATGGTTCTGCCCCTCGTGGTCACTCTGCTGGTCTGCTTTTCCTAGAATGATCTGTGATGGGTTTTGTATTCAAATAGTGACAATGTGTCAGAAAAAGCACTTTTGTTGGAAAAGTGCTCAGGGACAAGCTGGGGGTGGCAGGCGAGTGAGGGCAGAGCCCCCTACCACCCCCACCCCCCTCCCCCGCTACAGCCTGGACCCAGCTCTGAAGCCCCTCAGTACAGCAGCTGGGTCTGTCAAGGGGGGTCCAGAGCCCAGACTCGGGGTTTCTGCTCCTGCAGGACATCTCCTCTTGCCCTTCATCCTTCCCACCATCCTGAAACCTGTAAGGCTTTTTAAAAACAGTCCAGGGTCACTCAGCCCCGTGTGTCGTCAGGCCTGACTTCTGGATCTGATACGAAGGATTTCCTTGTGCTGTTGGCGGCCCAGCGTCATCTCTGCATGTGACAGCAGAACGAAGTAAAAGTGACAGAAACAGGGGGACCCCAGACGACAGAGCTGCCTGTGACAGAAACAGGGGTACCCCAGACAGAGCTGCCTGTGACAGAGACAGGGGGACCCCAGATGACAGAGCTGTCTGTGACAGAGACAGGGGGACCCCAGACAGAGCTGCCTGTGACAGAAACAGGGGGACCCTAGACAGAGCTGCCTGTGACAGAAACAGGGGGACCCCAGACAGAGCTGCCTGTGACACAAACAGGGGGACCCCAGACGACAGAGCTGCCTGTGACAGAAACAGGGGTACCCCAGACAGAGCTGCCTGTGACAGAGACAGGGGGAACCCAGACAGAGCTGCCTGTGACAGAGACAGGGGGACCCCAGACAGAGCTGCCTGTGACAGAGACAGGGGGACCCCAGACAGAGCTGCCTGTGACAGAGACAGGGGGAACCCAGACAGAGCTGCCTGTGACAGAAACAGGGGGACCCCAGACAGAGCTGCCTGTGACAGAGACAGGGGGACCCCAGACAGAGCTGCCTGTGACAGAGACAGGGGGACCCCAGACAGAGCTGCCTGTGACAGAGACAGGGGGACCCCAGACAGAGCTGCCTGTGACAGAGACAGGGGGACCCCAGACAGAGCTGCCTGTGACAGAAACAGGGGGACCCCAGACAGAGCTGTCTGTGACAGAGACAGGGGGACCCCAGACAGAGCTGCCTGTGACAGAGACAGGGGTACCCCAGAGTACCGGGTCCCACCTGAGGCCAGGGATAAACGATCACAACACGAAGCAGGCCCACGCCAGCTGAAGAGGAGGGACACGGGGCGTCGTTCTAATCTCTCTCTAAACGCAGCAATCCTGATCGTTTCCCTTCTCTCTGTTCATGGGCGTTGGAGCGTCTCCACTATCCCTGCACCTTAAAGCCCCTGCGCTACAAAGCCGGAGCTGTGGGACGGCCACAGGCCTGCACCACAGAGCAGCTTCCATGTCTGGCAAGCGTGCTAACTGAACCAGGGAACATAGACATGGCCACCTGTGCAGAGAGGGGACAGTCTCTGTGTGGCCAGGTGTGGTGCAACCAAGAAGAGAAGAGGACATCCACAGTGTACTTCCCCAGCCCCAAGGTGACACTGTCTAATGCTGGGATTTGGCGACACCACGACACGGGCGACCAGGCACACCGTTTCAGTGGAAGAAGCTCCCCGCGACACTTACGTGCAAAATGGAAGCTATGGAAGGTAATGGCCACAGACGCCAACACTGGGTTCGAATCCCGGCCCTGCCCTCAATAGCTGCACCTCCTCAGACCATCTTAACTCTTGGGATCTTGGTTCCCTCAATTGCCGCATACCTTTAAGGGTGCCTAGCATAAAAGGGTAACCAAAGGAAGATCCCCAATAAATCCTAGTAATGGAAATTCACTAGGCCACCAACACTGTCGGACACAACCCTGTGGCCATCAGTCACGTAGGGCCGGCCCACTCTACGAGGGGCTTCCTGGCCTCTCCTCACTCTCTGTCCCTTTCTCTTGTCCACGCTCTCCCTCGTCTCTTGCCCCACCCCACCCCTGTTCCCCCCTCCCCGTTCTTCTCCCCTCTTTCCACGCGGTCACGACCAGCTCTCACCCCTCTACCTTTTCTTTCTCTCTTTACTTCTCTCTTTTCCTTTTCCTACTTTTCTATAATAAAGCTTTAAAACCATAGACTGCCTCTTCTTCTCTAAACCCACCATGTTGGAGAAATGGAGCAGGCTTCAGCATCTCCAGCCTCTAGACCCCACCAAAGACTCTCCCACCCAGCCAGGCTTCCTCCACAGGTACATGAGGCCTGCGCCGGAACAGCCCCACATTCTGGACAAGGACTCCATTGCCCCCTAGCCGGGGAGCCTTCCTCCACAGGTACACAGGGGCCCGCCATCCCTATACAGGTAGGTGGGCCGCGCTCACCATTCCCTACAACAGATATATGTGCAGAAGCTGCTGCCAGAAGCCAATAGCTTTGGCAGCATCAGGACCAGGAAACACCAGAACGAAGCATCATCTCCAACCTCCCATAGATCTGGTGTACCATGGAATGGGGAAGAGGGGATGAAGAAGACACAGTGCTTGCATGGATGTACACGCAGGGCGGGTTAGGCGATAAGAAAGAGGGGAACAGAAGTCCAAGCACCGCGGCATCGAACCTTCCTCACACTGACAAATGCTCACAGTGGGACCACACGTGCAGACGCTCATCCTGGCTCAGCTCCTGCTACGTCAAACCTGAGCAACATCCTTCAGGAAAGGGGCCTCTTCCACGTGGGACCCTCATCAGGAGAGAGAAGGTGGAGGAAGGCGGCACTGTGGACAGATGACAAGCAGCGGCGTCCAGGCCAACAGGATTGAGAGCCAGGGCTACCGGAGAAGTGTCACTCAGAAAACAGGCTGCCAGACTGAGGCTCTTCCAGCCGCGTCTAGTGTGGTTACACACACATTAAGGAAAAAGACAGTTGTTCACCACCTTTCCGATGTTTGTGAACATCTTTTTCTGACTAATCACCTCATCATAACACAGTGATTGGCCCCGTTGTGAGGATGAAGAGCGGGTGGGACAGTGTGCGTCAGGGAAGTCTGTGAAGGCCCGACCTTATCCTCCCGGAAAAGTCAACACTTTAAAATTTAAAACAAATTTAAAATTAACAGCGTTCACAGTTTCCTGAGATGAATGGAGGAAGCTGATTTGTGAAGTTGCCTTTTGTTTAAGTTTTATATTTCTTTCTAATTGTGTGTCTCTGTGTGAGTCTGTCGCGTGAGTGCAGGTGGGCATGGAGGCCAGATCCCTTGAACAGCGTGATTGTGAGGTGCCAACATGGCTGCCGGGAAGCCGGCCCTGGTCCTCTCAGAGCTGCGTGTGCTCCCAGCGGATGAGATGCAGCTCCATCACTCAGCTTGACTGCACTCGCCCTCGGTGAGGGCTGCTTGGTTGATTTGTCTGCTTTGGTTTTGGCCTTGATGTGGGGATTTATCCTGGCTTTCAACTTGTGGTCATCCTCCTGCCTCTGTAGTGCTGAGTTGAAAGTGTGTGCCACCACACCCATCATGCACTTTAAATCCTTGCAGACTTAAACAGTTCAGTGAGTCTGGAAAGCGAGACAGTGTGTAAGAGGGCACTTGTTAATCACAGGAGCCTGGAGCGTGTCCAGCTTCCAGTATCCTCTACACGGAGCAGTGAGCAAAGAAAAGCTTCTCAGACAAGAAAGAGATCCATTTCAACACTAAGCTACACACATGTGCACACACACATGCATGCACATTCACATGCAACTTCACACACACCTGTATATACACAAGTTCACTTGCACAAATTCACGCATCCACACTTGCATACTCATATACACACCCATGCTCACCCTCTCACAAACTCTCCCACAAGCACACGGGGACGCCTTCCCAATACTTCTCAGCTCTTTCTGTGCTAACCATGTGCGACTCACAGCCATGTGCGAGTTAACCATATTCCGCTCGGCCACGAGCCAGGCTTGCCCGCCATTAGTTATCCTCGTTTTGCCTCCCTAACCAACTCGTAGCTGCTTTGTAGCAGAAACCACGCCTCAGGATCTCTGAGAGTCCCCAGCGGGCCAGGTGACCCAATCCATGAGGTCACAGGAGCGCGGGCCACCCTGCCTTACCTGCGTAGGCGTTAGCCTGCTGCAGGAGGTCGGTGCAGGTGTGCACGTCTGCGAAGGCGCGGATGCCCAGGCAGTTGGTGGGATGCAGCTGAGACTGCAGGAAGTCACAGCAGTTCTGACGCACGTCCATGAGCTGCAGCAAGCTGGCTGCTGGAAGCAGTACCTGCGAGAGGGAGGGAGAGGGAGAGGGAGAGAGAGAGAGAGAGAGACCCTCTGAGACACCTGGTCCCACAGCAGGAGCACATCCCCGAAATCACTGTCCCTTCGTGTTTCTGTGACCTTACACTCAAGATTTTTCTCAAAGGGCTGGAGAAATGGCTCAGAGGTTAAGAGCACTGACTGCTCTTCCAAAGGTCCTGAGTTCAAATCCCAGAAACCACATGGTGGTTCACAACCATCTGTAATGAAATCTGACTCCCTCTTCTGGAATATCTGAAGACAGTCACAGTGCACTTACATATAATAATTTAAAAAAAAAAAATCTTTAAAAGGTTTTTTTTCTCACAGCTCTCCACTGCCTGATGTGTCCAAACTTCCCAGCCTGCTTTGATCTTGGAGCTCCACCCACAGAGGAGCCTCAGTATCATTCCCACCTAAAAGCTTTCCAGGGTCATCTCAGTACCAGGATGTTCATAAAATGCAGGTTTAGGTTCGGCAGGCCTGAGGGCCCACTCATCTGTAAGAACTCGAGTGATCTTGCACATGCTAGACCAGGAACTACACCCAGTGAGACACAGTGTGTGCGTGCGTGCATGCAACACAAGTAGATCACATGTACAGCAGACGCAGAAGCTCTAAATACTTGGCCACACACTGGCATCACACAGAGAATTACACATCCTGATGGGTATGGGCTGCCGTGTGCCATTTCTTCTGAGATTAAACCCTTCTATCTAGGAGGAAAGCTTGTGAAGACAGGGGGTGTCTGCAGGGAGTGCTCAGGAGAGGTGAAACACTCCATCCTTACAGGAAGCTCTCAAACTAAGGAGATGGAAAACTTAACAGCTTCAGGAAGTCCCTGAAACTGACCAGATCCACTAGGCCCTCCCTCACTACATTTGTATGAGCAATGAGGACTGGGGAGAGACACTCTCTGGCAAGCTGAGCTGCCTGGGGGAACCAGAGACCAGCTGAGCTTCCTGCAAAGTACTCCCTCTGACCTACTGGGCTGCCTGTGGATTGTGCAGTGAGCTCCCGGTTTCCAGCTTTCTTAATGGGGTGGGCTTTGGAGATATAGCTGTCTTTTGAGTCAATTCTGCTCCTGTGAGTGACCCCAGTAAAACATATTGGTTTTACCAAGTTAAACTTTGAGGACATCTGGTCTTTGGTCCATCATCGGTTCCCTGTCTGGGGCAAATAAATGTTTGTTTACATCTCCCCAGAGACAGTGTCACACGGCAGGTGTGACCTGGGTGTGGGGAGATATTTAAGGTTCCCTCACAAGCTTCTCTAGCCGTTCTCACATAGACCCCACTTGCTGAGTGGATCACTAGCCTGCTCTCTATTCACCCGCTGTGTGTCTATGTGCCAGACACTGGTCAAGGCTCTAAGACCCAGTCGTAAGCAAAATAAACCACAGCTTGCTTTTACAGCCCTCGTCAACTGACCGAAAGAAGAGAGTCACCCCAGCCACTGTGCGCTTGGGCGACCCTCCTTCCCAACAGGTTAAAAAGCAAAGAAGTCCTCCAAGTGCAGCCTCCGAGGGGAGAGCTAAGTTCTCTTCTGAAAAGTCACAGGACACTTGTTCTGCGCCGTGGAAAGCACAGGTCTCGCTTGGGTGTGTGGGCACGTGTTTTTCCTAAGAACCAGGGGGAACTGGCTGGAGCAAGCCGCTGGGCGCTCACCCCAGCCCTGGTCAAACGTCCCACAGCTGCCCTGCCTGCCCTCTAGATCATAAAAACAAGACAAATGCCTGCCCCGCTGGGCCTGCTGTCCCTCTCATCTCTGGAAGAGTCAGGCAGCGGGGATAATTTACGAAGAAAGAAACTTGGGCGAAAACCACCCACCCAGCTCCTCGTAGCAATTCCCTGTCCCTATGTCTTTCTTCCCAGCTGTCCCCCCCCACCCCCCCCACCCCCATTCTCAAGGAGAGAGGCTGAACCACAGCAAGGCATGAGCGCTTTTGTTCTCTTTACTCAGGGAATAATGTGTGTCTTTTTTTTAATTTTTTAATAATTTAAATGCTGGATGCTAATCTTCTCCCAAAACATCTCCAAGCCCTCTATATAGACTTCCATCACTTCTGAGTGCTTAGGCCTAAAACCACGCCCTACTGGTCAGTCCTGATCCTTGTCCTTGCACAAGGGGTAACCAGCTGTCCTGGTCTGCAGCACGGAGGGACGCCCAGAGCTTCCAGTGCTGTGGAAGGACAGTGGGCCCTGTTCACCGTCCTTGCCCAAATGCACCCACTCCCACCCCAATAGCTTCGCTATGTATGAGACTGAGCCAGGAGTCTACTCTCTACGCCCATCTACAGCCTCTACCTCTCCCTGGACAGGCCGCCCGGCTCCTCCCACCCCACACCCCGCCTCCGCCGCCGTGTCCCCAGCAAGGCTGAGTTCAGTTAACACAATGTCCTTGGTGTTTTCTGGCCCACTGATTCATTTCTGAAGAAAGAGATAAAAATCACCTTTGCTTCAGAGTTGTAAAACGTGGGCGAACCCAACTAGAGCCCAAATCTGGCCACCGGAGCTCCATCCCCACCAGGCCGCCTCCACCCCACTCGGCAGCCATAAACTTGGAAACTCAATTAACCTGTGGGCCACCCAGCCTGGCCATACAGATCCCAAGACCAGATTAGTCCCTGCCTACCAGTGAGGTGGAGATCCATCAGCCACTCTCGCTGGGTACACACTAGAGATGGAAGGCTCCACGCCACGTGACCCCGCAGAGCCTCTGGCCAATCATCCAGCACTGTCTGACCCCTCTAGTTTTAGGACAAGTTCCGGGGGACCCCCTCAGTTCTAGGCAACCTGGAACATTTATGTATGCTAGCACGGGGGAGCAGGATGGTATCTCTTGCCGGTAACTCTCTGGATGGTTGAGATTCCTGCCTATCCCCAGCCTGCGTTCCCTGCCAAGCCCCAGCAAGACCATGCCAGAGATGCCAGAGACACAACCCTTCCTTCCCTTCGAAAAGACAGCACAGTTTAGAGCTTCAGTTTTCAAGCTCCTGACAGCCAGCTTGAAGTACAATAACAAATTATTTCCCGAGCATGTGCCTTAGATTACATTCTAAACTAACACCTGGGTGGGCAGACTACACTTAGCTTTTAAATTCCCTACTGTTCCCTACAAAACCCACTTAGCAGACAAGAACTAAAGACAGTTTCCCCTCCCACCCGCCCCTTGCTTGGCCCCTCCTACCTGAGAGCGGCCCCTCCTACCTGAGAGTGGTGTGGCCCCACCTACCTGAGAGTAGCCCCTCCTACCTGAGAGCAGCCCCCTGGCCTGGCTTCCCACAATGAACCCCACTGTGGTCTACTGGCTCCTACACTCCTTGCTCTCAAACTTAAAGGCCCTTTCTGCCCTCCGTAGCGTCACTCGGAACAGTAAGAAGATTGGAGGAGGCCATGATATTAAAGGGAAGGATGGGGAGACCATGAGATAAGCCTCCTTTCATGCGCTGTTGCTCGGGATAGACGAGGCCCTATCAGATACAGGCCATACACACAACCCCAACCCCTCAGGGGAAGGTAACAGGTCCGGGCCATCTTCCACATCTGTAGGACTTGAGGGCATTTCCTCTCCTCTACTTCCTGAGCCCAGCTCCAGCTTTGAAGTAGACTGTGAGGGCAGAGCCATGGGGAGGAGTTAGCAAGAACTACCCAGCATGGAAAATTTCCCCAGGGCGAAAGCATCTGGTTCAAACCTCACTTAGCTAGGAAAGCCTGGAATGGCCCACAGCAGTTTACTGGTCCCCTCGGCTTGCAATAGCCAGCCTCCACTTCTCCCGCGCCGGGCGCCGGGCCTGTCTTGTTTTTCTCTCCCTATATCACAAGAAAACACAGCGGAGGATATCCCGTCACAGGCTTTGCTTCCTTTTACAAAAACAAGAGGAAATGCCCTGCCTCAGAAAACACCTCGTCCTGGAACTCCATCCCGGGGGCGGGAGGGAGGGGGCAGGGCCAGGTGCAAGGGAGGGCACACCCGAGTGCCAGGTGACCAGAGCCCCTCCTGGCCGCACTCAGCAAGGCTTACGGAGCGGAAGTGCTTATTAGCGGGGGAGGGGCACGGAAGAGTTCGAGCAAGGTGCAGGTGACCCGACAGCGGACGATCAAAGCGTCACTTTCAGTGATGGCCTTCCCACTTGCTGACCATGTGGCCGAGGACAACGACCTTAGCTCTGTGCGCCTCAACAGTACAGTGGGCGTGGTCACGGTGGTGCCACAGGGCAGGAGGGAACCAATCGGGTGACAAGCATTTCTAGGAGTGATCGCGGCCACCAGCCCTGTCAGTTCTGATTATAATTGACCGTTAGGGGCAGAAACCAAGGCTCAGATCATTCATTCACTTAAGAAATGAGTTCAGCACAGCTATGCCAGTTAGGGAGCCGGGTTCAGGTCCCCACTCCACTGCGCAGCCCGTTGTGACTGGTTACTAAGACAGGGAGACTGTGCTAGTCTCCCTCCTAGGTGGTAATGAGGATGTGTGGAGACACCGCAGGGCCTGGGTTCTAATCCCATTAGTAAGTCTCAGAAGAACTGTGGCCTCCTCCGCCATGGAAGAGCCAGTTCTCCAAGGGACAGGGACATGTGCCTGGGAAGGGGTAAGACTTAACTCTCCAGAAGGCCCCTCAGGGGACTCACAGCCTGGGTTAGGGGGATGGGCACAAAGACAGGAGAGGCAAGCCAGCCCCTCCCTCTTCCTCCAAAGTCTGGCCCAAGCATTTCCTGAGTGCAGTCTGTTCCTCTTCTCCATCAGGCAGTAGGAACTACTTCCTCCTGGATACCTCCACCAGGCCCTCCATCTGTCTCTGCCTACAGAGCAGCTGTTACTTGGGGAAGCAGCCTGTCATGGCACCGGCTCTGTGGACGCTGTCCGCTGGTGCAGGGTAGCAGCTCGAGAAGAAATGTGTCCAAATGTGGGACGAGATGAGCCCAGCACACGGGAGGGACAGCCCGTGGCCCTGTGCCTTCTCGATCGCGCTTTTCCACCCCTCGATCCTCAGCAGAGTGCCCCAAGGTCCCTCTCCTCGGAAGAATGGCTGGAGCCTGGTCCTGGTCCAGGCCAAGCATTCTGGGCATACCCCAGAAGGTATCCTCGTGAAGTCTGCTCTTGCCGGGGAGAATCCCCAGCCACTTCTGGGACAGATGGGGTTAGCCCCACTCCCTTCACCATGACTCTTATGCCCCACCTGGCCCCAGTCCCCGTCAGCATCAGCACCTTCTACGTATATGTATGACATACTTATACGTATGACATATGCGTATGCGTATGTCATACTTATACGTATGACATATGCGTATGGCGTATACGTGTGAAGGCATCACCCTGTTTAGGTAACACTATGCCCCGTGCACCTGGCCCTGCTCTAAGGCTATGTCAGCTGAGTTCACCCCTCACACCAGCCTGGCAGAGGAAACCCTGCTATCACGACCACGGCTATGAAATAAAAACCTTGAGGCAAAGAGAGATCCCTGACTTGCTTCAGCATCACAGCCAGTTAATGAGGGAAGCCAGGGTTTGAGCACGGGCAGATTACAAACACCTATGTAAAATGGCACTTTTGTGACCTCGGCTGTATGGAGAAGACTGAACTTGGCAGGGGGAGTGGAAAGGCTCCAGCGGCTGGGGGAGGTAGGAGGCAAGCACACAGACTCAGCGACTTCTCCAGCAGAACGGGCGTCCATGCTGACAGTGCCCCAGGGCTCTCTGCCGCTAATTCCTCGACTTGTCCTCTAAACTGTATTAACTCCGCCCCCTCCCTCTCGGACAAATTCGTTTTTTTAAAACTAAAGACAAAGTCACTTTCTATAGAGCTCTCTGGTATCTGCTATCACCGCCTTGATTTCAAGGCATTGATGCATTTTGTAAGCCAGAGATCAGCACAGCATTAGACCAGAGTTGTAAAAATTACCTTTTTACTGACAGATACCTATTACTTTTTATTTATTAATCATTGCCTTATTTTCTTGATGCCTTCATAATAAATTATTATTTATTACTGTTTTGCTGCTCTTAACATCTTTTTTTAAGATTTATTTATATATATATGAGTACACTATTGGGGTCTTCAGACACACCAGAAGAGAGCATCAGATTCCACTATAGATGGCTGTGAGCCACCCTGTGGTTGCTGGGAATTGAACTCAGGACCTTGGAAGAGCAGTCAGGGCTCTTAACCACTGAGGCATCTCTCCAGCCCTGCTTTTAACATCTTATCCCTGTTAGGAAGTAAGGATCAAAACAGAACCTTTTCTAATTATCCAAATTATATAATTTGAGTCAGGCATGGTGGCGCACGCCTTTAGTCTCAGCATTCAGGAGGCAGAGGCAGGCGGATCTCTATGGGTTTGAGGCCAGCCTGGTCTACACAGGGAGCTCTAGGCTAGCCAGGACAGTGAGACCTATATTTCTGCAGATGGCAGGTTAGCCCAAAGTGCTGTGGTAACTATATAAGGCCAGGAGACCTTCCTGGCACCGCAGGCTATGCAGGGACACTGCACTGTGCCTCGCTCGATCTGCCCACCTGCACCTGCCCCCACCTTAGCCCCCTTCCACCCACCAGTCAGTCCTCAACCTCAGCTTGAAGTTTAACTCTTAAAAAAGATCCTTCCCCAGCACTTGGGAGGCAGAGGCAGGCGGATTTCTGAGTTCGAGGCCAGCCTGGTCTACAGAGTGAGTTCCAGGACAGCCAGGACTACACAGAGAAACCCTGTCTCGAAAAACCAAAAAAAAAAAAAAAAAAAAAAAAAAAGATCCTTCCCAAAAACCTTCCTTCATCCGAAGTGCCCCTTGGTATCTGGATTCTCTCACTGTGGGACTGTGCACAGATGTGACTCTGTGTCTTTACTGGATGTCCGTCCTCATCCTCACACTGCAGACCCCAGGGGACCAGTGCTGTTACATCTACAGTGCCAGCGGAGGGTGTGGTGGGTAATTGGAACACTGGGACTCAGAACAAGCAACCATCGAGACAGCCTCTCAGACAGCTCCAACCTGGCAGTGTGGGGTTTCGATAGGAATGGGTGTCTTGATCACTGAGGGGCAGCAGCAAACCCCTCAGATCACACAGATCCCATCACTCTCGTAAGGGCGCAAGAGTGTACCCTTGTCTGTTCAGCCCGTGACCCGTGGGGGTCAAAACTGCCCCTCCCCAGTCACCTCCCCAACTGAAGCACTGTATGTATGTCCTCTCTTGGGTCCTCTGCCTTTCCTGGCTCCTCTTTTCCAGGCTCCAGACGCCCAGCTGGTGGAGGGGCCAGGCGGGGTTGAGAAAAAGGGGAAAGGCTCACACGGTGTGTCATCCACACACTCTGGTGAGACTCTGGTCCTACGCTCACCCTCCACATGCTTGAGGCCTTTGCGTGACCAAGGCTGTAAGGTAAACAGCACGAGCGGCCTCTCACCCCCTGAGGCACAAGGGCAGCTGGGGGAGGAGAGGAGCCGCCGAGCTTCAGGTCCTCCTTCATAAGCTAAGTACAGCATGAGCTGAAGACTCCTCACTCCACGTTGGTGTTTCTCTAGGCTCCGCCCCACAGTTACCTGGCAACAGCCAGGTGTGCCCGATTCACTATAAAAGGGACTGCTGGTCCCTCTTCCCCCTCTCCTGCTTCTTACCCCCTCTCTCCCCACTCCCCTCTTACCTCTCTCTCCACATGCTCATAGTCAGCCTCTCTCTCTCTCTCTCTCTCTCTCTCTCTCTCTCTCTCTCTCTCTCTCTCTTTCTCTCTCTCCCCTACCCTCTCAAGTCCCCTCCCCATGCCCAGAACAAACTCATGGTTGTGTGGCTGGTCCCTCAGAAGGACCTGCAGAGGCGCCCCTCCCCCCACACCATACCATGCCTCCACCACATATCTCTGGTCTCTCCTATCTTTTTATAAAACACAACACTCCAGGGTTGGGCCCGTGCAGAGGTGTTGCATAACCTGAGGGTGACAAGCTCAGCTTTCACCGACCGGGCATACGCTGAACAGACACGGCTGCATTCTTCCACCCTTCCGCTGCCTGGCACGTGCCCAGGTAAAGTGACGTCACTCTCTGCAGCTTCATTTCCCGTTTAGTGACCCTGAGGAGCCATGAGGGTTAAAGGGCAGGACGCTGACGTGGCAGGTCCTGAGTGCGTGGTGCACAGGCCACTGGCGAGATTACCTGCACGTTCTCCTCCGTCACCTCGATCTCTGCGGTGTAGATGTAGTCGATGAGTTTGCTGAGGGTCTGCCCGTCCACGTCCTTGATTTCGATCTTCTTGGCTTTGCTCTCAGACATGTCACCTGCAGTTCCAGAACAAAACAGGAAAGGACGGGAATGTGGCACCTGCGGCCAATTTGCCTCCTGCGTCACTGTCTTGGAAACAATTCGGGCGCTTGCCTGTGCCCCCAGAAACCACTAGAGAGAGTGGGGCACAGGGACATCAAGGTCATAACGACCTTAGGTCACTCATACACCGGCTGTTGGCATTCTGTGTTCTGCCACCCGTTTCTGAGGACCAGGCTTTCAACCGCGCTTGCCGCTTGCCGGCAACTGTATCCGAGGCCAGGCAGTGGAGCAAGCCTTTACCGGCCCTGAAGGAGGGCAGGATTTGTGAGAGGAATCTAAATATGCACACATTATCATGACAACATGAATAGTATTTGTTAATCACTAACTATAGCCAAACACTGGGTGAAGCACTTTAAATTCTTGCCTCCTCCAAACTTCACAGAAATGGGTGATGGTTGTAAAAATTAGCTTTATTTTTACATAGAGAAAAAAACAAACAAACAAAAAAAGGAAAGCCCGGGAAGGGAGCTCATTCATCCTGTGGTCACACTCTAACTGCCAAGGTGGGTGAAGGGGAGTCTGAGTGCAGAATCCACAGCCTGAAACACCATGACACACAGTCCCGGGTAGAAGTACAGAGAAGGGACACAGACCACAACCGGAAGCTATAGGAGGCTCCCGGGAGAGCGTATACTTCTCTGGGAGTGACAGGATGAAGAGAAGAAGTTCAAGAGACAGCAAAGAGCGGAAGGAGGGGCCAGGTGTGGGCCAAGAGAAAAGAAGAAAGGCTCCAAGAGGGTACTGTGTCTGAGAGACAGAGAGGCTGGCGTGGCTGGGCACAGGCACAGGACACGGAAGGAAGCTGGGTACACGTGGCCATGGCGGGGGACAGAGGGGGAGCCGTACGCATCTCACAGGGAGCTTCATGGCAAGTGCTAGGTCCTACCCAGGAGAAGGACAAGATCAGGGGGAGTGTCGTCCTCGAGGACTTCATTCATGAGTGCTACATCATTCTGTTCTTCGCTCTCCCACTGCAACCCCTCTCACACCCCACAACTCCCTCTAAAAGTCATGGCCTTTCCTTACACACACACACACATACATACACACACCATAAATATGACCTGCGGAGTCCAGGCAGTGTTGCTAATATGTCTATGTGTTTAGGGCTGACCATTCAAGATCGGATAAACTAAGGGTGTGGGGAGGCTCCTCTCTGGAAAGGACCCTCTTGCTCTCACTCTCGCTGTATGTGTGTGTGCGTGTGGGTGTGCATGTGCATGTGCATGTGTGTAATCATTAACTACCTGTGGATCTTCATCTAGGGATGGCATCCCATGAGATTTTCCCCAACCATGGTGACGTGCCAACTGGCCGTTGTCATTTGGAGGTCCTGATGTGGTTGTGATTTCATAGGTGCAGCTCCTGTCATAGGTAGAAGACACTGGCTCTCAGCAGGCATGTCTGCTCCTCTGGCTCTTACAGTCTTTCTGCTTGCTCTTCTCCAGTGCTCCCTGAGCCTTTGGAGAGGAGCTGTGTCATCGGTGTGTTGACGGGATGGGGGGAGGGGGGTGGACATTCTATGGTCAGGATTTTGACCCGATGTGAATTTCTCTGATGGTCTACAGAAGGAGATTTCTGAATGAAATCCTGGATGCAGAGGTGGGAGAGAGCTCAGCTGGAGGTGGGAAGAGCTGCTGGGAGTCCCTGGTAATAACCCAAGGACGAGTCTGCAGCCGGGAAGCAAGAGCAGTAGCAGCACCGCACACCCGGTCACAAGACCCCGACAGAGAACCAGCCTCTTCAGCAAGTTCAGGGACTCGAGGCAGCAGACAGTGGAGACACCAATCAGCGGGCAATGCGACACCAGAAGATGACACAGCCAGAAGCCCTGGTGTGAGCAAACAGCCTGTTTGTTGGCTGTTCTCTCTCGGGCTTGTGCCAGCACCTAGAAGATTCGGTACAGTATGACACTGGGCTCCCGTCGCCCAAGAAAATAAGGTGCAACGCAATACGTGGGCTCCTGACGCCCACCCCCAAGTTACACATCACGCCATCAGTCCACGGCACCCACCCTGCCACTCCTGTCACGTGACTCGAACAGGGAAAGTGGGTGGCTTTGGATTTGTCAAATCCTGCCTGCTTGTCAGACAAATGAGGCCAGGAGCTCCCACGTCTTTCCCTTCTCTGAGTCCTGTGAAGGTCAATGACTAGAACTCACTGCGTCCTGAGAGGAGGTTGTGGTAAGAAGGCAGGAGGGAAAGGTGGTAGACTCCTCCTGCCCCCCAAGATGGAGTCCCAATCTTCCTGCCCCCTAAGAAGGGTCCCAATCCTCCAGAATTTATGCTGAGTCATAAACAGAAAAACAAGTGCAGGCAAGGAAATCCGAAGTTTGTTTTCTTCCTCCAAACGGCTATTCAGAAGTTCACTAACGAGGGTCCAAATGCTCACTGTATCACAGAGATAAGCTAAAGAACATAGGCCTTAGAAATAGGATTATGAAAGAGCAGCCAGCTGTCAGGACCCGGAGGCATGTGGTCAGGCCCCAGGCCACAGCCTTTCCCTCTGTGGAACCTGTGTGGGAGTCAAGTCAAGGTTTTTGAACTTCAGATAAACAATCAGAAACTACTAAACCCGTGTGAATAATCTGAGTGTGTGTGTTCACATACGCATAGGTGTGGAGGTCAGAGCGGTTCTATTTTCTGGGACAATAACAGATTGATCAAATTCTTTCAGGTTTCTGTGGCCTGTAAGAGGTAAGCAGGCGTCTCCGGACTGTGTGTCAGCATCCCGTGCGGCGCTCACAGTGAGTCCGCAGTCTCTCCGGCAGTGTTCACCGATGCATGGCTGTTCCGCTTTACACCACCCTGAACACTATGTGCACTGGGCAATGCCAAGAAACTGCCTGCAACACGTCGGCTCAGCCTCAAGGACGGGCTGCTTTACGGGCTGTGGCATTTTTACAGCATATGTAAGCTGTTCTGCACCTACAGGAACAGAATCGTTTAAATATGGAAAACTAAGAATTTTCAGAATGTCTCTACTGCCATTCTTCAGCGTGCACCAAAGCAGCGTGCCGTGTTGTGTTGGAATATGTGGCGTTAGAAATTGCTGTCTGATGCAAAGGAGACTGCGGCAGAGGGAAGTACAGAATGGGAAAGATCATTTGCTAGCTACACTGTAGACACAGGGTTACCAGTTAGAATACATAAGACAAACAACTGAAGGTCAGCGAGTAGAAGCATTTACCACACAAGGCATTCCTATAGGAGATGGGAGGGGGAGGCAGTAAGCGGGAGACAGAAGAATCTCAAGCAGCTGGAAGGCCAGCCTGGGCTACCAAGTGGTGAAGGAACTCTATTTCAAACACGGTGAGAAGGAAAAGAACCAACACCTCTGACTTCCACATGTGTGCTTACACTCACATATACACACAAACATATATGCATACACACACACACACACACACACACAAACACATACACACAAACTACAAAATTAAGAACAGACACTGAGTCAGTAAGTAAGCTAATTAAGTATTTCTCAAAAGTAGAAGCAAAAGCTTAAAAAACATTAAAACTGTCCAATATCATTAACCATCCATCACAGCCCAGTCGGAAGGACTACCACCAAGAAAATCAGTAACAATAAATGCTTTTGAGAACGTGTGGAGAGAGAAGTGTATTCACAGCTGGCGGGAGTGTAAACTGGAGAAGCCGTTTTGGTAATCCAGTTCCCAAAAAATTAGACAGAGAACTCCTTGATAAGACAGCTACACCAGTCCTGAACACACACTGAACACATCCATGTGTGTTGGTGTCTGTCGATGTCCCATTCACAACAGCAAGGAGGGGAGAAAACAGGGCGTCGAGCAACAGCCAAGCGGGAAATAAACATGTCCTCCGCATACACAAGGGACTTGTATTCTAACGTAAAGTGAAATGAAGTCTACAAGAAAACATTATATTAAGCAAGGTAACCCAGGTTCAAGAAGCCGAATATTGTGTGTAGAGCTTAAGTTCCTAGTTCTTAATGTTTTTGTGTGGATGTGTGTGTATGTTGGGGCGGGGTCATATAACAGAAAATGGCCACCATGAGAGCAGGGATAAGGAACAGAGATGTCAGAGAGTGAGGAGCCGGAGACCAGAACACAGGCGACCTGAAGGGAAAAGGCCGCGGGGGGGGGGGGGGGGCTGGCTAAAGACACGTAAAAGAGGCAGAGGGACAGTGGGGACAGGAATCAATAACTATTGTGTTTGAAATACCAAAATACTCTGTATGCTGGCTAAAAATGCATGTCTTTTAAAAATTGCTGTTTGAATTTCTGACCTGAATTTCAGTTTTTAAGTTTCTCTATAAATTCTGATTTATGATTAGCACAGCAACTTTGAGAAGGTTCTAAACATACTTTTGCCACCTTAAACTATGTATGTATATACAATGCACTATGCATGTATGTGCAGTGCATTATGTGTGCATGTATGTGCAGTGCACTATGCATTTATGTGTAGCAGCACTACCTATGTATGTGCAGCGTCACTATGTATGTATATGGAGCAACACTATGCATGTATGTCCAGCGGCACTATGCATGTATGTGCAGTGGTACTATGCATGTATGTTCAGTAGCACACACAAACACACACGCAAACATACAAAATAAATAAATGCTTAAAAAGAGTTCCCTTGTAATGAACTAAGAGATGTAAGGGGGGGAACTTGGAGGGCTAGAGAGATGGCTCAGCGGTTAAGAGCACTGACTGCTCTTCCAGAGGTGCTGATTTCAATTCCCAGCACCCATATGGTGGCTCACAACCATCTGTAATGGGATCTGATGCCCTCTTCTGGTGTGTCTGAAGACAGCTACAGTGTACTCATATAAATAAAAAAGGTAAATTGAGAGACAGAGAGAGAGAGAGAGAGAGAGAGAGAGAGAGAGAGAGAACTGTAGTCATATAACTGTAGAAAACAATTTTATAATTTTCTAAAATTTTCTGTGTTCACTTATGTGTGTGTTCTCTGTGTGTGTGTGTGTGTGTGTGTGTGTGTGTGTGTGTGGTGCTTGCATGACTGTGTGTTGACATGTGTGTCACAGCAGACGTAAGCATTTGAGGACAACATTCGCGTCCCATTTTTGGCCAGTGGGTCCCAGGGATCAAACTCCTGTCCTGGGGCTTAGCAGCAAGTGCCTTTCTCACCTGCTGAGCCATCTTGCCGGCCCTGATTGTATTAACCCCTGTGAAACAGCAGAAATGACTATACCAAATTAAGATTTTAGTTTAAATTGGCCCTGAAAATGGCAGTAACAATAGTCCCCATGCTAGACTGGGCCCTCGGCTAAGTGATATCCACAGAACGCCCTTCAACCCTTGTCACAGTCCCCAGAGCCGAGTGGCCTTACTGCCATCTGACAAATTATTGAATTGCCATTTCAAGAGGTGTTTATACACAGATGAAAGACTTGAAGTCGGCCCAACTCTAGACCTACTCTAGATTCATGTCTAATAATAGACTCTAGATTCGCATCTGATAAATCCCTCCATATTTTGACCCCCGACTCTGGCCAACGGCTTTGACAAAAGTTTAAACATGGGTCAACAGTCTAAGGGCGAGTCACCATCCGATACCTAGCGACTGAGAACCAAGAGGCCGAGGTCTTGTCCCCTCAGCACATAACTGAGGAGCCTGGCTCGAAACAAACGCTGAGGAAGGGTTTTTCAGGGCGGGAGCCAAAGGAGGAAGGTTTCTCTTGGTAGCCCATGTCGCTGTGAGCTGCAGTCATTCTTGATGGAGAGAAGCCATCCAGGGGCCTGCTCATTCTTTGTTTGGTTTGGTTTGGTTTAGTATAAGACAGCGTCTCATTATGTAGCCCAAGCTGTCCTCAAATTCATAATCCTCCAGCCTCAGTCTCCCAGGTGCCACCACATCCAGCTAGGATCTTGGCCCTTCTTGACGGTCCACTAACCTCTAATAGTTTAACACAATAGTTATAGAAAATAGAAACTTAGTCCCTGTAACGCTTCCCATCTCTGAGATCAACCCAAGGAGAGAGCCGCCCGGGGCCACCGCTGCTGGCCTTTTCCCAGGGCGCTCTGCCAGACACCCAGAGAAACTCATTTTACATATCTGTATCTCTGCTTGTCGTATATCAACATGCATGTCCAATGAGGGGCAGACATTTGTTATTCAGCTAGCACATGCCAAATACGCCCCACATGCTAGATCTAGGACCTAAGTGAACGAGCCGTGATCTGCCCTCACTGAGCTGTCTGGTGGTTGGGTTTATGGGGGATGGAGGTAGATAACATCAAACTCACAGCTGCAAAGGGTATTAAATATAGAAAAGGGGATGCTACTCAGAAAGACTGTCAGCCAGGAATCCCTGCACCCCGGCTCTGAACACACAAGAACACATTTGCTTTCCTGGTCATGGAGTCCACTGCTCCCATTGAATTGATTTATATTTAAAAGCCAGGTCTGCAGAGTGAGTTCCAGGACAGCCATGGCTACACAGAGAAACCCTGTCTCAAAAAAGAACAAAAAACAAAAAACAAAAAAACAAAAAAACAAAAAACAAAAAAACAAAAACAGAAATCTACTGATCTGGAGGTGACATAACTATTTAGACATGTAAAGGTTTGAGGACATTAGCTTCCTTCTTTTTCCAGTGGGTTTCAGGGATCAAACTCCTGTCTTCAGGGTTGTCGGAAGACATGAGATTAGGGGAAAGTGTCCCAGAAGATGCAATAGACGTCAGGGAGAAGGTGACCATTATAGAAGTATAAAAAGTTCAGTCTAGGATTAGTGAGGTGGATCAGCACAAAACCACTGACCAATAAAAGCTGACCTGGCTCCACCAGGAACCCGTGAGACAAGGAGAGAAGCAACCCTCAGAGCTGTCCTGTGGCCTCCCCACACACTCTGTGGGGTGGCATGCATACATGTGGGGGGAGCACACACACAAACGCATGCATACATGCACACATATGCAGGATGCAGGATCTGGGCTGCCTACATGTCAACAGACAGCATTAAAGAGTCCAGACTTTTCCTGTGTAGGTAGTAGGAAGCTCTGACAGAGTTTCAGCAGCTGAGGATGCATCATATGCTTGTCTGAGGAAGATCACTGTAGCTACACCACGTTAACTGGCTCAGGGGGCGGGAAGAACAAACCCGGAAGCAGGTCACCCAATGAGAAAGCCCCTGTAGACAGCAAGGGAGAGACTCTGCTGTCCCGCACTAAAGGATTTGATTTGAAGTCTTGAGGACACTGCATTTGAACCTTGAACTCAGTCCTCTCTCAAAACCATAGAAAACCCCAAAGAACAATTAATTCCATGCCCCTATCAATTACAAGAGTCTGCATCCTAGATTCTACAAGCACACTGAATGTACAAATGAGATCCTTTTAGAAGAAAGACTGCCAAACAGGAACGGGCGGCAGAGACTCAACCGAGCAAAAAAGATAAACATTCTTAATTATCACACAAGATTCAAGAAGTCTAGAAAAACCACTGACTTGCCCTCCAGACAGTCCTGTCCCATGATTAGGCCCATCCTCAAGCCTAAACAAAGGCTTAACAATGAGAAGCAGCATATTGGCAGAAGGCCTCTGAAGAGCATGTCCTTGCAGGGCAGAAAAGGCTGTGTTCAAGAGTCCTTGTGTTATAGAATTCTCCCTTCCTCCTGTCTTAAATGCTCTCTACTGTAATTTAATCCTGTGCACCAGGCAGAAAGAAAACAGAAAAAGACGTACCCCTTAAATGATCCCTCACAAGTGTTAAGATGTTGTTTTTAACCCTCACCCAAGTTCTAAGATGTGCCTTTCCAAATCAGTGGGCTAGAGCTGAGCTCTTAAGGCCCACTTGAGTTGTTAACCTCACATACAGCAAAAAGAAATATTCTGCCAGGCGGTGGTGGCGCACGCCTGTAATCCCAGCACTTGGGAGGCAGAGGCAGGTGGATTTCTGAGTTCGAGGCCAGCCTGGTCTACAGAGTGAGTTCCAGGACAGCCACGGCTACATAGATAAACCCTGTCTCGGAAAACAAACAAACAAACAAACAAAATCCATCTTCTCCCTGAAGCCCAGCCAGTCTTCCACCACGCTGAATGGCCCGCACGATCTTACTGCCAAAGCCTAACTTCCATCTCTTAGGAAAAAATAAGGTTATTTCCTGTCCTGCCTTTATCCCTAGGCTGGGTAAGAAGCAAAGAAGCCAGTGAGAGTGTGAAGGCTAGACCACAGTGAGGAAAAACACCCCAGCGTCCAAAGCATCTGGGGCCCCATCCCTCCTCTACCTGCTTAGGTAGCAACAGAAGGAAAGTCCTGTGTACCCATAATGATACTTAACATTTTTTCCTCCACTCTCAGAATGGCAACTGCTGCCAGGCAGTGGTGGCACACGCCTTTAATCCCAGCACTTGGGAGGCAGAGGCAGGTGGATTTCTGAGTTCGACGCCAGCCTGGTCTACAGAGTGAGTTCCAGGACAGCCAGGGCTACACAGAAACCCTGTCTCAAAACAACAACAACAACAACAACAACAACAACAAAGAATGGCACCTGCTACCACTGTAACAGCCACTACCACCATCACCCTCACTACCACACTATTATTACCATCACCATCACTGCCATCATCATTACCACCACCATCACTGACATCATCATCCATCATCATGACCACCAACACCACCAACACCACCATCACTAGCATCACCATGGCTTGCATCATCACTACCATCATCATGACCACTGTGACCATCATCACCACCACCATCATCACCATAACCACTACTGCCATCAATGACTATAATACACGAGGATCAAGAAAAATTGAACCAGGTTATTACCAAGGTTTTATTTGGGTTGAAAGCCCAAATACGTTTTATTTTAGCTACTATGATAGAACTAAGGCCCTGAGCTCACATACCCCTTAGGCCTCAATTTCTTTTTCTTTTTTTTTTTTTTTTTGTTTGTTTGTTTGTTTGGTTGGTTGGTTGGTTGGTTTGGTTTGGTTTTTCGAGACAGAGTTTCCCTGTGTAGCCCTGGTTGTCCTGGAACTCACTGTGTAGACAGACCAGGCCGGCCTCAAACTCAGAAATCTGCCTGCCTCTGCCTCCCAAGTGCTGGGATTAAAGGTGTGCGCCACCACCGCCCAGATCTCAATTTCTTTAATACCATAGAATGAGGCTTGTTTTTTAATGTATCTAGAGGACATGTATATCAAGAGCTCTGAATAAAAGCACAGCAGGATGCAGAGTCCAGGGTAAAGGGCATAATAAAAGGAGGATAAGGTGGACTGGAGAGATGGCTCAGTGGTTAGGAGCACTGACTGCTCTTCTAAAGGTCCTGAGTTCAAATCCCAGCAACCACATGGTGGCTCACAACCATCCACAACAAGATCTGATGTCCTCTTCTGGAGTGTCTGAAGACAGCTACAGTGTACTTACATATAATAAATAAATAAATCTTTTAAAAAGAAAAAGAAAAAAGAAAGAAAGGTGGGTCAGCAGTTTAAAACACATTGCTCTTGCAAAGAACTCAGGTTCAATTCCCAGCTCCACATTGGGCAGCTTACAATGGTCTGTAACTCAAACTCCAGGGGATCCACACCTCTGGTCTATGGGAACCTGAACTTATGTGTACATACCCACAGAGAGACATGTAGTTTAAACTAACAATAAAAATAATAAATCTCTTTTTAGGGAGACAGAGAGGAGTTGGCCAGGCTGTCAGGTGTGTCTGTGGCAATGCAAGATAGCAGAATGAGAGTCTTATGCATTCCATATTCATGACCTTACGGATGGCAGGCAGTACACAATCCTACGGGCCTCCCTTCTTCATCTCTGCTAAAAGCAGTGGAAGCAATTAAGCTACATGTCCACGCCAGACAGGGCGTGTAGCTTTAGACGGGCAGGATGGATGTCTCCTGTGGTATCATGGGGGCATGGTCTGGGGTGTGGAGTCACACTCAAAACAACCACGGAATGGAAAGACTGCAGTATTTAAGCCTGACTGAAAGACTGCACCCCAGGCCTCAGTCAGAAGAAAGCCATGTGCACTTTCCTTTCCTCTGGCTTTGAACATGCCGAGAGAAACGGACAGGAGACCACCTGGGCTGTTTTGCATTGAGTTTATGCCATTTAAAGCCAAATCTGGTAAGGAGGAACACTTTGCAATGTTATTTGGGAGTTTTTTTTTTTTAACCTCTACCAGATCTTAAGCAGAGCCAAGAGGTCTCTAACACACCCGAGTCTTACACAGTGCTCATAAGCGGACAAACTGGGACAACTGAGGGTCTAAATGATGTGTCTCAAAAAAAAAAAGATCAGAAAATGTAAACAAACAAAAAAGTAAAAAACCTGCGTATACTTCAGCAAGTCAGGAGCATAACTTCTCCAAGTGCATACTCATAGATACGTGTATGTACAAACTATTTTTGTCTTCAAAATGTCCATGGCTGGGGCTGAAGAATGGGTCAATAGTCAGGGCTTGTTTCCTTACAGAGGACTCAGATTCAGTTCCCAGCCCCCACATGGTGGCTCACAAGCGTCCCTAACCCTGGTCTCAAGGGATGCAAAGCTGTCTTGTGACCTCGGTGGGCACCAGGCATGCACAAGGTGCACGTACATACATGCAGGCAAAACACTGACACACCTAAAATAGATAGAGCTAAGGTAGACTTGTTTCAACGTGGGTGGTCTTTAGCCACGTACTTCCTGTCATCGGAATCCAGTCTAAGAAAACGATTAGAAATGTAAATAACGATTAGGATGCAAAGATTCCCACGAAAACGCTAGCTGTGACAGGAAATGTTACTTGTGCGCCAGCAAGTAGGGGATGCATGTCCAATTAGGAGGGATCTTATGAAGTCTTCGTGGACGTGGAACCATGGTAAAGGTGGACCACTAAGGGAGCCGGGCGTGGTGGGGCACGCCTGTAATCCCAGCACTTGGGAGGCAGAGGCAGGTGGATTTCTGAGTTGGAGGCCAGCCTGGTCTACAGAGTGAGTTCCAGGACAGCCAGGACTACACAGAGAAACCCTGTCTCAAAAAACCAAAAAAAAAAAACCAAAAAAAAAAAAAAAAAAAAAAAGACATACCAGTGAGGCTGTTTACTAAGCACCTGTCAGTGGCAGGTGATGGGTAAGCAGATATAGCAATAACTGAAAAGGAAGATCAGAGATTAGGGGAGTGTTCAAATAAGCAATAACACTAAGGAGAAGTGTAAGGCATGCTGGGGGCAGGTGGCAACTGGATTCAAGGAAGTTTGGAAGGACCGTTAAGCAAGATTCCACGAATGCTCGTGCAAGACTAAGGCACTGATGCTTAAATCATAATGCCGGTGAAGGGGAGCTAGGCAGAACAGAAATGGGAGGGGAAACATCCCAGGTTAATAGCAGTTTTTAAATGCGCATTTATGAAAGCATGGCTACTGGAACATACGTGAACTCATTTGTGCCCAAAGACATGTTGTTTATGTACAAGTCTAGAAACGGGGCCTCGGAAAGGGCAGTCACCTCAACGCCGTGGTGCTCGCATTTATCCCTGTTTTCATTTCCCCTCGCCTTTTGCTTGTTCACGTTCTGATTTTTCTTTCTGTCGTCAAGAAGTGTGAAAGATATTCCGATGGATGATAAAGGAGTAGGACTGGAGCGCAGGCAGGCTGTGCAGAGTCACGTGGAGGGCGTGGGCTGTGGAGAGCATTAGAGCTCCCTCCTCTCCCGATTCTCCCTCCCTTCAGCCGAGATCAGGCGCAGAAGCATGCGCTCCCCTGCCTCCACTGTTCTGTTTGCTAAGGTATCTCTAACCGCCCCACAGCCACGCTCCTTCGAGCCAATACTGTACTATCTCTAAGCAGACTCCTCTGTCAATGCTGAACTTGAGAGATCATGCATACAAAGAGAGACTGGCTGAGCTGTGCGCTGAGACCGTGGCTTGAATAACTATTGGAGATGAGATGGATTGTTCTAAAACACCTAGGTTCCGGTGATGGACCGAGGAGGAGAGGAACTAAAGCCCTCGCTGCTTGAGTCTGAGACACTCTGAAGGAGGCTGGCCCCAGGTCCGCAGGTGGTGAACGCGGCAGGTTTTCCAGGCTGTAGGGTAGAAAGTCTGTCCTGGCTCAAGGGAGCCAACCTTACTCATTCTCTGTTAAGGGCAGAGTGCGCTCCTCACGGACAAGACACGCCTCCCAGGCTCCCAAAGCCCACAGCAGAGCAGGGGACACTTCATCCCCACGTTAACAAAATAGGTGCATCCCGCTGTGAGTGTGTAAGACGTGGTGTCTTAGTTACAGACACCGTGACCGAAGCAACTCTTATAAGGACATTTAACTGGGGCTGGCTCACAGGTTCAGAGGTTCAGTCCATTACCATCAAGGCGGGAGCATGGCAGCGTCCACGCAGGCATGGTGCAGGAGGAGCTGAGAGTTCTACATCTTCATCTGAAGGCTACTGGTGGAAGACTGACTTCCAAGCACCTAGGATGAAGGTCTTAAAGCCCACACCCACAGTGACACACCTACTCCAACAAGGCCACACCTACTCCAACAAGGCCACACCTACTACAAGAAGGCCACACCTATTCCAACAAGGCCAAACCTCCAAATAGTGCCACTCCCAGGATCTGACATATTCAAACCATAACACATGGTAACAAACAGGTCAAACAAGAGTCCCATCTTCACAAGAAATGAGGAGACAGGTTAAAAAACAGACAGCTATAGTTTAAAACAAATAGTTCTGACATAGGATGGAAAGCACCTTTGTGCGGAGCTATGATGGTGGTAGGTGGGGCTGGTCTGTGGAGTGCGCATGCGCAGCATGAGAGCCAGCGCACACGTGTTGTAGTCACGAGGGGACAGGCCAGAACGCAAGAGGATGGATACCACACTCAGAGCAAGCACAGGCCACTTAGAAACCATGTGGCAGGGACACCTGACCAGGCCTAGGTGACTCACAGGCCCAGATGGCATCTCCTGTGGCCGTCATTAGGAAAGAGCGATCCACGCACGTGGTACAGAGAGATGCTGACAACGGAAAGCTCAGCCGACGGGTTTCAGGGATTCAGCCCGAGCATAGCGCATGTGAGATCCTTAGGCAAGGCGACTTCTTCCCCGAAAACGGTGCTGCAGACTGGTTATTCTGCCCTCCTCCACGTGTCTACACCCTTCCCGTGCTACAGGGGACCCCTGGCTCCTGTCTGGGAGAAGTGACCAGAGAAGAGCAAGGTGTAGACTCCGTGGGAAAGCACTAGGGCAGGTGATAAGAAGCCGAGTCCTACTCAGAGGCTATGTCCCGTAAGCAGATCTCTCTTCTCTGCCTCAGCCCTCAGCAGGCCCAGTAGATGGTCCGGAAGTCCCCACCACCCCGTTAACAAGAATCCAGCGTGACTGTGGCGGTGGCGCTTGAGCCTAAGGAACCCTTTGCCCCTGTCGGTTCCCGTGGGGTCCAGCCGGCCCGGCTGAAGCTCCGGTTCCCACCAGTTGTCCACCGCACGAAGTACTCAGCACAGATGACCCTCCTAACAGGCTGCATAGCTTTGCCTTTCCCCCGTGCCACCCCCATCCTTCCCCCCACCTCATGCGCCCACCCTCGGTATTCTTCCAGCACCTCAGGTTGCTGGGCACCCTCGCCATACCTGTAAACATTGCACAGAAGTAAGGGCTGCAGGCTGCCAGGACCACGCGGTGGGCCTCTACCTCCACGTCTTCTGCCACGATCATCACGTCACACAGCAGCCGCTTACTGTAAGACACCAGTGGGGCGACAGAGTCACGGCATGGACACCACGCCCCCCACCCCACCATCCCACCGGATCACACACTACTGGCATGGAGGCAAAGGGCGGTCCGACTACTCTCAGTCTATTGAGCCCAAGGCTGCTTCGTTTGTCTTCAGGACCCTGATCCCCAGGTTCTGCCGCAGCTAATAAGGACAAGGGTGGCTCAGGGACTGACTTAGTCCCAAGGGATGACATGAGCATGCCATCAGCAAGACCCGCCCCCTAGGGCTCCACTGCATATGCAACACTAGTCAGAAACCAGTCAGACTCTGGTGTTTCTCCCAGATTTAACACCGTCACCTAAAGACACCCTTACACACCCTGCTCCCAACAACCTCGGGCAAACTCCAACTGCTGAGATCTCTGAGAATCTTGCCGGGGGCTGCGGCTCTGTGGTAGTACACCTGCCCAGCATAAAGTCATGAGTTCAAGCTCATGTACTGCTAAAAAGAAAAGGAAACCACTGTCTGGGGCCAAGTACACAGCTCGGCGGGTAAAAGAGCTTGGTGCACAGGCGTGAGGATTTCAGTTCAGAGTCCCCGCGCCCACTTTCAAAAAGTCAGGTGCGACTGTTAGCATGCCTGCAGCTCCCGGGCTTGTGAGGGGTGACGAGAGTAAGATCTGTAGGAATTGCTGGCTACCAGTCTAGCTCTGAATTCAATAAGAGGCCCTGTCCCAAGAGAACACTGCATCAGAGATTGGTAGTGTCATGGATTAAGTAGAACACCTGATGCCTTCCTCTGAGCTCTGAATAAAGCCCCATATACATATGTGTACACACACACACACACACACACAAACACACAATCTTAAGGTCTGAGGATACGACTCAGTTGGTAAAGTATCTGCTGTTAAAGCATGAGAGGACCTGAGTTCAATCCTCCAGGAAGCCACTTTTAAAAGCCAGGCGCCGTGATGCAGGCCTCTAATCCCAGCACTAGGAAGGTAGAGACAAAATTATCCCTAGGCTTGCTGGCTGGCCTGTCTAGTCAAATATGCAAGCTCCAAGTTCAGCGAGAGGCTTCATCTCTAAAAACTAAACATACAATAAAACATACGTGTATATTGCAATACCAACATGCAAGGCATGACGTGTCCATGGACACAGGACTGGCACAGTATGTTATGAGGGCATAGTGGCTATTCCTGGTTGTCAACTTGACTCTATCTGGAATGAACTATAATCCAGAACTGGAAGGCTCACCTGTGAGCCTAATCTGGAGGCTGGGAGATACAAGTTTCTGACCTGGATCTCAGCATGGAGATCTTGAGGCATAGTGGCTATGAATCCCAGAAGATCAAGACAAGGAGATCTCTGAGTTCAAGGTCAGCCTGAGATAAAGCAAGTCCCAGATCCAGGCATGGTGGCACACACCTTTAATCTGGGCCACACCTTCTGCTGGAGACCTACATAAGGACATTGGAAGAAAGAAGGTTTGCTCTCTCTTCTTCGCCTGCTTGCCTTGTGGGACTGAGCAACTGCTAGATCCTTGGACTTCCATCCACAGCTGCTGCTGACCATTGTTGGGGAGTTGGACTACAGACTGTAAGTCATCAACAAATGCCCTTACTATATAGAGACTATCCGTAAGGTCTGTGACTCTAGAGAACCCTGACTAACACAGGGGGTGACCAAACTGGATGTGAGGCCTGTACCACAGGAGAGAATTCAGGCCTGGTGCTGCAAACCTGGTCAAGAGCCCATGGCTCAAGAGGCCATAATCTTTAGGAGGGAACCTACTGTTATTGGCTTGCTAAACGGTATGCTGTCCCACAGCCTAGGTGCATACTTATAAACCACCGTTTAGAGCTACCAGCAGTCTTGACCAGAGAACCTTTTCACTACAATGGTGTGGACTTAATGCAGAGACTCAAAGCTGGTCATGCTGAGAATAAGTGTCTACTGAATGTTGACCGTGACGTGTATCAGTCTCCAGCCCAAGGCTCAGGGAACGTCATAGAACACAGAAAGGATCTAAGAGCTGGAGGCTGGAGGCTGTGAAACTCTGTCTTCAGGATGCGGACACTGCCCTTGCTCTCGTGAACTCTGCAGCTATGATTAGCCCCGCAAGGCTGAGTCAGCAAGGTAAGTCAACA
Organism: Apodemus agrarius; assembly: GCA_964023405.1. Classification (NCBI taxonomy): domain Eukaryota; kingdom Metazoa; phylum Chordata; class Mammalia; order Rodentia; family Muridae; genus Apodemus; species Apodemus agrarius. The sequence goes on along the minus strand of OZ030019.1, from coordinate 6,147,490 downwards.
CTCAGACGAGAAGCCCTTATCAGCCAAAAGGAGAGGACGGAAAAGGGAGCTGGGGGCATGTTGGGGTGCCTGGGACTTGGGAGAGGAGTTTGGGTGTACATATGATCAAGAAACATTGTTTGCATGTATGAAATTATCAAAAAGTTAAAGATATTCTATTTAAAATGAAATGGAGAATGCTTAAGGGAGATGCCCAACACTGAGCTCTTGGCCTCCACATGTATGTACACACATGATGATTCGTGAGCCTCTAAACACAACACACACACACACACACACACACACACACACCAGAACTTTCTATCTTTTCACATGGCTGTCACCCTTATTTCACCGTGAACTTGGAAGAGGAATTAGCATATGTAAGCTTGTACCCTGGACACCAGGATGTATACCTGTCACATAATAGGTCCTGCATCTTTATAAACAAATAATGAAATGACTCTCGGCCAGGCATGGTGGCGCACGCCTATAATCCTAGCACTTGGGAGGCAGAGGCAGGCGGATTTCTGAGTTCGAGGCCAGCCTGGTCTACAGAGTGAGTTCCAGGACAGCCAGGACCATACAGAGAAACCCTGTCTTGAAAAACCAAAAAAAAAAAAAAAAAAAATGAAATGACTCAATCCATGTTCACTGACAGGGTGGTGGAGAGCTGGGCTTGGTGGCATGGGTCTGTAATCCTAGCTATTCAGAAGGCTGAGGCAGGAGGATCATGAGTTCAAGGCCACAGGTGAATGGTCTTGTGAGACCTAGTGAGACCGTATCTCAAAACAAAAAGTAAAATAGGCCTTTGGGCAGTGGTTCTCAACCTGTGGGTCGTGACCCCTTTGGCAAACCTCTATCTCCAAAAATATTAATATTACAATTTGTAAAAATAGAAAAAGTAGCAACAAAAATGATTTCATGGTTGGGGGTGACCACAACATGAGGAACTGTATTAAATGTTTGCAAAGTCAGGAAGGTTGAGAACCACTCACTTAGGGTATAGGAGTGGAGGGGTACCTGTCTGGCATATTTAAGATGCTGGGTTCACTCCCCAGCATCTCATAATAGAAAAAAAATGGATATATGAGAACCTAAGGGTGCCCCAAGACCCTGCCAATCCAAGATCTTTTCCATCACCCTTCCAAGTCATTGATGTAATATCATTTGCTGAACTGTCTTATCTAGGCATTTCTCCCCCAGATACAATCTCACTTAATCCTCTCTACAACCAACTCACCCAGGTAAGGCTAATTATTATGCCTGTACCCTTCAGTGGGGGAACTGAGGCCCAGAGAAATCAAGGAACACAGGAAAGTGGAAATGGGATTTTAAAGCAAGTAATTGAGTTCCCAAGCTCCTTCTGTGGCACCCTGATCACCACTCATCTCTTCCTTAAAGCACTAGCAACAGGAGCAGAGGCAGTGAAGAAGACAGGCGCCTCTCGACTGTGGCTTGATGGTGTTTTGGTCATGTCTGGCTTCTATGTGAGGATGATGAAGTCAACGAGTCTGTCATGGCTGAGAGACGGAAGAGGAGTTTTATATCTGCCGCCTCTGGAACTGCACATTTATCCATTGTCAGTCACCAATGCACTGTTTCAGCTGCTCTAGAGAAACAGAATCATAAATCCTGAGACAACAGGATCTTCCAATGCCCTCGCAGGCCTTCAACAGCATTCGGCCTGTGAAATCCAAAGAAAGGAAGAGATGCCCAAACCAGAAGGCCAAATCCTGAATGCAGGTCTCTAGACTGTAAATATAGTGTTTCTCTTCAAAGTATCCCAAGGCTTTATCACCAGCTGGCATTTAAGATGAGAAAAGACAAGGAACAGTATGCTGGTGGTAGGAATTCTGGGAAGGGTAAGACCTTTGGGAACTAAGTCGTCAGGACTATTAGAACCTCATTTTGCAGCAGACGGCACACACAGGAGCAGAGCTGACTCTGTCCTAACTCCCCACAAAAACATGAGCAGATAAGCCCCCCATTTTTTCTTGACTGCCTTAGCTGAGACTAACATTGTGGGACCCAATTGTGAGGCTACACTGAGACTCTTGTCTGAAACGTATTTTTTTTAAATATCAAAAAGAGCAAGAACTGGGCTGGAGAAATGGCTCAGCGGTTAAGAGCACTGACTGATCTTCCAGAGGTCCTGAGTTCAATTCCCAGCAACCACATGGTGGCCCACAACCATCTATAATGGGATCTGATGCCCTCTTCTAATGTGTCTGAAGACAGCGACAGTATACTCACATAAAATAAAAAATAAAAATAAAAACAAACAAAAACTCTCCACCCAGAGAGAGAGAGAGAGAGAGAGAGAGAGAGAGAGAGAGAGCAAAAACCAGCCTGCCCAAACAAAAAAAAAGATACTAACATAAAAACAGGTATAGTGATGGTATCACAATTGTCAACTTGATGAGACCTAAGATTACCTGGGAGATGGCTGTAGACATGCCTAAGGGGGATTAACTTGATTATGTTACTTGAGATGAAAAAAAAAATCTGTCCACCATGGGTGGCGCCATTCCCTAGGTTGGGCTTCTGAACTACATAAAGAAGAAAAAGTGAACTGAACACAAGCATTCATTGCTCCCTGATGCTTGGCTGTGAATACAATGCAACATCTGCCTCCAGCTCCTGCTGCTCTGATCTCCCCGACACTGATACACTCTAACCTCAAACTGTGAACCCAATAGGCTTCTTATCCTTTAAGTTGCTTTTGCCAGAGTATTTTAATGATACCAGCAGGAATACTAAGATGGCTATGCAGATCAACAGAAAAGAATTAGAAGCCCATTTTAAAAAATGGGCTTTGTTCTTTTTAAATGTATTTTTATGATACTTACGGTCAATTAACTTGTGAGAGGGTGCATGATTGTGTATATGTACATGTGTGTAGAGGTGTGTATATGCATGTATGCACATGCATGTGGAGGCCTGAGGTTAATGACAGCTGCCTTCTTTTGAATTGTATTACATGTATTCATTTGGCTGGGCATGGAGGACAAAATATGGCAAGTGTGTGTTTCTGTGAAGGTCAGAGAACAACTGGCTGGAACCAGTTCTCTCCTTATACCATAACAGTCCTACAGCTCAAACCCAGGCCATAAAGGTTGGCAAACAGTTGAGCCAACTTGCAAGCCCTCCACCCCATGTCTGAGACAGGGCCGCTTACTGAAGCTGTTACTCACCACCAACTGACTAGGCTGCCTTGCTCCAGGGGTCTGTCCGCCAGTCTCTTCCATTCGGCCTCCACCCTCGTCACCCTCGGTACTGGCCTTGTTCCGGAGGGCTGGGGACCTGAACTTAGCTCCTTACGCCTGGCAAGCACTTTGTCCTGTGAGCCACCTCCCCAACCCCTTAACTTTTTTTTTCTATATTCTTTGTTTACATTCCAAGGGCTTTCCCCTCTCCCAGTTTCCCCCTCACTATATGTCACATAAGTCCTCTTCCCCCCCCCACCTATTCCCCAATCACCCCCTGCCTATTCCCCAATCACCGCCCCCCCTCCCGCCCCTTAGCTTTTTACAAGTGTTCCACGACCAGCCAGCTGTGAAGTCTTTTCAAGAAATAGTGACAAGATACCTGGCTGTCAGCATGTGGTTAGACTGATGCCTCAAATCAAATACAAAGTCACTCCAAAGTAAAGCAAACCCCTCAGTACAAGACTCAGAAATATCAGCCTAGTAGAAGTCACGGCGTCGGATAAAGCAGTGGCCTCCTAGCTCTCACACCAAAAGAACAAATCACAAAGGAAAAGGGGGCTGCCAAGTGACATGCCCGTGTCCCAAACGTTTGCAGTTTAAAGGACATCATTGGGAAACATGGATTTCCAATCCTTAGAATGATCTTTTTGGCAAAACATTTATATGAAAATGGGCATCTATCTAGAATATAAAACCAAAACTTACACCCGAATAAACAACAGGAAAATGACCTAATTTTAAAGTGGAGGCAAGGAATTTCAAAATACATCTTTCAAAACACATCTTTCTAAATAAGACAGCATAACAAACAGTAATCTCAGGAGGCAATGCTCACAAGTGTCGGAGATATTCAAAATCATCACACATCACCCCACGCCCACTGCAATACCTATGAACTAAATCACAGTTGATAACAAATATCAGAGAGGAACTAGAGAAATTGGAAAAGAGCAACCTTATGTCTACATCCTCCCTACGCCCCACCCCCATGCCTACATCCTCCCTACACCCCGCCCCCATGCCTACGTCCTCCCTACGCCCGGCCCCCATGCCTTACGTCCCCCCCACGTATCCTCCCTGACCTGTATCCTCCCACTCACATATCCACACCCAAGAAAGGAAGATGCACATAGCACAGAGACATGTACCTGAGGATTAAGGACGAGTGGGGCTCGCTATAGACGAAAGCCTCATCTGTTACCTGCCCAGGGTGAAATACAACTCTCCAATTAAAAAGATGAAACGCTGCCATGTGCTACAGCCTAGATGAACTACAAAGACAGTGTGGCCACACACACACACACACACACACACACACACACACACAATCTGTAATCCCACCATTTAAGGAGATGGAAGCAGCCTGACTATAAGAGTCAAAAATCCAAACAAAAAGACTAGAAGATGTCTTAGCTCGTTAGGGGTTTGCCTTAGAAGCAAGCCCTCAATATCCAGAACCCAAATTTTTAAAAAACATGTTAAGTGAGAGGGGCACATTTGTAATGCCAGGCAAACCTCTGGGGCCCACAGGTGGCTTCAAGCGACTTCAAGTCACTGAGAGACCCTGTCTCAAAACAGTGGAATGACACCTGAGGAATGACACTGATGACTGATGATGTCGTCTTTTGGCTCTAAAGCACACACATGCATATGTGCGTGCACCTTACACATGTGCATACACACTCATGTGCACACACTCCAGAAACCAAAAGAAAGAAAGGAAGGAAGGAAGGAAGGAAGGAAGGAAGGAAGGAAGGAAGGAAGGAAGATATCCAATGTATGATTCTAAAATAATCAAATGTAGAGCGATAAGAGGCAGGCCAGTGGTCGCTGGGGATAACGGCGACGGTTGCACAGAGAGCAGGCAAGTCCCAAGCATGCTGCAGACTTTCTTCGGGGAAAGATGAGACTATTACAACAGACAGTGGTTCGGTGACTGTCGGTGCCTTAAATCTCACAGGTTAACCAGGGGAGCTGCGGAGCACATCAGCCAAGTCCTCGTAAAGCTGCTGCCGAAAGGAAAGCACAGGCAGCCTGCTGTGCTGCTGGTACTGGTGCTGGTGCTGTGCTCAGATGGTTCACTATAGGTCATGAGTTCACAGTACCCAGGGACTGAAAAGAGGCTGGATCAGTAGGAACCGCAGCCAAAGGCGCTGCTAAGCAAGACTGGTCGAGCTCAGCTCCACAGAGGGGTCCTCTGGTCTTCACAGACACACTGTGGCACAAGTGCCCAGCTCGCTCGCTCTCGCGCTCTCTCTCTCTCTCTCTCTCTCTGTCTCTCTCTCTCTCTCTGTCTCTCTCTCTCTCACACACACACACACACACACACCACGCGCAGCACATGCATGCACAAATAGTACTAATTTTTTAAAGAGGGTATAGAACTGCTTGTAGCAGCCAGGTTGACAGTGAAAATCAACAGGGCCAGAGGCTGCTCAGTAAAATAGTGCATGCTTATCAGGCACACACAATCTTCTAGAGAGAGGGGCGGGAGGGGGAGGAGGAGAGAGGGGGCAGAGGGAATGGTAAACACTGGCTGGTCCTCCATCCTTCCTGCTGCCCTCTTCCAGGCTCTGGAAAGGACTTGTCTCCAGCACCCACCCGCTGGCCGCTAGGTCAGGAGACACAGCCACTAGAGGACTGCCACCCAAAAGCAGCACAACCAGAACCAGCACAGGCATTCAAAGAAGGGGCAGGGCTGAGTGGTTGCCATGCCAACAGCTCATTCTACCACAGAAGTAAAAAGAATAGGAAACTCAGGAGTTGTGTGATTCATAAGTTGCAAAGAGCCTGTGTGCTGGGACTGAAATAGCTCCAAAGTGAGGGCGGGGACATGGAGACACTATGAAGAGCCAGCCCAGACCCCCGGGGACTCTGCCTGCCTACCTGCTCTCCAGTAAATCCCATTAAAGTCGCCCAGATCAATAATGCAGTTACTCTCCCTGCCCAACCTGTGCTCCTCAGCTTTTTAAAAAGACAGCCTTCAACTGTCTTGGGACTTGATGTTGCCTCTGAATACCACGATACAAGCTTCCCTGAGGGACAGGGCTTTGATTCTCTTACCCACTCTGCACACTGCACAGTGGTTACCATACCATCAAACTAACAGCAATGGGAGGCTCCCGGGCCTCCACAGTAGCTAAGGCATTCTCCTCCAGGCAGTTGAAATCTACTCCGTTGCTGGGAATTGATTCTATAGAAATAATCACTATGGTGCACACATATTAACAACTCCTAACAACCCAGTAAGGATGGTATTATCATTAGCTCCATTGATGCCTGATAAGAGCCAGGTCAAGGAGATGAAGTTGTCCAAGGCCACATGGTTAGCATGTGCTAAAGCCAATTCTGAAACCAGAGCCTGCCTGTGAGACGGACACCCTGATGAGACGCTAACTTCTAGAAGTGGGTTTCCACCAGAGGCGATAGGCAAGACCCATCAGCAGGGAGCTGATTTTATTTTAAATACGCCAAATGCGGAATGCCATCTACCCGTATCTGATCAACATTAGAGAATAGTAACGTGGCAGGTCGGTGGGATGGGGGATGATCTTCATCAATAGAACTAAGAGAGAAAAGTCAGATCTGAGACAAGCTACAGAGAAAGCAATTCCCCAAAGATCGACCTGCAGGTGTCACTAACAGAATAATATGGGGCTTTACAGAGATTAACCCTGATTTTTATTTTATGTATATAGAAAGGTGTTTGGGCTGGGTTATGCCTGTGCACCGTGTACATACAGTGCCTGTGGAAGCCATTGGATAGGGCATCAGATTCCCCAGAACCGGGGTCACAAACGGTTGTGAGCTGCCAGATGGATGCTGGGAATTGAACCCATGTCCTCCTCCGCAGGAGCAGCCAGTGCTCTAAACTGCTGAGCCACGACCGTATGTGACTTATTGGTCATCCTCATTTGAGTTCTGCAGTAAATACAGTCTGGAGAGGAAGGCAAAGACAGGGCAGGGGCAACTCAGCTGAAACATAAAGTTTCCCCAGTTAAGTCTCAGCAGTGTGATTCATCTGAGCCAAACAGAAAGAGAAAGAATAATAGCATTCATGTGATCTCAGCAAAGGCCTGTGGCACTTAGACCGGTGCTTCCCCAAACACTACACATGAGAGTCTATGTTAAGCGTGTGTGGGAAGTCTTTGGCCCGCCCTGGTGGAGTATCTAATATGCCAGCGAGCATTCTCAAGCGCATCTGAGCCTGAGTGCGAGCCTTTGTTTTCCCAGTGTCAGGAAGGAGCTAGCCTTCCTCGGACACTGCCGGGGCTGAGCCCTACAGGAGAAGGAGCAGTACAGCTATTGGGAAGTTAGACCCAAGTCAAGCAGATACTCTTGAAGAAAGAAACGAGAGTCAGTAACCGAGAGGCTCAGATGACTTCTAACTTTAAGGTGAAGAGGCGCGGTAGCCCAGGGGGAGGTAAGAGAAGCCGTGTGTCTGTTCTGAGGCCTGCAGCTGGCTGGACAGACAGACACTGGCATGGTGAGAAGGCCCACTCTTCAGTCGCATGACTGACATAATCTGTACGCTAAGGCGGTAAGGGTGGAGCTCCCACGGTGTCTAGGACACCTCACAGAGATCCTTCGATGACAGAAGATCTGAGTCCATGGACGTGACCTCCATCTCTCCCCACTGCCAAGTTCCAGACTTTCCAGGGAATCCAGCAGGTGGCCTAACAAATTCAACATGTCATGTGTTGCTTAATTTGGGGTGTGTGAATGTATGTATGTGTATGCACGTGATATATGTATGTGTGAGTATATGTGATGTGTGTGTTGTGTGTACATGTTGTTTGTATGTATGTGTATACATGTGTGAGTGTGCATGAATGTGTGTATGTTGTATGTGTGAGTGTATGTGTGTGTGCATGAATGTGTATGTGTGTGTGAATGTGAGTGTGCATGAGGTATGTGTATGTGTGTGTATGTATATATGTGAGTGTGTATGTGTGTGTGAATGTGTGTGTGAATGTGTGTGTATTTGCGTATGTGTTGCATATGTGTATATATGAGTGTGTATGTTTATGCATGTGTGAGTATGCATGAATGTGTGTAAGTGTATATGTGTATGATGTATGCATGTGAGTATATATGTTGTGTGTATATGTGTGTAACTGTGTATTTGTGTATGTGAGTGTATGTATTATATGTGTGGTGAGTGTATGTATTATATTTGTGTGTATGTGACTGTGTATGTTTATGCATATGTGAGTATGTGTGTATGGGTGTGTGATGTATATGTGTGAGTTTATGTGTTGTGTGTGTGTATGTGAGTGTGTGTTGTACATGACAGTGTATGTGTGTGTGAATGTGTGTATTTGTATATGTGAGTGTATGTGTTGTATGTGTGTATGTGTGTATGTTTATATGTATGTGAGTACATGAATGTATAAATGATATGTGTGAGTATGTATTATGTGTGTATATTTGAGTGTATGTGTTGTATGTGAGAGTGTATGTATGTGTGAATGTGTATGTGTGTATTTGTATATGTGAGTGTATGTGTTATATGTGTATGAGTGTGTATGTTTATGCATGTGTGAGTACATGAATGTGTATAAGTGTGTATGTGTGTGAGTATGCATGTGTGAGTGTGTATGTATGTGTGAATGTATATGCATGTGTAAGTGTGCATGGATGTATGTAAGTGCGTGAGTGTGCATGAGTATGTGTGTGGTAAATTCTGGACCACACAGAAAGGAGAAAGGAGAAAATAGCAGAAGGAGAACTTCAGGGCTGGCGAGGTGGCTTGATGGCAAAAGGAACTTGCCAGCCTGAGCTGTCCCAGAACCCGCACAAGGGTGAGAGGAGAGGCCTGACTCCCAGGAGCATGCTGGACACACACGTACACAAACACATACACACATGCATGCATAGGTGTGCACTGTAACACAAATAACCCCCTGCACACAGGCATATATACATACACATGCATGCTGTGACACACCAGCATATATACATGCATACAAACATGATAAAGTTCAGAGGATTTTTTAAAAGAGTCAAATAGGATGTCTGTTTAAATATGTTTCTGCTTCATCCTTTAAGAATAAATAAAACTGCGCGCCGGTGCCTGGTTCATCCCTCTTCTAACACACTTGCTGTAAGGCTGTTCTCAATAACCCTTCACATCCCTGGCCTTATGGCCGCCGCCCACGTCTGCAGGGCTGGCCAGTAACTGAGACCGGAAGAAAGGCTGCTCGCTTCCCTAACCCACTGGCGCTCACCTGGCAACCGCAGCCCAGCCCTTGGAAGAGCCCCCGTGCCTGCCCTCCTCGCTCAGCTCAGGGGACCGGATGCCCTCTCACCTCAGGCTCTCTTTGCAATGTTAACATATATCTCAGGAGAGGCGCAGTCTGCAAGTTGTGTTGCTCCCTTCCTGAGCCAAGCTCAGCCCCAGGAGCCATGGAGGGAAGCCAAACCCATGCTGGCTACGCTCTCTGGTCTGCGACTGTGTCAGCGCTCAGTGATCCCAGGATCAGTTCTCAGGTTAGCCCACACATAGTCTGCTCTAACCGTGCGTGAATACCCTTGGGATGAGCCACTGCTATTAAACAAATGCCAAGGGGAGGGGATTCAGTCTCAGAGTCTGAAACGGACGGGGGGGGGGGTGGAGAGCGGGCAAAGAAGAGTCAGACTTGAGTGGGTGGTGTGTCCCGGCGGCTGTTCTCGGCCCCTGATGAAGCTCACCCGTCAGGTTCCATCTGAAAGGGCACGGAAGGGTAGGAAAGTACCTTCGCAGCTCATTCATGACCTTGAAGGCCTTCCCCATGTGGGCAGGGTTGACGGTCACCGTCCTCCGGTTCTTCTCGTCATCCTCGGCCTGCGCTGCGGGCTGAGGGCTCGGCTTGACGCTGTCAACAGGAAGGAGGAGGGAGAGATGGCATGTTAGTAAGCCCAGTTGTGCGCCTTCCCCGCGCCCGATGGGGTTCTGCACCCACAGGGGACATCTCTGTCACCAGTTCTTCCCACCCAAGGCTCAGCCATGGAGGAAATGATGCGTGGCCTTACAGTGCCCTGGCACATTTCTCTTGCGGGAGCCAGGCTTCGCTAAGGCTCTTCCTCCGAGCACAGTGACTTTGTGACAGTCCTTTATCCTCCACCCAGACTTCCCTCCATCCCCCAAACAGAAGTGAGGTCAATACTAACACTCACTCACTGGGATGCTGGTTCGCTTAGCATTCGTGGGAGCCGATATGTAACAGACACTGTATTTCAGTTACTGGGAAACATGCTGATAAACCAGTCCCCAGACCCCAGATCCCTGTGCCCAGACCCTCTCATCTCAAAACCCAGAGTTCAGTGAAGGAAAAGAAAAACCAAGTAATGGCCAAACATCGACTCTTAACTATTACAATTCCATAGGAGCCACAGAAGAAGCACAGGGGATCGATTTGATAGAGAAAAACCTCCCAAAAGAGCTGAGGGACTCAATGCATCAAGGTTAAAAAAAAAAAAAAAAGAGGCAGACAGTGCCCCAGGCAATGGGCACAGTGGGCACATCACAGACACACACGCATTCAAAACACTCACACACACACAAATATAATTAAAAATCTCAAGCCAGGAACTAGAGATGGCTCAGACATTAAGAGCACTGACTGCTCTTCCAGATGTCCTGAGTTCAATTCCCAGTGCCCACATGGTAGCTCACAACCATCGAGAATGAGATCTGGCGCCCTCTTCTGGCCTGCAGGCGTACATGCAGACAGACCACAGTATACATAATAAATAAATATTAAAAAATAGCTCAGCCCGGCATGGTGGCACACGCCTGTAATCCCAGCACTTGGGAGACAGAGGCAGGCGGATTTCTGAGTTCAAGGCCAGCCTGGTCTACAGAGTGAGTTCCAGGACAGCCAGGACTACACGGAGAAACCCTGTCTCGGAGAGAAAAAAAAAAAGCTCAAACCAGAAAATGTGGTCAGAAAGAGGACACACCCAGCAAAGATGAGAGCTTTGCATCCTGATGTCAGAAGGGTATTTCCTACTTCCTAGAAAAGTTCTACTCATACTAACTTTTGATATACAAGCTCTTTATTAGATAATGAATTTTATTCCACAGTGTCAAACAAAAAGGTCAAATTTTCCCACAGGTTCCATTTATTGAACTTATTTTTCCCATTCCCTAGTTCACAAAGCTTCAAACACATAGTGATCTTTTTTTTTTCTTACTTTCTAGCCAGTTGCATAGGTCAGTGTATACAAATACTGTGTTCTTTCTGTAGCTTCATAATGTGTAATTTCAGACAGGTTAAGTCCTCACGCCTTTGATAATTCTTGAGAAATACCTTGTGTGTTCTCTCTAGTCCCTTTATTCTTTCTACAAATTTTCGTCTCAGCTCATCAAGTTCCATGAAAAGCCCTGATAGGCCTTTGATAGAAACTACATTGAATTTACAGATCAATTTATATTGAACCAGTATTTCTTTTAAATTATTTCTTCCTATCCATGAATATGGTATACCCTCTATTTACTTAGATCCTTTAAAACTTTGTTGTTGTTGTTGTTGCTGTAGTTTTCAAGACAGGGTTTCTCTGTATATCCCTGGCTGTCCTGGAACTCACTCTGTAGACCAGGCTGGCCTCCAACTCAAGAAATCCACCTGCCTCTGCCTCCCAAGTGCTGGGATTAAAGGTGTGTGCCACCACTACCTGGCTAAAATTTTTAGTGTGTGTATGTGCGCGCGCACGTGCGCGCATGCGCCTCATGTGCCCACAGAGGCCAGAAGAGAATTTCAGGTCCCCAAAACCTGTGTTACCGGTTGTGAGTTGTGAGCTTCTGTGAGAGTGCTGGGAACTGAACTCGGGGGTCTGCAGGAGTGGCAAATGGTCTCAGCTGCTGAGCCATCTCTCCCACTCCTCAGATCCTTCCTAATGTCGCTCCTGCTCTGTGGATTTCTATCCGAGGATCTTAGGCACAATTGTTACATTTTGTCCTAAGTATATTACAGCTTTTCTTGATATTTTATAATATAAATTGTCCTTTTTAAGGTATTTTTGATGATTGTTGTAATTTACGCAATGCAACTACATTTACAAATTGATCTTCTAGCCAGCCTCCATACTAAATGACCTCACTGCATCAAATCATTTGACCATCGGTTCAATCAAATGTTCTTTGGAGATAAACTTTATATTATCAGTGCATAATGCCAGAGCTGGAGAGACAGCTCAGCAGTTAAGACCATTTACCAGTCTTGCAGATGCCCAGAGTTCAGTTCCCAGCACACAGCAACTTACAACCATCTGTACCACTACTGCTGGGGACCTGAAACCCTCTGTGGGCTCCTCTCTGTCTGTCTCCTTTGTCTTTGTCTCCTTTGTCTCTCTCTCTCTCTCTCTCTCTCTCTCTCTCTCTCTCTCTCTCTCTCACACACACACACACACACACACATATACACATAAACATGTGCATGTGCACGTGTACACTACACTTTCTATGTATATGTGTGTCCCAGGTAGGCACTGTGTGTGTGATTCTCCTGCCTCAGCTCCCTGAGCGGCTGGATGACAGGCCTGTGCCACCAAGCCTAGCTTCTGATTTCTCAAATAATTTTACTCTTATGGGTATTTTGTTTGCATGTACGTCCATGTAGCACAGGTGCGCACCTAGTAGCTGTGGAGGCCAAAAGAGGGCATCTCGCCCTCCAGAGCTGGAGTTACGAATGGCTGTGAACTGCCCACAGGTTCTGAGAACCAAAACCCAGCCAGGTTCTCTAGAGGAGCAGCCCGTGCTCAGAAAGATTGCTGAGCCACGCCGCCAGCGCTTTGAGGTTCCTTTTTTTTCTTTCAGCCAATTCGAATTACATAATTCTATTCATCTTTGCACATCTCTTTACTGAGAAAACTTTTGTACTAGCTAAGATGACAAAACAAGGCCAGGCTGGCTTGGGGCTCACTATGTAACCCAGTCGGGGACCTCCTCGTCACAGGCCTCATTCCAAAGATACTCCACTGTCTCCCATTATGTGTGCTTATTATAGGATTTTGTTAGATACATTTTATAGAGTTAAGAAAACACCAAAGTTGAATGTGGTGGCAGGTCTTCATAACGTATCATGTGGCCAAAGCAAAGGATTGTGAGTTCAAGGTCAGCCTGGGCTATGTAGTGAGTTCCAAGCCAGCTTGGCCTAGATAGGGAAATCCTGTCTCAAAATTAAAAGAAAAGAGAAGATAGTAGTGGGTTAGGGAAAAGAGTAAATAGGGGAGGAGAGAGGGGGATTCTTTTCCATTTTTTATGTAGTCTTTCAAATCATATTTATACTACATTTTACCAGATAATTATATATATAATAAAATGATATATATTTTTAATATTTCAATATGGATTATATTAATATAGAACCTTATCTGTATTCGTGTAGTAATATCAAAACTATAAAATAGCATACAATTGCCAGGCAGTGGTGGCACACGCCTTTAATCCCAGCACTTGGGAGGCAAAGGCAGGCAGATTTCTGAGTTCGAGGCCAGCCTGGTCTACAGAGTGAGTTCTAGGACAGCCAGAGCTACACAGAGAAACCCTGTCTCAAACAAACAAACAAACAAACAAACAAAAAGCATACAAATATCCACTATAAATATTGAAGTCACAGTCTGAAGATACTTAAAGGCCAGGAAAAGAAGAGCTAATATGGAAATAACCAAGGCCCCACTGAAGGTCCTAGACAGGGAACTCATAAGAATTCAGATACACGTTAGCTCCACTTCGCAAACTGTGAAAGGTGCAGAGCAAGCGGCCGGTGCTGCAGGCGCAGACACGTCCTCCACAGAGGTGCTCCCGTGCCCTTTCAGCTTCCAGCCTTCCATGGCCCAGCAATTATGCAAGTGCCTGCTCATGCAACACTCTGCAAAGGGGTCTCAGATGTGGCCTGCCTATGAAGAATAACAACATAAGGCTCTCACGGGGCCTCCCTGGAAGAACGGCGACTTGCTGATGTCCCCAGTGTACCCCACACCCTTTCCTCCTGATGCTGAGGTCAGTCTGGACCTCACTTTCTTCAGACACTTTCTCCTCCCGCAGACAACAACCCTATGAAGACAAAGCCAATCTGGTTTCTCAAAGATACAAGCTCCTTGGTAACCTCACCATTGTTCAGGGAGCAGGACATTAAAGAAAGAGTGCTCAGAGGCCCCGAGATGTTTAGAATCTGATGCAAGATTCCACAGTCAAGAGCAAAGTGGGTTCCCAACGTCCTCAAACTCTGAGCAGCAGCTTATACTCTCAGCAACACTGTGCAGTCATGTACATAAGTGCACACAAGCATGTACATACATGAGTGCAGCTGTACATAAGTGCACACATACATGTGTACATAAGCACACACATATGTCCATAAGTGCACACATATGCACATGCATGCACACATACATGCACATATGTGAACACACGTGTACATAAGTGCACATGCACGTGGCTATAAGCACACACATGAATGTGGCCATAGTTGCACACATCCATGTACATCTGTGAACACATATGTACAGAAATGCACACATACATATGTGTGCATAATTGCACACATACATGTGGCCATGCTTGTACATATGCATACACACACACAAGTACCTCAGCCTAGGATACTTGCCCAGGGACAGAGTTACTAGACCCTGCCATTTCCTCCCCCAGATCTTTCTCCCCAGATATAGTTCATCACCCGACAGCACTGCACCATTCTGGCTTGTGACCCCAAATAAGGCTGGTGGAACCTCTCTTGTCTCCTAGGAAGCATAAGGCCACATTGAGTTGTGCTGCGACTCTCGTCCAAGTCCAGAGTCTATGGCCACACTTTCCAACCTGCTCAGAGCCAGTCTAAAGAGACTCAGCCTTCTAGATTTCATGAAGAGGCAACAGTACACCACCTATCAAATTCCCTCCAAAATCAGTTTATCTGTCCCCTTCCCCGCAGACCTGAAGCTCTGGCACTATACCCCAGTATCCAAAGTTCCATGACACTGAATCAGACCATAGTGAAGAGTAAATTGGGTGACCAGTCATGAATGAACTCAGAAGAAATAGTCATCTAAGCCATTTACTGTGTAAGCTTCCACCGACTCAGAACACATCCAACTACCGCATGTGATCAAATGACTAAGGATCTGACCCAGCAATTAGTTTCACACACTGTCCTGTTACTAGTCAACTCCTTGTGTGAGCCTACATGTATGCAGTGAATGATTCCTTTAGCCCGAGTGGTAAAAAGGCCAAGGACTGGAGCTGGAGAGATCACTCAGCGGTGAAGAGTTCTTGCTGCTTTTGCAGAGGACCAGAGCTCTGTTGCCAGCACCCCCATCAGGCAGCTCACACCCTCCCGACACTCCAGCTCCGGGGAATTGCATGCCCTCTTCTGGTCTCCATAATCAGGAGAATGCACATGCTTACACACACACACACACACACACACACACACATACACACACACACACACACACACACACACGCACGCACGCACACACACACACACATACATATACACATATACACATAAATGAAAAAAATAAATCTTTTACAAACACAGGCTAAGCACCTATCAAGGGCTCAGAGAAAGAAAGTATGACAATTGGCTGTACGTGTCTCTCCCAGGTGTCTACTAACTCCATTCAAGAAGTCAGGATAAGGGTGAGTGGGGTCATGTGGGTCACACCCTCCCTGGCCACAGGAGTCTTTACAGTGGTCATTCACTCTATGTATTTCTGGCCATGTAAGAGTGTCTTTTAAGAGCTGGGTGTGGTGGCACACACCTTAATCCCAGCAGTCAGGGAGGCAGAGGCAGGCAGATGTCTTTGGTCTACAAATCCAGCACCAGACAGCCAGTGGTTACACAGAGAAAGCTTGTGAAAAAAAAAAAAAATTGTCTTTCAAAACCTGCCGCGGCGCCTGAAAGTTTTTAATGAAAAAGATACCCACTGGGTGTGGTGGCGCATGCCTGTAATCCCAGCACTTGGGAGGCAGAGGCAGGCAGATTTCTGAGTTCGTGGCCAGCCTGGTCTACAGAGTGAGTTCCACAACAGCCAGGGCTATACAGAGAAACCCTGTCTCGAAAAACCAAAAAAAAAAAAAAAAAAAAAGAAAAGAAAAGAAAAAGAAAAGGATGCCCAGTGCCTGCTGCTGCTGCCACCCTCTTAAACTGCTATCTTTCAAAAAGCACCAGTGTGTGTTTTAGACTCATTTCCCTGGTTTAGGGGAAATGACAGACAGCAGTCTCAGTTCTGGTGGCATAAGCAAAATAAAACATGTTTCTAAAAGAAACAAAAAACAAAAACAAAAACTGCTTCAGCAAAATAATCTAAAAAATCCTCAGCCTAAATTCGCAATCCTTGCCTAGTCTCCAGGCGCAGCACACACACCAACCTGAGCTGAGTGCCAGTCGCCACCCTGACCTGTCTTACTCAGACACTGACTGAGCACCGTTATGTCCCGAGCAGGAACTGCCCACAGCAAACCCGGCCCCCTCCCTTTCCGGCAGCTCCACCCGACCCGCATGCCTGTTCTGTGAGGACCTTCTCAGCTCTGCCACCCCTAGGCAAGCCTTGCAGTGTCCGCTCCGACTGGCCTCTTCCTAGAGCTCCTAAATCCCTACCGCATTTCTAGCATGTGATCCAACCGGTACACAGAACATGGCTGTGTGTGATCATTTCTTATTTTTTATTACTTATCTAATCATCCTCCCTGACACCAGATTCAATGTACTGGCAGGTAAGGCCCATGTGTCCAAGGACTGTCTGTTGTAACAGGGCCCTGGACCTTCCCACAAACGACTCCATGATGGACGTACCATTCAGGCTGTAAAACTCAGCATGAAACGGCACCACCTGCCAACACTAAAACAAAAGCCCAATCCATCAAAGTCCACAGTTCTCAAAAGGTCACTAAATGTAATTACCTAGCTTTTCGGCTTCTGTAGTTACGCTTCTGGCTAACTGCTCTTGTCAATAGCGGACTTGGTTTTTGTACCTAAAGCTCATCCTGAGAAAGGCTCAGGGCTACCCTGGGATCCTAAACACCCTTCAGAGTCCTAAGCTGGCTAGTAAAGACTTTCTAGTGGCTTAACCCCACGTCTGAGCGGGCTTCTCTGGTGAGCACCCCACAGCGCTGTCTGACTTGCAACCCAGCCTGCCTGGCGTGGGATCATGACGCAGGAGGCCATCGTTGCATGGAATGGGTGGGTTCAGAGCTTTAAAAAAATCTTTCATTTTCTTTACAACTGTTAGCAAAGCAGAACGGTCTATACCTCTGGCTGAACCACCACTAAGTCCAGACGCTGACAGTGGATGAAGCCTCAAGGCTCAACTGTGAGTGAATACACAGAAACTATTATAAAAGTACACATAAAAGATAGATGCTCTAACCGGGCAGCAGCGGTGCGCACCTTTGATCCCAGCGCTTGGGAGGCAGGGGCAAGCAGACCTCTGAGTTTGAGGCTAGCCTGGCCTACAGAGTGAGTTCCAGGACAGCCAGAGCTATATGGAGAAATCCTGTCTCAAAAAAACCAATGTGTGTGTGTGTGTGTGTGTGTGTGTGTGTGTGTATGTGTGTCTGTCTGTGTCTGTGTGTGTCTATGTCTATGTCTATGCCCATGTCTATGTCTATGTATACTCTAACTGGACAGCAGTGATGCACACCTTTGAGGCAGGGGCAGGTGGATCTCTGAGTTCGAGGCCAGCCGGGTCTATATACAGAACAAATTCCAGGACAGCCGGGACTACACAGAGAAACGCTGTCTTGAAAATTAAGAGAGAGAGAGAGAGAGAGAGAGAGAGAGAGAGAGAGAGAGAGAGAGAACAAAGAAGATAAGCACTATGCCCATGCCTCTCTGGAGCCCACCCCCTCCCCTGCCCCTAACTCCCAAAGCCCTCAGCCAGCTTGTCCTCTCCCTTACTGCTAACATAAGTGAATCCACACATATCCCAAACTGCCCTCTCCCGAGCTGGGTTTTCTTTCCGGATTCTCCACCTTGTAAAACATAACCGATAGGAACACAGCTATCGAGGCCAGAACCTGGCCATTGTCCTTCACAGTTTGTTTAATGCACATACTTGTCACGTGCATCCATAGTTCTAAAACCGTGTCCTCGCCATTTCTGCTGCCAACAATCTCCTTCTCCCGGCTGCTGCTGCCACAGCCTCCCTCTCGCCTCACCCTCTGCCCGGGTTCTCACCATCACCTCCTTCGCTGTGGCAGCACGGTCGAGGCATTTGACAGGAGGCCTCCTCCTCATCCCTCACAGGGCTCAGCGTGAACCTCAGAGAACAACCGTGGCCTAGGACAGTCTCACAGTCACCCTGGAGACTCTTCATTACTGTATAACATATTTGCCTCAGCCTAAAGGCCTGATGCTCTTTGGCTCGGTCAAGTGTGTCGGCCTAGAGACCACGTGTATCGCCGCCTCGTCTCTCCTAAGTCTGGCCCAGTCCCAGACCGTCCTGTGACTAGCTAGAGGCCTTCCCTACCAGGCAGCTTGACCAGCTGTCTTCCGAGGAGCTCTTCCTGTCTGTCTTCCCCACACAGCATGTGCTGGTCAGTGTTACAGCCGGATGAGGGGAGGAGGCACTCTGACTTATCACAGTTATTTATTATTTGCCATAGTATAAATCATCCCTCCGTGAGACTTCCCGCTACTGCACGGGTGTACAGTCATTTCCTGTGAGACACAACAGACCAATTCAAAGGCCTGGATGAGAGTAAAACCTGAGAGCTGGAAGCTCTGAACATTCTTATTTAATTTATTTGTGTTACTTAATTTTCAAAGAGCCAAGTTGAATAATTGAATCTGCCGGGCGGTGGTGGCGCACGCCTTTAATCCCAGCACTTGGGAGACAGAGGCAGGCAGATTTCTGAGTTCGAGGCCAGCCTGGCCTACAGAGTGAGTTCCAGGACAGCCAGGGCTACACAGAGAAACCCTGTCTCGAAAAAACAAAACAACAAAAGAAACAACAACAACAAAAGAATAACTGGGTCACAAACTTCCTGAGCGGCTTTGTGAAGTTCGACTCCTTAAGGACCAAGGTGGCCCCTTAGCTCCATCCTCTTAGCGCGTGACAGGTGCTCAGCAGGGAGGCGCGAATGCAGGAAGCTGTGTGGGCTAAAGCCACACCGACACCCGTGTGCTTCCCCATTCCCCTCTCGAAAACTAAGCACAGCTTCCTCTCCTTCCGCTTACTCCTTTCTCTTCCCGGGAGGGAGGAGGCACAGCCCAGACTCCTGCAAAGGTGATGGAAAATCAGGAGGATAAAAGGCTGGCACCCAGGAAAGAGGGAAGAACAACAGATCACCGCTTACCTGTGGGTTCCCGTGTGGAACTCCAGGCAATGTGTAAAACAGAAAAGCAAGAGGCCTGTGAAGAGACGGCCTCCAAGCACACTGCCAGCAGGGGTTTAGGGTCCTGGAGAGCAAGGACCTGCAGAACATGGCCAGTGTGGAGGAAGCCACGAGGGATGAGGAGCCCAGGTGAGACAGCCACGGCCTAAACAATTTCCCCTCCACAGGACAAAGCTCAGAAGCAATCAGTTCAACCCCGGGTCCCATAGGGGCACCTAAGAGCATCGGATCCAAGCTAGACAAGAGCCAATAAAGACAGGAAGGTAGAACCTCTCCAGGAAGACCACCCTAAGTCCATTGAATTCTCTCAGCCAAAGCAAACGTCCTTTGGAAAACCCCAAAACTAGAAATTACCCGTAGGTCCCTCTCATTTCACATTATATAGAAAAGAACGTGATTTAATCATTAGATGATGTCCTTTGGTTAAGCCTTGGTCAGAACTTGCAACTCATTACAGTCTTTGGACCAAGTTGGCCTCTGGCACCTCCCTCAGGGTCCCCTTCAGAGAGAAGGAAAACAGTGGCGGCTGTCAGAAATACCCTGCCAGTTTCACTACAGGTTCATGATGGGCACACTGCCTGTTAGGTCCAGTTGAAACTGGTTAATGGCAGACACGCTGCCCGTTGTACGTTAGGTTCTCGTGAGGTCATCAGCAAGATTCTGCTTTCCCAAGTCTGGGACACTGACAAGATCAAAGTTTCCAAGATAGAGAGATGGTTCAGCACTTAAGAGCACTGACAAGGACCCAGGTTCAATTCCCAGATCCCCGTGGCTGCTCACAACCAAGACATCCAACACCCTCTTCTGAACTTGGAGGGCACCAAACACACTTGTGTATAGACATACACATGGGCAAAACACGCACAGACATAATAAAGTAAAAAGATCCGATTTCTGAACCCATGAGACCTTTGGCAAACTACAAAGGCAGGAAGTATTCCAATCCTAAAGTTCAAGACAGAAAACACCCACTAGAGAGATCTAGGTCTTGGCCAATGAAGAACTTAGCACCTAAATGTGTCTAGTCACCAGAACCCAGGCTTTTGGAAACTGCCATCAAGTAACATCGATTTTTGGTTTTTGTTTTGTTTTGTTTTCCAAGACAGGGTTTCTCTGTATAGCCTTGGCTGTCCTGGAACTCACTCTGTAGACCAGGCTGGCCTCGAACTCAGAAATCTGCCTGCCTCTGCCTCCCAAGGGCTGAGATTAAAGGCATGCACCACCACCGCCTGTTTCAAGTAACGCCATGTACACATGAGCTACGCACTCTTTTGGCAGGATCACCTGGACCCCAGCATCAGGACAACGCTGTGAAATATCTCATATGGGCAAACACCAGCTATGCCCGGGAAAGCTATGATTCCCAGGGGGCAGTTAGCCAGCTGATATTAATGGTACATTGACTATTTACATCCATTATCTAGTTTCACCCTCTGAGCTCTGGCATGAAGCCAGAACTACTGTCTCCCGACATTCTGAGATGAAACGATCCAGAAAATCCCACACAATACTAATTTTTCTGGACTCGTCAACCCTTCACACGAGCCAGCCATGATTCATAAAAGCTGATAGTCGTTGCCACCGTGTGCACTACTCCCTCCTCTGTGACTAACTTCGAGAGGGTGTTACTAAATCGACCTTCCTGAGGGCCTAATTCATGACTTCCCTTACAACTAGAATGGAACAAACAAGTTATATAAAGATATAAAACACTGAAGTTCATACAGACAAGAAGAGATGCACTCCTCTGCCGTGACTTTTTGGAAGCCAAGCTTGTATTAGGCTTAAAGGGGAAAGTTGAACTCACTGGGTATGCCACTATGACAGAGGCCAGGGTATGTATTCACAAGTTAAAGAGAAAGCAGAGAGCTGGAGAGATGGCTCAGTGGTTAAGAGCACTGGTTGCTCATACAGAGGACCCAGGTTCAGTTCCCAGCACCTACATGGTGGCTTTCAACCTCTATGAAGCCAGTTCCTGGAGATGTGATACTCTCTTCCTGACCTCCAAGGGCAACAGGGATACACTTGATACACAAACATACACGCAAGCAAATATTCATACACACAATAAAATTAAATCTTTTTTTTTCAAAAGGAAAAGTTAGCCTAGGTATAGGCTTAGATTTTTTAAACTTGTTTTTGATAGGGGTGTTGAAATGCTTTAACCTCCCTTCTAGCCCACCACCCACCGGAGGTCGTGGGAAAGAAAGGTTATTAGGATATGGCGGACTTGGACTTGTTTAGAAACAGTTCTTTGGAATAGATCTCATCTGTGTTGTTAGGATATCAGCAGTTCAGTTCATGTGAATCAGCAGCACAGCTCGATCTACATGTAAACACCATTTACAAATCAGCAACAGTAGGTCAGTATGTCGATCCAGAAGGCGGCTCTGGTTGTATGTTGTTTAGAAGTAGTTTCTTGGAGCTGGTGAGATGGCTCAGCGGTTAAGAGCACTGACTGCTCTTCCGGAGGTCATGAGTTCAATTCCCAGCAACCACATGGTGGCTCACAACCATCTGTAATGGGATCCGATGCCCTCTTCTGGGGTGTCTGAGGACAGCTATGGTGTACCATAGCGAGTGGGACCAGAGCAAGAGGGAGAAAGGGAAGGGGAAGAAAAAGAAAAGAAGTCGTTTCCTGGAGACATTTTAATCTCCAGTTGTCAGGATAGCAGGAGAGAGCAGGACCAGCAGGAGGCCAGGAGAAGTTCTCTGCCACGTCTCCCCGAGATGAGGATGAGCAAAGAAGAGAGGCCTGTCCCTCCGAACATCACGGGTCCTCCCACAGGCATTGCTTCATCAAAACACCATGTGAATCGTATCAGGGGCCAGCACTCTGCCAATCAGCCTGAAGCCTCGAGAAAAACAGGCAGAAGTTTTTTGATGTGTTTCTTTCTACGAAGTCACGACAAGCGATGAGCAGTAAGGAATTGCAAGGCGCACCAATACCATCTAGCATCAAGCACTGTCTGTGGGGTCATATTCCTATTCCTTCTGAACATCACGTGTCCTCCCACGGGTCTGCTTCAGCAAAACATCCTTTCGCCTGTGTCCACTCCAGCAAAAACATCATTTGACATAACTTACTTCCCAACAAAGGCAAAAGTTTCCACTTCACTAAGATCTTCACAAATCATAGAAAGTTATATATTCCATCCTAAGAGTCACTGAACTTACATAGCGAAAACAACATAAAAAAAACCTTAGAACAAAGCATCCTCAAACTACTTTTCACATGGTTCCTCACTGGTCTGTTCAATTTAACCTACTTTTAGGGATCATCTAGAAACTTAAAAAAAAAAAAATAGGTCATTTCCATAGCAGAGATGTCATCAAATAAAGCAGGTGATCTGGAACACACACAGAAAAATGTTCTTGCCTGAACTGGCCTTAACAATCTAAAACTTAACAAGGAAACCCTAAAAAGTCAAAATCTGGGTGTGAAGTGAAAAGGCCCCTTTAGCTGACTGTGTTCTCTTTACACATTGAAAAGAAAAGTTCAAGACTTTATTTTAAAAAAAAATCCAGGGGCTGGGGAGATGGCACAGCAGTTAAGAGCACTGGCTGCTCTTCCGGAGGTCCTGAGTTCAAATCCCAGCAACCACATGGTGGCTCACAACAATCCGTAATGAGATCTGACATCCTCTTCTAGTGTGTCTGAAGACTGATACAGTGTATTTACATATAATAGATAGATAAATAAATAAAATCCAAAATGGAAAATTTGATTTCCGTTGTCACCACTATAATGATGGTTTTCGGGAGGTATGGGAGCCCAAACCTTTACTTCACAAGAGCTTATTCGTGACTTTTAGGGTCCGGGAGAGGGCTCAGTGACTCTCAGCAGGAACAGGAACAGAAAGCAATGTTATGTTGCTGGACATGTGCCCTGCTCTGGGTCTCACTGACATTTTACCTATTGGTTCAAAACTCAGCATTTAGGGAAGCAACTCTGGCTTTCAGGTGCCACCTCCGCCTTGTGTTTGCCTAGCTGCTATTCTAAGATCAAGGGCAAACACACAGGCGCTCCCGGAGCACAGACGCAGGCTCCCAGCCGTGAGAGCCAGCTGAGAACACCCATCCTTTGAAGAAAGCTCAGAGGCAGTCAGCGGAGTTGGACCTGAAAGCCTTCTCAAGCAAGGGCCCTCCCACCCTTTCTGGGACGAAAGCCATACAATCTAGGATAAAAAGAGCAGACAGCTTCTCCTTCTGATGACAACTCTTCCAAAAGATGCTTTTCTCTGCAACTGCGGCCTGTCTGGACCTCAAGGTAGGAGTGTGTGTGTGTGTGTGTGTGTGTGTGTGTGTGCCACTGTGTGTCTGCCCGGATTGTCTGTATGTGTAGCATACTCCACAGAAATTATAATTTTTATCATGAAGTCCATTTGAATTGCTACCTAACCGCACGCACCGTTACGACGCATCTTCCCAATTTGGAAACCCCGCACCTGTGAGGGTCCCTACTCCCTCTTTTCACCCCACTGGCAACCATTTCACTTTCTGTTGCTATGAATTGGATTTACCTTGCAAGTGGAAAATTTATTTCAATCCATCCACAAGGTTGATTTTCAAATCTGAAATAAAATACCAGTAACAAGGGCAACTGTCATTTTCAGTGTTTGAGGGGGGCAGGGAGGGAGTGACAGAAAGGAGGGGAGAAAATGAATCACGAAAAGCTGGAGCCCCAAAATCACTTTTCTTCGCTCCTGAAGCCTTGGCAACTCCCCCATGGGGAAAGCATCAGAAGGCTGGAGATCTTCTGATCGGAATCTACAAGACCAACAGAGAGCTGGAGAGCTTGGGAAGAAGTCAGAGGACGAACATCTCTACAGCTCCTGGGGGTCTCAGCCCGAGTGAGGAACGCCAGCTCACACCCACCTGTGTGCCACAAGGCATCTATAAGGGGAGGTAAAAACGGATCTTTTGGAAACCTTAAAAAACAATAGTAATAAGGGCTGAAGAGATGGCTCAGCAGTTAAGAGCACCGGCTGCTCTTCCAGAGGTCCAGAGTTCAATTCCCAGCAACCACATGGTGGCTCACAACCATCTGTAATCAGATCTGATGCCCTCTTCTGGCCTGCAGATGTACATGCAGGCAGAACATTGTATACATAATAAATAAATCTAAATAATAATAAGTAACAATAATTGCCAGACATAGTGATGCAGGCCTTTAATCCCAGCCCTCAGGAAGCAGAAGCGGGCAGAGCTCTGAGTTTGAGGCCAGCCTGGTGTACTGAGTGAGTTCCAGGACAGCCAGGGCTATACAGAGAAACCCTGTATCAAAAATACCAAATCAAAAACACACACACACACACACACACACACACACACACAACAACAACAACAACAACAAATACAAGAGATGTGAAATCCTGTGATTCTTCAACAACAACGACGATAATAATAAACACAAGAGGTGTGAAGCCTTGTGAGGCACCTTACTATGCAGAGGTACTCAAGTACACTTTCCCTACATTGTCCCCATGGGAGCACATAATCTGCTTTGGATAACTGACTCAGGAAAATCCTAAAGGCTTGGTTAGCCCTTCAGGGCACAGCACAGAGTCAGGGGGTCCAGGAATAACATCCGCTCCGTCCAGGCCAGAAAAAGAAATAGTAGGTACCACATACACAGGCTTCATTCCGCCTTCACACCAACCCCATGAAGAATAACGTTACTGTTTCCTTTACATATATAAAACAAAACAGTTCGGTAAGATATGATACACACAAGCCCATCCGGCTTGTGAAGCACTTCACTTTACTAAGTCTGTTCCTCCAAAACCCATGTTTTCCGTTAATATTTAAGGTAAAAAGTACTTGTGTACCCTCATAGCAAAGAAAGAAAATTCATAGGAACCTCTCAGCTGAAATGCCTTACTGTGTAAAAATAGCCCCAATTACGTTTCGGCAGGTTAAATGCGGAGCAAGCACGAGATGCAGAGACTCCTCCGTTCCCTGGAGGTTGGACTCGTGACCTGGGCCAACTCAGCTTTCAGCCTCGGTTTCCAGGAAACTTACAAACCAAAGCTACGTCCATCTCTTCCTCCATCTCGAAGCATTTCGAGTGAGACTGAGATGACCGGCTTGGTAGCCAAGGCTGTCCAGGGAGCCAAGGATCTCAAAGGTTTCCATCTCTTCTCTCACCTCTTTGGTTAGAGTTGCTCACAGAAGTCACCAGTTAAGGTTGAGATGCAGAGAATAAGAGAGAACGGGGTGTCTGTGTCATAGCCTCTCCTCCAGAGCTCAGGAATCCTTGTGGAAGGAGGGGCAGGGAGGAGGGTGCAAGGGCAGAGCTGGTGGAGGGTTTCAAGGAAACTGTTTTCCCAGATAAGAGGGCAGCTGCACACACGAACCCACAGCGGTCATGACAGCATACAGATCTGTGCGAGCCCAAGCCAGACAAAATCCCAATGGGGGGCATCGGGAGGGGGGAACCCACAAAATCCACCCATAGCTGGGGATACTAGCATCTGATAGCTGCTGGAGAGGGGGAGTCAGTTTCAATAGTGTAATAGTGCTGTGGCAGGCCTCACGCCAATAGTAACTGGGTAGCACAAACTGGACTCAGGTAGTTGAGAAAGAGAAAGGGCTGAGAGGAGAGAGGAGAGGAGAGGAGAGGAGAGGAGAGAGAGAGAGAGAGAGAGAGAGAGAGAGAGAGAGAGAGAGAGAGAGGAGACAAAGCTGGGTGGTTAAGTAGGTGGAATGGGTCTGGAAGGAGCTGAGGGAGAGAAAATGAATATGACCAAACTACATTGTAAGAAATTCTTAAAGAATTAATAAAACTTGCTTTTTGGGGGGGGGGGGTCTGAGACAGGGTTTCTCTGTAGCCCTGGCTGTCCTGGAACTCACTCTGTAGACCAGGCTGGCCTCCAACTCAGAAATCCACCTGCCTCTGTCTCCCAAGTGCTGGGATTAAAGGCATGCGCCACCACGCCCAGCTGATAAAACTTGCTAATGCTCTTAGTTAACTAGAAAATTACTGCCCAGCCAGCACCTGCTGTTTGGTAGTCAGTGTGGAATACCAAAAAGGTGGAAGCCACCATCCTTATCTGAGGACACATCTCCAAGTCTGAGGACCTATAAGTAAGTCACACAAAACAGAAACACAAAAAGACCTGCTGGGCCCATCATTCAGGTCGAAAATGCGAACAAGAGATTTAGCCAGGCAATGTCTTTGATCCCAGCATTCTGGAGGCAGAGGTAGGCATATCTCTGTGAGATCCACGCGCTACTTACTGTGTCCCAGGACAGCCAGAGCTACATAGAGACCCCCTATCTCAGTATCCCCACCCGGTCTTCCAAAAAAAGAAGTTTTTCTGTAAGAACATCAATGAGGACTGAAAAGGCCACGTTTTTCCCGAAACAAAATGGGAAGAGATGAGCAAAAAGAACTCTGAGAACGAAGGAGGATTCGAGATGAGAGAGAAGGCATGTGAGCGCCAGGGCAGCTTAACTCTTGGTGGGTGGAGCGGGATGTCGGAAGACAGACGGGGTGGGAGACAGGAGACAAATCAAGGCGACTTGTTTGTTTGGTTTGTAAGCTCTCCTTAGGACAGGGACAAAAAGTAGTGGTCTGAGAGCACCCTGGTGAATGCTGGGAATTCTCAACTCCACTAGATGAGAAGCAAATGCGTACTCAGAAGCCACGGGCGTCAGCTCCCCTCACTGACCAAGTAAAGAAGAGCTCTTCAGTATAGGAATGCTGGGCTGTAGGCGAGACCGCTGCCCCCCCAACCCCCGCCCCCACCCGCAAAGCTCAGATGGTGCTAGCCTGGTGCCTGCCACTCAGCCCAGATCTGCTGTGGTCATGCAGGCAGACAAGGTCCGGAGCCTTACAGTTCCTTCCCAGTGCCAGCCGTCAGGCCAGGGCCCTGGTCACCTCCGCCCCAAGGCCTCTGGACGGCCCATTGTTCACAGATGTCCTGTTTTGAAGAGAGCCTGGAAAGAGACTGTAAGGAGCGTGGTCTAAAAAGTCCTAGCATGGGCTGGAAAGATGGCTCAGCCCGGACTGCTCTTCCGAAGGTCCTGAGTTTAAATCCCAGCAACCACATGGTGGCTCACAACCATCTGTAATGAGATCTGATGCCCTCTTCTGGAGTGTCTGAAGACAGCTACAGTGTAGTACTACTACAGTGTAGTTACAATTAATAAGTCCTAGCACAGTGGTTCTCAGCCTGGGGGGGTTAAACAACAGGGGTTGCCTAAGACCATCCCGAAACACAGATTCCTAACAGTAGCAAAATTGTAGTTATGAAATAACGAAAATAATTCGACGGTTTGGGGGTTGGGGGTCACCACAACATGAGGAACAGCATTAAACTGTATCAGCGTCAGGAAGGCTGAGACCAACTGTCCTAGACTCTTCTCATGAGTGCGACTATCAGAAAGCCCTGGCTTCTTAGGCTTCCTCAGACAGAAGAGCAAAATGAACCACACCTGTTCTCACACGGCCCGACCAGAACAAGCTGTGTACGCTTGTCAAAGTACTCTGCAATTCGAGGGTTTGCTGGAGCCTGCTCCTGTGTAACCCGCAACTCACAACTTAGAGGGGGAGCCTCTGGCCTCTCCCTGGGATCCTCTCCCCCACTCCCCACCCCCCAGCCCCATCCCCGGCGACAGCCCACGGCTGAGGAGGTGGCAGCACGTCTGCTCCACAGTCTGCCACACTTGGCCTTGCACTGAGCACCTTCCCAGTGGGAAGATCAGCTCCTCGGAGAAGCGAAAACTGTGCTCCCGGCTTGCCCGGAGACCAACCCTGGCCAGCTCGCTCCAGCTCAACCCGAGTACTTAAATGCCTTCAGTTGGTTCCCATTTCGTTAAAAGTCCATGATGGAAGAGAGGAGTGCCTGGAAGACACAGACCTTGCAGCAGCCCTCAAACTTTTTGATACGGATGAAACCGGTTGTGAGCGAATGTCCTCTCACTAGGTTTCTCCTTTACCCACACCAGCACAGAAACCAGTGTCCACGAACGCACACATGACAGATGGTTCTTGAGGATTCGACCACCGAAGTGTGAACGAGGCAAGTGCCCTCTCTGAGGCCAGCCCTGTAATGCTACCAAATCCCCCCCCCAACACACACACACACACACACACACACACACACACACCAAAGACAGACACCTTGGGGACCGGGGACCGGGAATGCCTCCCTGGAAAGGGCAATCCCGGTTCAAGACGGGACTATTCCCAACACAAGCCAGGAAGTTCCTTCTTTCCGTGTGCTCCGCCGCCCAGCAGACCCAGACTTTCCTTGGCAGGAGCCCGGTCTCTGAAGCTTTGAGTCCTGGAAGAGGTAGGTTTCCAAAGAGACTTTTCTGCTCTCGCTCTGCCTTGGGATTCTGCAGTTGCCAGGGTCTGCAAGCCTGCCTAGCTGATGCAAACAAATGTCGGTGGTTACACCTTCAGCTCCTGTTTGCTAACACATGCACACTGCACTCACCACACTTACACATACGTACCTTTCGCCCTCCATTGTGGGAGGCCCGGCAGGGTTAGTAGCCACCAAACTGTGCATGCACCCGGGAACTGGCGCTGCTCTCTGGGTTCTCCCAGCAGCCCCGTGAGGGACCCTGATCAGCAGCCGTGATTCAGCATGGCTGCAACTGAGACCTCCTCCCTCCCAGTCCTCCTTCCTCTGACTTACTCGCGGCAAGCTTCTACCGCAAAAGCGACGGTGCTAGAAAATGTCTTACCCAGAGCTCCCTGCAGCCCTTTCAGCTGCTAAAAGCAGCAACCCACTCGCTTCCCCTCCCCCGCGGGCTGGCTTCTCCTCTGTCTCCTAGGAACAGCCACAGCTTCGGCGGCGGCGACCCAAGGGCTGTGCCACCTTTCCAGCTGCTTCCGCATCTGCTCAGGCATCCCCAGCCCTAGCGACTAGCCCACCCCACAGTCTCCTGCCTCCTCCGCTGCACTACAACGGATCAGCGGGATCCTCGCTAACGAAGAAAAGCTGACCCCTCCTTCTCTCCTCCTCCGCCTAGGCTATGAGTCTGTGGGGCTGGCCAGATTGTTGGAATGAGGAGGCCCCTCTGTGGCCTGCAATGGAGTTTACCCACCTGGGAAAATTCACTTGTAACATCAGCGCTGCCCGATTCTCCCTCCCTGAGCCCACAGTAGTTCTGAGATGTGACATTAAGACAAGTGGGTTGGAGTGGGTGGGTGTCACAGAACTGAAATGAATAAGGAGAATTAGACATGGGAGCCCGAGCCAGATGCATTATGTGCGGAGGGGGTGTGGGGGAGGTGCAACTGAACCGAACCCCCAGTATTACAAAATGCCAAAGAGCATTGCAGTGATCACCACAGGAACACTGCTTTCTAAGGTCTGCCATGCTGAACCTTATGCAGGCTGTGGCTCCAACTCGCGTGGCTAGGGCTGAGCCCCCATCTCCAGCCAAAGCTCCTTGTGCCCTGGAACCTCTAGATGTTGGCCCTAGCTGGACTGGCTCCTCTAACCCGACCCTTGAGTCTTTATGGAAGCGCAGTAAGTCATGGGTCTTCTAAGACTTTACCCAAATCACACCAGGGACAGCTGGTGGCCTCCAACGCAAACTTCAAAGGCTAGTTATTGCCCTTATTTTTCACCTCTTCCTACCTGAATGTCTCGAGGAGTTTTTTACATGCCTAGTTTTGGGGGCTAAAAGAAGACAATCTTGTGAAAAGCCGCCAGAAGCTAAGTTTATGTCTTCTAGAACTAACCAGGGCTTAGAGGTAATTGGGTCCATCAGTGGTGAAATTGGCTCAGAAGCTTCCCCAATCGTACAGAAAAAGAAAAGCCAGACACAAGTGTCCATTCCTGCTTTAGGACACCTCACCCGCCAATACTACGGGCATCTCTGGAGGCTCAGAGCAGCACTGGCTGAGCAGGCCTGGGCTGGGTAGCCTATGACCGCACACTCAGTCCTTCATTCCCAAGACACCCTCTAGAGTCTCTTTCCACTCTACTACTTGTGAGTCTGCATAAGTTGAAAAGGTCCCGTTTTCCTGCTCGGTGTACCCTAGCCATGTGCCTACTGGTGACACTTGCCTGGGCTCTCATGTTCGTGGGAACTTTAGGATATGAGCGGTACGTGTTGCTTGTACAATGTGGGCCCGCTAAGTTTCTCCAGTTGTTGCACAGAGTTCGGGTCATCAAGGAAAGGGAGGAATGCAGGTCTAGAAACTACAGGTGTTAATAACATGGACTTGACATAACATTCTGACCTCAAACCAGCTGAGGTGTGAGTCTCAAGGTTTTTCTCCCAGACACACCAGTGTCCTCTCAGCTGGACCACGACTCCGACGCTCTCCCTCAGGCTGAGAAGAGCCCGAGTCAGGGCCCACCCCCAGCAGCCCTGTGGTCTTCACTTGTTCGCAATCAAACCCCCCCCCCTATCTTCCTCCCACCGCTTCCCTTCCTCTTCTAATCAGCGTTGTGGTTCTGTTCCAGATATTTCCTCTGGACATCAATCACAGGGACCAGAAGAGGTTGAGCATCACAAATAAGGAAGTGGAATCCCAGAATCCGTGCCAGAGTGCAGGCAGGTCACCAGGCTAGGCAGGCAGGCGGCTGGGTGAGTCCCGGGAGGGATGGAAAACCGGCTTCCCTTTGAGCGTGCCCTCATTCACGTCTTCACCATCCGGGAAAGGGGAGAGGAAAAATCTGAGAAGGAAATCCTTAGGGACTGAATATACTCACGCTTCAGAAAGAATGACTAGAGCCAGCATAAAGCCTCGGGAGGTTTCCTTGCAAACTACCTTGGCCAGAAGAACCTCACACTACCCCCATTATCCATGAGGCAGGATGGCCATCCAGGAAAACTATGCACCAGAGCTAAGGGAGCAGAGCCAAGGGACCTTCTCTATGCTACTGGAATTTTTGGTCTCCGCTACATTTTACACCGCCTGCCCATTAGCGGAGCATTCTGTTGGCCACGGTCTGACCTGTTCAGTATAGGCCAGTGCTCCTGACTGTACTTCAGCCTCCAGAGGGGCTGCTTGGGGTTCTAGCAGAGAGAATCAAAAGGATCAAAGTGGTTCCTGCCTGGAGGAAAAGTCCCCATCCTTGACCTGTCCTGAATCTACCTCAAAGCTCACAACCCACTACCCAGGTTCCTCTCGATGCCCCCAGGCAACCTCCACAGTTAGCCACGCACACCTGGCGAGCCTAGATCCAAAAGTAACTCATCCAGTCATCTATGCCAACCTTGTTCAGATTCCTCAGCTCTCAGCTGGCCTGAGAAGAACCGGGGTTAGAAAGAAAAACGTTTTCAGTCTGGATTTGGTCTGCCAAGTTCTCAGCACTGCGGCTTTCTCCCTCCTCCTCTCCAGTGCTTTGCTCTTGCACCCGCAGGCACCATGACACACCACCGTGTCTCGAACCACACTGTATATCTGAACCATTCACCTGGTTAAAGTGTGGGCATCAGAGGATCAAAAGCACTCAGGAGGCAGAGGCAGAGGCAGAGGCAGAGGCAGGCGGATCTCTGTGAGTTCGAGGCCAGCCTGGTCTACAGAGCAAGTTTCCAGAACTGCCAGGGCTGTACAGAGAAACCCTGTCTCACGAGAGAGAGAGAGAGAGAGAGAGAGGAGAGAGAGAGAGAGAGAGAGAGAGAGAGAGAGAGAGAGAGAGAGAGAGAGAGACAGAGAGACAGAGAGAGACAGAGACGCAGAGGCAGAGACAGAGAAACTGTTCCTTATCTAGATGGCTTGGGGTGCCAGAGGAATGACTCTGCGGCTAGACACATGCATTGCTCTTGCCAAGGACCTGAATTTGGTTCCTAGTACCCTAGGACCTACAGTCACCTGTGACTCCAGTTCCCAGGAATCTGCACTCAACCATGCACATATGCAAATACCCACCTACACATACACACATAATTAAAAATAAAGCCTTTTTAAAAGAAACTATTGGGGCTGGAGAGATGGCTCAGTGGTTAGGAGCACTGACTATTCTTCCAGAGGTCCTGAGTTCAATTCCCAGCCACCGCATGGAGGCTCACAACCATCTGTAATGGGATCTGACGCCCTCTACTGGTGTGTCTGAAGAGAGCAATGGTGAATACATAATTTTTTTAAAGGTTTAAAAAAAGAAACTATTGTGTTTTAAAAATTATATTCCTAGAAGTGGAAATTCTACATGATTTATATATTACCAAAAAATACTGGGTAGTAGGGTTCTAACACCTATGACATCAGAGCCCGGGATGAGGAATTTCACTGGACCCCATGCGTGATGGAATACACAGCTAGATGAGAAGACCACATCGACACCAAGATCCTGACAGGGCGCGGTGCAGGAGTGCTTACCAGACGCATGATGTCATGTCTCCCTTCTGTGGGAAGAGGTTAGTATCAGGAGCTACCTCCAAGAGTCTTAGGCTTTTTTTAAAGATTTATTTATTATATGTAAGTACACTGTAACTGCCTTCAGACACCCCAGAAGAGGGGGTCAGATCTCATTACAGATGGTTGTGAGCCACCGTGTGGTTGCTGGGATTTGAACTCAGGACCTTCAGAAGAGTGGTCTGTGCTCTTAACCACTGAGCCATCTCTCCAGCCCCAGCCTTAGGCTTAGAGATAGGAGTGAAGCGTGCCGCAGAGAGCCCAGCCCAGACAAGCACTTAAGAACCACCAGCAGCAACTAGCCCCATAGTCCTCTTTCTCTTCTTGAGGGCTGTTACACATCCTTGACCCACTGATCAACATGGGATCAACAAGGAACGAAGAAAAAAATATTCAGCAGGGGGGGGGCATCTTGTGGGTCCACCGCACATCCCCAATGGCCACTACGGCCAACGGGTCAGCAAAGGCCAGAAAGACCGGAGCTAAATACGGCTCGCCTTCATCCCTACAGCGAAACTTCCGCCGGATTCTGGGCGGCTTGCTGAGTGGACTCGAGATACTTAAAGGTGCCTGGGAAATTGGGCAGAAACTGAGAAAGAACCTAGAAGCCCAAACAGTCAAAAGGCGGACGGAGCAGCACCTAATCCAGAGGAGCGGGTGCTTTGGCCTCTCCATGCTGCTCTAAGGACAGAGCATGTCCTAGAGAAGCCCTCCCGGGCACCACCATTCGTGGCTTGTGTTACACCTGTGTGAGGCCACATCTCCTCTGACTCCAGTTAACATCTGAGTAGACCACTCCTGTTTCTTCAACGGTCAGAGCCAGACCTGGCTTTCGGTGGTCGCTGCTTCACTCCCGTGCTTTGTTGATCCTTAAAGCCGCTGATGCCGCGGTTTTCAACCTGTGGGTCGTGACCCCTTTCATGTCCCATATCAGACATCCTGCAAGTCAAATATTTACATTATGATTCATAGCAGTAGCAAAATGACAGTTATGAAGTAGCAATGAGATGATTTTTATAGTGGGGGGGGGGTTGTCACCACAACATGAGGAAGCCGGATAAGAGGGTACAGTGTTAGGAAGGTTGGGGACCTCTGGAGACATGAGGGCTGGAGAGATGGCCCAGAGGATAAGAGCACTGACTGCTCTCCCTAAGGTTCTGAGTTCAAATCCCAGCAACCACATAGTGGCTCACAACCATCTGTAGTGAGTTCTGACGCCCTCTTCTGGGGTGTCTGAAGACGGCTGCAGTGTACGCACATATAATAATAAATAAATCTTTGGGCCGGAGCAGGCAGGGACTGAGGGAGCAGAGGTCCTTAAAGTTCAATCCCCGGCCACCATGTGAAGGCTCACAACCACCTCCTGGACAGCGACAGTGTACTCATATACATTAAATAAATAAATAAATCTTTAAAAAAAAAAAAAAAAAAAAGGATGGAAACATGCGAGAAGGGAGGATCTGAGGGTTAAGTCCTGACAGGCAGCAAACAGCAAAGCCCACGTTTTAACTTGGGCTCCCACAACCTCGGAGCCCATCTCCTCCTTGCACGCCTCTAGTTTAGAAACGAGCCAATCAAAACGCAGCTAGAAAGGAACTTTCTCAAGACCACTTGAGAGCCAAGCAAGCTGAGCATGGAAGCCACACCCTCCCCTCGGGTGCCTGGTCCAGACGCACTTTCTCCCTCACCTCGGGTCTAGGAACCCGCACCCCCAAAGACATTATGTAGACCTGGCATCCAAAGCCTCCACACACCAGCCAGGCCTAGCCAGCGAGGAAACCAGCGGACCCCAAGAGTTAACGCAAGCTGGCTT
The DNA here is from genome assembly GCA_964023405.1 of Apodemus agrarius. NCBI lineage: Eukaryota > Metazoa > Chordata > Mammalia > Rodentia > Muridae > Apodemus > Apodemus agrarius. The sequence goes on along the minus strand of OZ030019.1, from coordinate 6,112,829 downwards.
TGCTGAGGTCAGCACAGGAGGCAGCTGGCACAACCCTAAGGGCTTTTTAGCTACCCCACCCCACCCCGGGGTCGGGGGGTGGGGTGGGGTGGTGGTGTCCAAGAACTCTTTCCTTTCCCAAAGCTGCGGCCGAGAACTGGTGCCCCCTGCTGGCAAGCCTGCGTATCTCTCATAGCAAAAGTGAAACCACTTCCCGGCCTGGCTTCATTTCACAGATTTGAGAACAGAGCATTCATTCAACAGCTATTTTCTTCTCGCCCCGCCCTTCGGTCCTTTTCTTGATCCAAAGAAAACCTAGTTATTTCTCATAAAAAGGTGAAATACAGATGACACGTTCAAGGCCTGCCTGAGCCATAGAGTGAGTTCTAGGCCAACCTGGATAACTTAGTAAAACTCGGTCTCAAAAAAGGAAAGTAGGGGTAGGCCTGGGGATATTGTAGTTCGGGTGGATGAGTGCTTATCCAGTTCGTGTGAGGCCCGTTTTCGGTCCCTGCTGTGAGCGGGTGAAGGGGAGCTAAAGAAATGGTACATCTCTCTGGTCGCTGAAAGCATGCTTTGAACCCAGCCAAGGCCCCCAGAGCTCTGCGGTGAGCTACCCCAGGTGGCTGTGGCGTAAATTCCCATGCACTTGGTGCAGCTAGAAAGCCCCGGCGTTACGGGCTGGCTGAGAGGATTCCGCATATAATGATATAACTGAGAGCCCATCAGAAATCAGTAGAAGACAATTTTCATTTTTGGGAAAGTGGAAACAAAAAGTTTAGGGGGCTGGAGAGATGGCTCAGCGGTTAAGAGCACTGACTGCTCTTCTGGAGGTTCTAAGTTCAATTCCCAGCAACCACATAGTGGCTCACAACCATCTGTAATGGGATCCCATGTCCTCTTCCGGTGTGTTCGAAGACAGCTACAGTGTACTTATATATTTTTTTAAAACTACTTTAAAAAATAAAAATAAGCCAGGCGGTGGTGGTGCACACCTATAATTCCAGCACTCTGAGAGGCAGAGGCAGGCAGACTTCTGAGTTCAAGGCCAGCCTGGTCTACAGAGTGAGTTCCAGGACAACCAGGGCTACACAAAGAAACCTCCAAAAAATCAAATCCAAAAAACCAAAAAAATAAAAAATAAAAAAAATAAAGTTTAGATCTTATTAAAACTATGGCCGGCTTTGCTGTTATTACTCTTCTGACACAGCGGTTCCGAGCACTGGCTGCTCTTGCAGAAGACCAGAGTTCAGCATCTGGAACTCCACAGTTCCAGAGGACCTAGTGCCCTCTCTGGCCTCCAAGGGCACTGCACACAGTGATGCACAGACATACATGCATGAGAGCATGAGAGCCGGGCAGTGGTGGCGCACGCCTTTAATCCCAACACTTGGGAGGCAGAGACAGGTGGATTTCTGAGTTTGAGGCCAGCCTGGTCTACAGAGTGAGTTCCAGGACAGCCAGGGCTACACAGAGAAACCCTATCTCGAAAAAACAAAAAATAAAAAATTAAAAAAATTTTTTTAAAAAGGTCAGGTGTGGTAGCACAGGTCTTTAATTCCACCCAGCACTCAGGAGGCATAGGCAGGCAGGTCTCTATGAGTTCAAGGCCAGCCTGGTCTACAAGGTGAGTCCAAGACCTCCAGGGCTCTGTTACACAGAAAAATCCTGTTAAGGAAGAAAACAAAAACAAAAGCAAAAAAAAAAAAAAAAGAGCAACAAAAACTTATTAGTTTTAAAAGAAAAAAAACCTTTTTTTTTTTTTTAATCTTAAAATCTTTTTTCAAGCCAGGCAGTGGTGGCACACGCCTGTAATCCCAGCACTCTGGGAGGCAGAGGCAGGCGGATTTCTGATTCGAGGCCAGCCTGGTCTACAGAGTGAGTTCCAGGACAGCCAGGGCTATACAGAGAAATACTATCTCGAAAAAACTAAATCCAAAAAAAAAAAAAATCTTTTTTTAAGATTTTAATTACTCATATGTATGTATATCTGGGGACGTGAGTGGCATGGGGAGAGGTGGCATCAGATCCTCTGGAGCGAGAGTCACAGGTCGCCGGGGGCCTCAGGGTGGTGCTGGGAAACTGGCTGTCTGCAAGAACAGCGTGTGCTCCTCACCGCTGAGCCAGCTCTCCAGAGCCCAGTCTTGTTTCTTTATAGCAGATCTCCACATGTAGCCCAGGCTACTCTCTAACTCATGATAGCTCTGCTTCCACCTCCAGAGTGCCGGGTCTGTGACATTTTCAAACAGGGCATTTATCAGGCAGGAAAAGGGGGGAAAAAATCTTCATTCAGGCATGGTGGCACACGCTTCTAATCCCGCTAACTCAGGAGGCAGGGGTAGTGGACTCTCTGAGTTTTAGGCTAGCCTGGTCTAGATAGAGTTTTCCAGGTTAGCCAGGTCTATGTAGTGAGCTGTTATCTCAAAAATCCAGGAGGGGGACATTTATCATTGTATCTGCAACTAGGTCATTTCGGCTTCCCACAACTTAACACGTGTAATGTTAAGATACAATTTTAATACACACACACACTGCATCCATTTTATATTTAAAAAATAAAATATGTGTGTGTGTGTGTGTGTGTGTGTGTGTGTGTGTGTTTCTCTGTGTAGTCCTGGCTGTCCTGGAACTCACTCTGTAGACCAGGTTGGCCTCTAACAAAATTTGTAATTTTTTTTTTTTTTTTTTTTTTTTTTTTTGGTTTTTCGAGACAGGGTTTCTCTGTGTAGCCCTGGCTGTCCTGGAACTCACTCTGTAGACCAGGCTGGCCTCGAACTCAGAAATCCGCCTGCCTCTGCCTCCCAAGTGCTGGGATTAAAGGCGTGCGCCACCACCACCCGGCCTCTTCACTAATTATTAAACGAATCTGCGCTGTATCTCACTGCCCTTGCCTGATGCTTCTTGCTGCTTGGGAAAGCTAGCGTTAGTGGTTTCAGCTGTGAGAGGACGTCTGGGGAAGGAAGAGATCTCCCTAAACCAGAGAGAATGTCTGGGGAGGGAAGAGAGCTCCCCTAAACCTGCCCCAAGCTCTCAACCACAATCTGGGTTTTCCCAGTCTCTCTCTTTTTCTCTCTCTCTTCTCTCTCTCTCTCACACACACACATACTCACACTCACACACATGTACACCACACACACACACACACACACACACACACACACACCTGTGCGTCAGAGATCCCCAAGGCCAATTCTTACGTTCGGATGTTTACTGGCAGGACTGGCCGACCTCAGAGCTGAAGTTCTTTGGAGTGACACTGGTAAGTATGCACTGCGCTCCCAGAAGGAAAAGCAAGGAGTCAGCAATAATCACATCGCTACAAAGCCTGGGCACAATAACCACAAGGGAATGGCGGACACGCCCTAAGTTCAAATGCCGGGATAAAGGCCAGTCTCACAAACCAAACAGGCCGGCGGCACCACGCCAGACAGACAGGCTAACATTTTACCTACTGCAACGGAAGGAAGGTTCTTCTTGGCCAAAACCCTTACAGCTATGGAAGAGCCTGACTTACACTCCAATCCAACTAGTTCCGAATGCTTTCCTCATAAACTATCATTAAAAGCAGTTATACGGAAAGAATAGGAATCTGGACAGAGCCAAACAGCGGCTTTTTAAATTCAGATCGTGCCATTCCACTACTCAAAAGCCCCGAATTGCTCGGCAGCAGCACCCTGTAATCTCAGCACTCAGGGGCTGAGGAAGACCTATCATGAGTTCAAAGCCACCCAGACTGCACAGGCAGCGCCCGCCCAGCCAGCCAGCCAAAGTGAGACCTTGTCTCAAAAACTAAACCCAAAAACAAAAACAAGAAGCCCTCAAACGGCTGAATACTCATTTATTCAGAGGTGTTAAGAGTCTGCTTCTCTGTGGCTGTGATAATCACCATGGCCCAAAAGCAACTTGGGGAAGAAAGGGCTTGTGTGGCTTCGGCAGGCAGGCAGAGCCGGCTTCAGGCTCGCCCGTCCAGGGCACCACCCACGGTGGGCGGGACCTTTCCCATCACAACGTCAAGGAAGACAACCCCAGCCAGATTTGCACACAGGCTAGTCCGACGGGGCAGTTCTCCCAGTGCAGGCTCCGTCTTCCCGGGTGTGTCAAGTCGCTAGCCAAATTAATCATCACAGAGGCAACATCTTACAAGGTGCTTACGTCCCAAACCATCGCCTGGGGTTCTCTGGCCTCACCGGCTCCTCCTGTGCGATTTCCCTCCACTACCCTAGTAAACTGCCACATTAAAATCTTCTGTCTAAATGTAGTTAGAAACTGAGCTCAGAAGCCAAGGACACCCATAGTGCACTAGACTCCAACCTGAGGGACAAATGACCCTCATTTTCCTCGGAAACAGGTGAAGAGTAAAAATGAGGAGACCCGGAAGAGCCTGTCAATCAAGGGTCCCGTTCCTTCGCGGGAAACCTCAAACTACTGTGGAATGGGCTCAACCTGTGATGACTGCCATTTCTTAGACCTACGTGTGTGTGTGTGTGTGTGTGTGTGTGTGTGTGTGTGTGTGTGTGGAATGGGCTCAACCTGTGATGACTGCCATTTCTTAGACCTACGTGTGTGTGTGTGTGTGTGTGTGTGTGTGTGAGTACTTGCCTGGGCACGTGAGTGTGCACCGTGTGCGCGCCTGTGTCTGTCAGAGGTCAGAAGAGGGCGCTGGATCTGCTAGGATCGGGATTATTGACAGTTGTGAGCCGGAAATCCCCACAACAGCAAGTACTCTTCAGCTGCCCACACAACTCCGGCCCCTGCTACCACTGCTCACTAAAAGTCTCAGGTGACTGCTATTTCCAAAACTAAATAAATTAGCCTGCATCCTACAGCTGGTTTGCTATTATTAGTCTTGGCAAAAGCAATAAAATTTAAATGGCTGTTGTTGTTGTTTTAAAAGGTCTTTGTGGCCTCATATTCAAAAGGGCCAGTGACATAAGAAACCCAATCTATCCTGCTTTGCATTTCAGCCGAGCAGTGGGAATGCCCTCTGTGGCTTTGTCTACCTAATCCAAATAGTAAAACTAGTTCAGACACCTGTCATGTCTCCCTGTAACAGTCACTCCTGTCTAGGCCCAACACAAATGCTGGAACTCTCCTAATTGTTTTAAGTTCTCACCATCCAAAAAAACCTATGGGTGTCTTAAGAGAAAAAGGCTGGCCCCTATTCATCTTAGTAGTAAATCCATTTTTTAATTTATCATAATGAATCTAAGGGTTTCTCTCAAAGACTTGGCAAATAATTACCAAGAATGACTTGAAAATCCTATCAAATCATAAGAGATCTAAACAGCTACATAGTCTAGGAAATAAAGTTGACTTACCAGGTTAAACAGCAAACTGAGGTTCTCTCAATCTACAAATTCGCCCCTCTAACCCAGGGCAAACATCACCTGGCACGCGTCCCAATTTGTTACTCTCCATCCTCTTGAGAAAGCTTCATGATACAAATATTTTGTAAATCATTTACATTTCAAGCAAAGGCAAATGCTGCTACTGACATCTCTTAAAACCCAGGAATACTACGCCCTTTTACGTAGGACAAAACAGTATTTACTGCTGTGATCTCAGAACTCACTATGTAACACCTTCAGCTAGCACTCAAAAGGCAGAGGCAGGTGAATCCCTGAGTTTGAGGCCAGCTAGGACTGTGTGTAAGTGAGAGCCAGTCACTTTGTTTTTTGGTTTGGTTTGGTTTGGTTTTGGTTTTTCCAGACAGGGTTTCTCTGTATAGCCCTGGCTGTCCTGGAACTCACTCTGTAGACCAGGCTGTCCTCGAACTCAGAAATCCACCTGCCTCTGCCTCCCAAGTGCTGGGATTAAAGGCGTGCGCCACCACGCCCGGCAAGCCAGTCACTTTTTAAAAGCTCCAAGATTCCTTCCTATCAAGAAACTTTTCTGAGGAGGGAGGGGGGATGTCGGTTTTCCACTGATGAGAGCAGGGAAAGAAAGCACCTGATGCTCATCTGCAACAGGACCCTGAGGAGAAAACAGTCCCACTTAGCCTGGTAGTCTTGGCTGGTCCTTCCAAAAAGCCCAGAGCAGGTATCTGTAATCCTATGCAGGAGGATACCCAAGAATTCAGGGGAGCCTGGTCTGCATGGCAAGTTTCAAGCCAGGGAGGGACAGACACACAGCAAGAAAAGGGATTAGGGGTGGGGAGCAAACCAGGCAGAAGTAAGGCTGGGAGATTTCCCCAATCACACTGACGCTGGAATTGGAAGAAACTTTCAAGTGTGGACATTAGACAGGTTACACCCATACACTAGCTAAATGAAAGCAATACTCAAACCCAGCACTCTCCAAAGTACTTTCAGTTAGCAGACACGCAGAGAACAACCTAAAAAGCAAGCAATCCAAACCAAGAGTGTAAGCAACAAGGTCCACAGTCACTTCTGTCACTTGTGGTCCTGAGGCAAGGAATCCTAAATTCCAAGTTCCCAGCCAACCTCCGTCCGTCTTTCCTAAAAAACAAGAATCTGCATTAGGATAGAACCATGATCACCCTCGAGTCATGCTTGATAGCACTTTACAAATCTAAATCACGTTTAACCTTAATTCTGGGGTCTGGAGACAGCTCAGCTTTGGAAGAGGACCCCACATCTGGGAACTCAGTGACCTATAATTCAGCTCCGAGATTTAATACCCTCTTCTGGACTCCGCAGGAACTTGCACTCAGAGTTTCCCCTTTCTCAAAAATAGTTTAAAAAAAATTATTACCATCTTTAAAGATGTCCCAGGTCCATCAAAAATGGCTCAGCTGGTAAAAGCACTTGCGGATCCCCGAACCCAGAAGGCAGGAGTTCTGACTTGCAAAGCATCTTCTGGCCTCCACCGGTGCTCTGTGAAAGGCACATGCTCACACTCACACAAAAATCTATATGAGGATCATCCACACTCTTTTAACTAATGATTCTTTTAGAATTTACACTCAGTCTCTGAAATACAAAGAGCTTTGCACTGGGGCAATTTCATGTTGAAAAACCAGAAAATATCCAAACGTGAAAAGCTATATTCTCAGAGGAGTGGTGGACTCTTATCACCACCTCCTGTCAACTAAGCTTGAAGTACTCTTTTCAGAATCTCACAGGTCAATCAAGACATCAAACCGTTGTCCACCCATTTAAAAAGCTCCAAAGGTTGCTAGGGGAAACACAGGAAGTGCTTACAAAAATATTACTGTTTTTTCCTTTCCTACAATTCAATATTCATCACTAAGGGTGAACACTGAACACTGAGCTAATATATCACGAACTAACAGAATTTTAGGTCATCCACCTTTTTATAAATCACTATTACTGAAAAACCACCTTACGTGTGACATCTTCCACAGTACCTACCAGCTCAGTCTTTTCATCCTAAATTCCCGAAAGTCAGAGGTAACATGTAATGAGTTTTCAGGTCTTTTCCTGGGACTGCAGGAAGCCCGCATTAGATCGTGTGGTTTCAAGCAGAATTTAAGGGAGCAGGAACAGTGAGCCAAGAACTCCATGCAGGCCTCGCTTCCATAAGCAAGCACACCCCTACACTGCTGGCTACCGTTCACTCAACTGAGCGAACAGGCCTAACGTTCATCCTCTGACCTAAAAGCCTTAGTAACTACAGCATTTTGGCAAGAATCAGATCTTAGAAATTATACAATGACAACTTAAAATGTGGCGGTTCCAACATTAAGATATTTCAAAATGTAATAAGAAAAATCTTTTCCCAAAAGCTTGATGCTCTAAGGCTTTGGGCTTCCAAAATCCCGTCAAGTCCTCACCATGCCGTTAAGCCCAGTAAGTTAACTGGTACTCTGAACCCACCCACCAGGTTATACATACTCTCACTCAATCATGTAAGAATTGAATTCTTTATTTGTGATATCCATAAACGTTGCTATTCTATGTTTCTATCCAGGAAGGCAATTTTCTCCTATTATCAGTTTTTGTTTGTATTTTTTATAAACAACAACTTGAATTCTATTGCATGAAGGGCTACAAATACACGTTAACCAAGCAGAATACAGATATTTTGTTTTACAACTTGCACCTAAACCCCAGTACACACAGCTGCTTCAGTAGCTATCAGAGCAGTTTGGGGCTACTGCCCAAGCTATGCATAGCAGTTTACATATTCAAATCTCACGTAGAAGTGACTGGTCGGGCGGTTAGCTCCACTCCTGGGAAGCCCGTCTCAGCCACAGGTAAGTGTGGACCTCAAGCCTGCAGACTTCTGATGGCAAACTGCTAAATCTGATGGAATTGTCCTGAACCAGCTGCTATGTCTAAGCCACTGCCCTGCGGCTCTGCGGCCGCTCTACCAGCAGATGGCGCTACAGCCGTTGGACTTAGGAGGACAAAGTTCAGACTTAGGGAAGAAACGTTTTTTTAAACCTGCTCTGAAAATACATTTTAAAAAACTCATTTAGTGTTAGGGTAAAATAGAACCCTTATTTGTAACCATTCATTACAGACAAACCAATAAGGATGAAACTAGGTCATCTAAAAAAGTTTCAAACAGTTTATATGAATGAGAACACATGCTTTAAACACAAACTATTTCTTTTAAAACTACACAGTACATATTTTGAAGTAAATTCTCATAGAAAGAAGAACCAACCATGTCAAGATAAGCAAATCGCTTATTACAAAGAGATGGATGCACAGGAACTAAAGAGCCACATCCACCACTTCAAAACGCTTTTTTGTCTGTAAAAGGTAAATTCTAACTGGGCAAACAGGAAGGAAAAGAGAAAAAGAACCCACATGACCTCCTTTAAGCTTCTCCAAGTACACATCAAAACCTAACAAAAATATCCTTTAAAACGGTAAGGAGTGGATCCTAGGAAAAAAATGTTAGACATGTACGGTCAAACACAATGATTTATTAAAAATAAAACGTAAAAATGATTTTTGTACATATGCTTCCAAATTTCAGGCATGGGATCCAAGTAGGTTTCATAGAAAACGCTGTAGCCAGGTATCAAGTCCTTACAACAAAGTAAACTACCCTCCCGCCCAACCCCCACCCAGGTTTTGCTACAGAATCAGCAAGTTCACTCCCGCCCGCCCGCCCGCCCCAAAAAAACACAAATTAAAACAAGACATTTTTGCTAGTATAAAAACGACCAAGGTCCAAGTAATAATAAAAAAATAGAGTCCATCAATGACTGTAACACAAAAATGTGTGTGTGTGGCCGAGTCCACCTTCGGGGGGGAGGGGGGACGGGCAGGCAAGCGGGGGGGTCGTGCCCCCCAGGGTGAGCGGCTCCCCGAGGGCACCCGGGGCGGGCGCGGAGGGCGAGCATGGCCGCGCCCGCCGCCGGCATCCGGAACCCGGCCTCTAGAACGAGCCTCCGCCGTAGCCGCCGCCGCCGTAGCCGCCTCTGTACGGTCCACTGTTGCTGCGGCCGCCCCAGCTGCCGCCGCCGCCGCCGCCGCCGCTCTTCATCGGCCCGTACGAGGACTGGTGCTGGCTGTAGCTGCCGAAGCCGCCGAAGCCGTTGCCGTAGTCGCTGCCGCCGTACGAGCCGCCGCCGCCGCCGCCCCCGTAGGCGCCGTAGCCCCCGTAGCCGCCGTAGCTGTTGTAGCCGCCGCCGCCGCCGCCCTTGGCCAGCCCGTTCTGGTCGCGGCCGCCTCCGCCGCGGCCCCGGCCGCCGCCGCGCCCGCCCCGGGCCGCCCGCGCGCCCCCGCCGCCCGCGTGGATATCCTCCTTGGGCACCGCCTTCTTCACCTCCACGCGGTGGCCCTGGATCGGGTGGAACTTGACCACCGCCGCCTTGTCGGCCGCGTCGTGGCTCTGGAAGTAGACGAAGCCGAAGCCGCGCTTCTTGCCCGACTGCTTGTCGGCAATGATCTCCGCCTTCTCCACCGCGCCGAACTGCGAGAAGTGCTCGATCAGGTCGCCCTCCGCCACGTCGCCCTTGAGGCCGCCCACGAACAGCTTCTTCACCTTGGCGTGCGCCCCGGGCCGCGCCGAATCCTCGCGCGACACGGCGCGCTTCAGCTCCACCGTGTTGCCGTCCACCGCGTGCGGCGACGCGGCCATGGCGGCGTCCGCCTCCTCCACGTTCGAGTAGGTCACGAAGCCGAAGCAGCGGGAGCGCTTGGTCTGGGGGTTCACCACCACCACGCAGTCCGTCAGCGTCCCGAAGGCCTCGAAGTGGCCGCGCAGCCCCGACTCACTCGTCTGCACGTTGAGGCCGCCGATGAACAGCTTACAGAGCTGCGAGTTCTCCATGTCGGCCGCCCGGGCCCTGCCCCCGCCCTGCGCGCTCCGCGGCGTCGCCGTCGCCGTTAGCGGTCGCCGAGGCCTCGCCGGAGCCCGGGCCCGGCCGCCGCCGCCGCCGGCGGGGAAGGGGCGGGAGGGGGAGGGAAGGGGCGCGCTGCCGGCCCGAGGGCGAGCCGAGGACGCTGGAACCCTACCAGGGCCGCCGCGGCCGCCACCTCCGCTCCCCTATCAGGACACCACACAAAGAGGCCGCTGAAGGCGCGCGCACCCTCCCCGCGCGGTGCGTCACCAGCGACGCCGGCCCCCCAGCCAATCGCCTCCGCGCTCGCCTTAGTCCCGCCCACCGCGCCGCAGCGCCGCTCTAGGCCGCGGCCTACCCGCCCTCCGCGGTTTCCGTCCGGGCCTCGGGCTCCTGGGCGCCCGCCGCTCCTTCCGCCTCCGCGCTCGCACTCGACGCGGTGCCGCAGTACTCCGGAGACGACCACTAGAACCCTCCGCGCGTATCCGCGGAGCGTTTCCTGTCAGCCGCGCGGCTGTTCCCGTAGCCGGCCCTCCCTCCCCTCGCCGGATACTCAGGCCCAACTCCGCAGTGGCGTTCGCGCCAGCCCCTTGAGGGACGTGTCCGGCCAGCCAATCAGCGGCTGCTCCTCAAGCTCACTTCCGTTTTCCGCTGCCGCGGAACGGGCGCGCTCCTCTCGAGCTGGCCTGGCGCCTCCCGTGCGGAGCCGGCTGTCGCCCGCACGCTTAATCCTCGCGCGCCCTCGCGGGAATTCTGGCCGTTCCCAACGGATCTGCCCGGGGGCCCCGCGCGGGCTTTTTAAAAACTTGACTGTTGGGGCCGCCCGCACCTGGCGTCAGCTCCCCTCGGGCGGCACAAAGATGGAGGGCCGAGGCCTGACCCCAAGGCGGTTATTGGCCGTTTACGGTGGGCTGGTGGCTCGATTCAGCTAGTGTGACTCTTGCCCCGTGCCACTCTGCTCGCCGAAGCGAGCCCCTGAGGAGTAACAACACCAAAGACCTTCACACCGGGTGGCCCCGACAAGGCCCGAGCCGGGCCCGTGGTAGCCGGTAGCGGTGCTCCGCCCTGTTACTCTGCGGCAAGCCCTGCGGACATGTTCCGTGCGAGCCAGCCTGCCTTTAATCTGCCCGTCCGCTCACTGCCGGGCTTTATCCAGTCCAGGCTGACCTCGAACTCGGAGGACATTGTCTCCCGAGCACTAGATTACAAGCATATTCCATGAAATTTGATATTATCACGTTCTCACCGCCATCCCAACTGTGGTTTGGGAATTATATCCAGGGAGCTTAACGAGTTGGAGCAGTGTGTCCCGGACGCAACCCCCCCTGCCCCATTACTTCCCATATCCCTCACTCTGGGGCACCCCTGTGCCCTGCAGCCAGCTTCTAGGCTGCCAGCTTCATGAATACATACAGCCATTTTGCCAACTTTATCCATACAACCAGATTTAAAAAAAAAAAAAAAAAAAAAAAAAAAAAAAAAAAGCTGTCGGGTACTGTGCTTAGTGATCACAGACAAGATCTCGGTTTCTACAATGTCATAGGTTCTCGACTGCTGCAATGAAAACGCCATAACCAAACGGCGAGCTGGGAAGGAAAGGCTTTATTTGGTTTACATTTGCAGATCATAGTCCGTCATTGGAGGAAGTCAGGACACGAACTGAAGCAGGCCTGGGACCTGGAAGAAGGAGCTGATGCAGGGGCTGTGGAGGGGTGATGCTTACCGCCTTGCTTCACATGCCTTGCTTGGCCTGCTTTCTTGTAGAACAGGGGCCATCAAGGACGACACCCACCCACAGGAGCCAGGCCCTGTCCACTGATCACTAATTGAGAAAATGCCCTCCAGCTGAATCTCATGGCCTTTCCTCAACTGAAGCTCCTTTATCTCTGATAACTGCCTTCTGTCAGGTTGACACACAAAGCCAGCCAGTACATACAACAAGGAAAATGTGGGTTTTTTTTCCATTTTAAAATAAACTAGATGGCTGAAGAGATGGCTCAGTGGTTAGCAGCACTTGCAGCTTCCAGAGGACCTAAGTTCTGGTCAGTTCCCAGCACCCAGGTCAGGGCTTCCGTCTAACTGAAGCTCTGGCCTTCAAAGGAACCTGCACTCATGTGCACATGCAGGCACACACACACCTACATGTAATTTAAAAAACATTTTAAGTAAAAAAGTAGTTTTGGGGTTTTTTTTGGTTGGTTGGTTGGTTGGTTGGTTCTCTTGGTTTTTCGAGACAGGGTTTCTCTGTATAACCCTGATGGTCCTGGAACTCACTCTGTAGACCAGGCTGGCCTCAAACTCAGAAATCCACCTGCCTCTGCCTCCCAAGTGCTGGGATCAAAGGCGTGTGCCACCACTGCCCAGCAATAAAGTCGTTTTTAACTTCATTGTCCCAAAATTGCATGCCAGGATAGGGTGGAGTGTACATCACCACGGTTGAACACTGAAGAGCTAAGCTATCAGCACAGCAAGCAGAAGGCTCAGGGGAAGGCGCTCTTTTGGGGTACATCTGGAGTTACAGATGACTGAGAGCCACCATGTGGGTGCTGGGAATCCAACCCAGGTCTTCTGCAAGAGCAGCCATTGCTGTTAACTTCTGAGTCATTTCTCCTGCCTCAGGTCTTTATTTTTTTATTGACTTTGTTTTTTTGACAATATATGATTTTTCTCTCCCATCCCTGTCAACCCAGCTCTTCTTTACCCATCCCCTCCTCAGGTTCACGATGATGATGATGATGACGATGATGATGATGACGACGAGGACGACGACGACGACGACTTTATTTTGCAATCATTTAGTTTGACCGGGGCTATCTTTTGATTATCGGGTTGGATCCATGCACTGGAGCCTGGTGGGGCCCACCTGTGGGTACACAAAGGCAGCTGCCCCCCAATTCTTGAATGTGTCAGTGGCAAATAGGTCAAAAGTGAGGGTAAGAACCCACGAGTCCCTACGCCACCCATGCCTCACTGTGATGGGCCCATTCCTGGGCAGACCTCACACAGGCATCCATAGCGGCTGTCAGTGTGATCACAACAGCTGTGTCTGGACTAGAAGATGGTATTTTACACCCCTTCTAGCTCTTGGGTCTACACGCGTGCGCACACGCGCAAACACACACACACACACACACACACACACACACACACACACGTTTCCTGAGCTTTAGAGGGCATTATACCAGACTCTATTAAGTGCTTCAGTAAACTATTTCCTCCTGCACCAGCAGGGCCTGCCTTCCCACTGTGGTCTAGAAAGAGTCAAGTAAGGAGGGTGCTCTGGCCCACGTGCTGTCAGCTGAGAGACTCTCCCGTGGGCTGCAACATTTCTCACCCTCATCTAGTGCGGCTGACCTGGTGACAGGATGAAAGGAGCGGAGCGGCAAGCAGCAGAGACACCCCGGGAATTGGCAGGCCGGGGTTTGCTTTCTTTGATAGCAAACCTACCAGCTCCCTGCCAGCTGAAGCAATAGCACCTGCAATATGAGCACTGGCCAGCGGGGTGGAGGTAGGAGAGAAGGTGAGAATGAAGAAGAGAAGGCTCTCCATAGCCACAGAGTGGGAAGTACAAGCTCTGCTCACCAGAAGAGTTCCACAGCACTATCAGGTCTTTAGGGACACCCAGGCCCACAGCTGGAACTCTGGGTGCTGTCAGAGGCTGAGGGACACCACACCCTCAGCCTACGGTGAGCTGCAGCACTTAAGTGGGCTGAACGGTCCGGACATCTGAGGCCTGCAAGGAGCCTGACCCTGGAAGGTGCCACCCACTGTGGCTCCTCCTCATGCTGCCCAGGTGTCTCCTCAGCTACTCACAATCCTTTACTGCACAGTGCAGACGGACCTCCAGCCAGCTAGACAAAGGTGGCACAGCTGACCCCCCAGCAACAATCCTGTCTGTCAAAGCTGGGCTGCAGACTCCAATAACCAAAACGAGCATCAAAGGCAAGGAGACAAAGGAGCTATCACATCGACAAGATCGTCCACCGTGGAGATCCTAATGGGTACAAGATGATTCCCTGGTCTCTACTTGTGTCTTGCAGATGTCCACTGGAATCTTACCTTAGACCAACATGTGAGTCATGACCCACTTGGGGGTTACCTAAGACCATCGGAAAACATGATTCGTGACAATACCAAAATTACAGATATGAAGTAGCAACAAAAATAATTTTATGGGTTAGGAGTCACCACAACACGAGGAACTGCACTAAAGGTCACAGCATTAGGACGGTTGAGAACTTAGACTAAGTATGATACTTACCTTGCTGATTTTTTGTTTGTTTGTTTGTTTGTTTTTTTGTTTGTTTGTTTTTCGAGACAGGGTTTCTCTGTGTAGCTCAGGCTGTCCTGGAACTCACTCTGTAGACCAGGCTGGCCTCGAACTCAGAAATCTGCCTGCCTCTGCCTCCCAAGTGCTGGGATTACAGGCGTGCGCCACCACCGCCTGCCTTTTCCTTGCTGAATTTTTACAAGGATCAAAAAGGTTTTGTTGGGTAGCAATTTCCTCTGAGATAAAACCTTCCAACTTCAAGGAACACTCCTTAAGACACCAGCAAAGCATCCTGTCCTGCAGGGAAGCTACTTTAACTCAGAAAACAATAACTTCAAGAAGTCCCTGAAATACACCAGATTCACCAGGCTCCTCCCCTGAAGCCCTCGGAGGAATAAATGCTGCTGAGAAAAATTCTCAGGTCAGTGGAACTGCCTGGAAGACACAGCCTCCACAGCTGCCCGCAAGTTGCGTGGCGAGGTGCAGGTTCCCAGCGTCCCCGAGCTGTCACCCACTCTGGGGTGAGCATCTTGGTGACATAGCTGTCTTCGAGACAACTCCGCTTCTATAAGTAGCCCCAATAGAACTCGCTGGCTCACCAAGTTGGACCTTGGCAGTATTCTTACTGTGGTCCCTTGTCGGTTCCTTGTGCAGAATGAGTAGGCATTTTCTCAGGGATGGCACCACATAACAGATAAATCATATGTGTCTCACTGAGGAAACAAGGCTATCACTACAACCAGTTGCCCAAGCTTTGTTTTCTATTCCATCCTACCTTCCTGTACATAAAGAGTCAAGTCAAAGAAATACAACAGACCGGAGCTGGATGGATCATGGTGACGTCTTTTCTGAATCCCTTTGCTTAACTCAAAAGTTTTAAACATTTAAGAATCCAAGAAAGATACTGCCACTTTGATATCATTATTGTGCCCAGATAACTGCATCTGAGGGTAACTGTAGTGTCTCTGCCATTCATTAGCACACCCCACAGCAGTCCCATGAGATCTCACCCTCTAGTGACACCGGGGCTGCCGAGTGTTAATTCGTATAAGCAATTCTGTCGTGTTTGCACACTGAAGTCACCTAATGGAGCACTTCCCAGACACTTACCAATCCCTGTGGCTTAGCGATGCAGGACTGTAGTCGCAAAATGCCACCTGAACAGAGGAACCGCCCGTCTGACCCCAGGGTTGAGTCTGCATATTCAGTAAGGGAAAAAATCAAAATACACAGACTAGCAGCTGTGGAGAGCCCTGGGCTTGTATTTTGATGCTAATTCCACTCCTCAGAGGGGCTGCAGGTGAGGAGTTGCCTTGTGAACCTTCTCCCCACCTTAACTTTTCAAATAAAGGCTTGAGCCAATGATTGGACAGAACGTTTTTGGAAAACTGTCTTACAAGTGTCTCACGTGTCCTGAAGCAGACACGTGAGAGGATGTTTTGTTGAAAACAGACAGGTGGTGTTTTTCTGGAAGTTGCCTGGAAAGGGGGCACGTGATGTTTTGCTAGAGCAGATGCTTGAGAGAACTCGTGATGTTTGAAAAGGATATAAGGGAAGCTGGAGAGGTGGCTCAGCGGTTAAGAGCACTGGCAGCTCTTCCAGAGGACCTGAGTTCAATGCCCAGCAACCACATGGTGGCTCACAACCATCTGTAATGGGATCCAGTGCCCTCTTCTGCTGTATCATGAAAACATGACAGTGTACTCATATACTTAAATCTTAAAGAGACAGAGACAGAGACAGAGAGAGGAGAAAGAAAGGGATATCTGTGTAATCCGGCAGGCAGTGGGTGCTGCTGTGTGGTATTGGTTCACCTTGCGTTCTTAGCTGATCATTGTTTGTCACGACCTCATAGAGAGAACCGCACCAGAGAACTTCAGGTGGTGTCCCAGCGGCTTCTTGCCACTTCCCTGGAGTCTGCCAACTGGCAGAGCATCACGGATTCTTCTAGATGGAGCGGTTGTTGCTGATTCAAGATTGGTGTTTGTGAGTGGATTGAGTTACTACTGCTGATTCTGTGTGAACTGAACTGCTGATATCCTGCCAACAACATAGACTGGATTCATCCCAATAAACGAAGTCTCAACAGGACCACATCCCCTTGTCCTATTTACCATCTTTTTTCCCCTACCTTTGGATGGTGAGCTCAAAGAGGGGGAGGGAAGGGTGGTGAAGGGGGTTTGAAGCATTTGAGAACCCTTATTAAAAGTATGTTATTTGGGGCTGGAGAGATGGCTCAGTGGTTAAGATCACTGACTGCACTTTTTTTTTTTTTTTTTTTTTGGTTTTTGGTTTTTGGTTTTTGGTTTTTGGTGTTTGGAAGACAGGGTTTCTCTGTGTAGCCCTGGCTGTCCTGGAACTTGAACTCAGAAATCTGCATTCCTCTGCCTTCCAAGTACTGGGATCAAAGGCATGCACCACCATTGCCTGGCTCCAATTCCTCTTCCAGAGGTCCTGAGTTCAAATCCCAGCAACCACATGATGGCTTACAACCATCTGTAATGAGATCTGACACCCTCTTCTTGTGTCTCTGAAGAGAGCAATGATGGTGTACTCATATGCATGAAATAAATAAATCTTTTTTTTAGGTTTTTTTTTTTTTTTTAAATCTAAGCCTACAGAGGTGTGAGCAAACTCCCTAAACTCATGGGCCAGGATCTCAGGTTGAATAAAAAAGAGATAAGGAGATAAGGAGTGGAGAACCGAGTTTTCACCTCACTCCTTCCTGACAGCAGATGCACTGTTGCCAGCTGCCCCTCTCTCCACCCATGGTGGATTCATCCCCTCAAACCATGGGCTAACGTCACAGCAGCAGGTAATGAGTACACCCAGTGCAGGAGACTGTTCAGCCTCAGAAGCTCGGGACAGCGAGTACTGTGGTCACGGAAACCGAACAACTAACTGCTTTTGTTCCAGGGGCCCCCAACCCTGCTCGCTTACCAGGATGCTGTTCCCTGCTGTTTACCGTCATAAACACCACGACGGAAAGCAGCTTGGTGGCGGTTTGAACGGGTAACAGCCCCCAAAGGCTCACATGTCTGAATACTTGGTCCCCACTTGATGGAACTGTTTGGGAAGGATTAGGAGGTGTGGCCTTGTTGGAGGAGGGGTGTCACCGGGGGCTGGCTTTGAGGTTTCAGGAGCCCATAGCACCTCCAGTGCTCTCTCTCTCTCTCTCTCTCTCTCTTCCTCTCTCTATCTCCCTCTCTCCCTCATGACTTTGGATCAGGATGTAAGCTTCCCACCTCTGCTCCAGCACCACGCCTGCCTGCTGCACGGTCATCCTGAACTCTCAACTATCGGGTCCATCCCAATAGACATTATCTTTCTTTTTTCTTTTAAGATTTATTTATTCATTTTTATGTATATGAGTACACTGCAGCTGTCTTCAGACACACCAGAAGAGGGCACTGGATCCCATTACAGATGGTTGTGAGTCACCATGTGGTTGCTGGGATTTGAACTCACGACCTCTGGAAGAGCAGTCTCTTAATAGCTGAGCAGTCTCTCCAGCCTGGACATTTTTTTTTTTTTTGTAAGTTTTCTTGGTCATGGTGTCTGTAAGAAAATGTTCATTTTTTCCGGACAGTGGTGGCGCACACCTTTAATCGCAGCACTCAGACAGAGCACTCAGGAGGCAGAGGCAGATGGATTTCTGAGTTTGAGGCCAGCCTGGTCTACAGAGTGAGTTCCAGGACAGACAGGGCTACACAGAGAAACCCTGTCTTGAAAAACCAAAAAATAAAAAACAAAATAAAAAAAGAGAAAGAGTTCATTTCATCACAGGGCTTAACTGTAGGTCACCCTGCAGGGAAGGCGAGGCAGCAACTCAAGCCAGGAACCCGGAGCAGGAACTGGAGCGGAGGCCACGGAAGGTCCTGCTTTCCGGAGCAGGACCTGGAGACGAGGCCACGGAGGGTGCTGCTTTCTGGCTTGCCCCCAGTGGTTTGCCCAGTTGCTTTTTTACACCACCTTGGGCCAAGCATATTCAGACCACCCCATATATAAAGATCCATTAGAATGGCTCACAGGCTGTGGTCCAGCTGGTCCCACAGTGGCTGTCTACCAGTGAAAGGCCCAAGACAGCTGTCTAGTCCACGCGGTCAGATGTCCCCGGTGGTCTTCAGGATGCAACTGAATCCAGAAGTCGGCGCTAATGACAGTGAAGGAATGGACTTGCCAGAGAGAGCCAGCAGGCAGGAGAGAATGCCTTCTTCTCTTCTGTGTCCTTTATATAGGCTGCCAGCAGAACGTGTGGCCCAGATTTCAGAAGGCCATTCTAACGGTCATGCCAGTGACTCTCGCTAAGCCTGTCATTCTAAGAAATTTAGTCACATCAAGCATTTTCCCATGGCCTGTGGGCCACTCTTCTACCATCAAGTGTAAAGTCTGCCGGGTGTGGTGGGCAAGCCTGCAATCCCAGCACTCGGGAGGCAGAGGCAGGCGGATTTCTGAGTTCGAGGCCAGCCTGGTCTACAGAGTGAGTTCCAGGACAGCCAGGGCTACACAGAGAAACCCTGTCTCAAAAAAAACAAACAAAAAAAAAGTGCAAAGTATTCTATTGAAGATTTTACCTATTTTGGGTTTTTTGTTGTTGTTGTTGTTTGTTTGGGGGGGTTTTTTGGTTGTTGTTGTTGTTGTTTTTTTTTGGTTTTTTTTTTGTTTTTTTGTTTTTGTTTTTTTGTTTTTTGTTTTTTGTTTTTTGTTTTTTGAGACAGGGTTTTTCTGTATAGCCCTGGCTGTCCTAGAACTCACTCTGTAGACCAGGCTGGCCTCAAACTCAGAAATCCACCTGCCTCTGCCTCCCAAGTGCTTGAATTACAGGTGTGTGCCACCACTGCCTGGCAGACTTTGCCTATTATAAAGGTTGTATTTCTGTCTTCTCAGTATTAACGTGTGAGAACTCTTTCCACATTCTCAGCCCAAGGCTTTCACCAGACCTGTGTTATAAGTAGCTTCTCTACTTGGTGACTTTGCCTCTGTCTTTTCTTTTCTTTTCTTTTCTTTTCTTTTCTTTTCTTTTCTTTTCTTTTTTCCTTTCTTTTCTTTCCTTTCCTTTCCTTTCCTTTCTTTCTTTCTTTCTTTCTTTCTTTCTTTCTTTTTTTTGGTTTTTCGAGACAGGGTTTTCTCTGTGTAGCCCTGGCTGTCCTGGAACTCACTCTGTAGACCAGGCTGGCCTTGAACTCAGAAATCCACCTGCCTCTGCCTCCCAAGTGCTGGGGTTAAAGACGTGTGCCACCACCACTGGGCTGCCTCTGTATTTTCTTGACAATGCTTCTGAAAGACCCGGAAAAAAACGAGGGTGCCCCAGCACCCCACGCCTTGGAAGGCGACACCCCAATCACTCATGAGAAAGTCTTTTTTTTTTTTTTTTTTTTTTTTTTTGGTTTTTCGAGACAGGGTTTCTCTGTGTAGTCCTGGCTGTCCTGGAACTCACTCTGTAGACCAGGCTGGCCTCGAGCTCAGAAATCCTTCTGTCTCTGCCTCCCAAGTGCTGGGATTACAGGCGTGTACTACCACGCCCAGCTCCATGAGAAAGTCTTGATGCAACAGCAAGAGGATTTTTATTCCAGAGGCTTTGGGGTTCACAGTCTTACACCACGCAGGGGTAGAGGACTGTGGACCCCTAGTGCAGAATCAGGACAGCTTTTATAAGTTCACAACAAAGCCTGCACATCACAAGCCAGTGGATTTGTACCACTCCATAGCTTCTAAGCCAATCAGTTTAAATTATCCAAGCCTGCGCCCCAAGGACCAATCAGTTTTCTATAGAAGCCAGATAGCAACTAGTTAGCTCATTTTCTCTTATGGGGCCAGGATCACATACTCAAGGCCTTTTTATCTAGTTTCTAACAAAGAGCAGGGTCTGGAATTTGAGGTGTTTAGGGCTTCTTAGGAGGCTGTAGTTAGAGCTGTAGTTTTTATCCTTTCACTTCTTGAGGAGCACTGGTTTTGTGTTTTGTTGAAAAGACCTGGATGAAAAGCGGATCTTCCCATTTCAAATGTTTAATTAAGAAAAACTCTCTCGCAGGTGTACCCAGCCTCTTGGGTTTTAGTTCACTCCGATATAGTCAAGTTGACCACCAAGAACTGCCTTCACGGCAGCTTCAACACAACAATACAGCCCTCTGGACAGAGGACGGGACAATAAAGTGTGAACACACTTTTAGAACCTGATAAACAGGCAGTGACTGAAAACAAACCAGAGAAATCCCGGGCCCTGAGAGCAGTTAGCTTGCTCTGCAGAGCACCAGGCAGCTCTAGAAGTGGGTGGGGTCCGACAGCACTGCAGGCAGAGGCGCACACGCCCTCCCCAGCACACAGAACTCAGCACTGCAGGCAGAGGTGCACACGCCCTTCCCAGCACATAGAGCTCCCAAATCCCCGCAACACCCACACAACATCCAACAGGCGGTGTCCTGAGTTGGATAGATTAAAATCTTTTTTTTTTTTTTTAAGATTTATTTAAGCCAGGTGTGGTGGCGCACGCCTGTAATCCCAGCACTTGGGAGGCAGAAGCAGACGGATTTCTGAGTTCGAGGCCAGCCTGGTCTACAGAGTGAGTTCCAGGACACCAGGACTACACAGAGAAACCCTGTCTCGGAAAAAAAAAAAAAAAAAAAAAAAAAAAAAAAAAAGATTTATTTATTTTATTTATATGAGTACACTATAGCTGTCTTCAGACACACCAGAAGAGGGCATCAGATCCCTATTACAGTGGTTGTGAGCCACCATGTGGGTGCTTGGATTTGAACTCAGGACTTCTGGAAGAGCAGTCAGTGCTCTCAACACCTGAGCCAGCTCTCCAGCCCAAGGATAGACTAAAATCTTATCCTCAGTTGTCGGGTACAGCGGCCTAGGCCTGTAATTCCAGCACTCAGAAGGGAGAGGCAGGGAGACGTCTGTAAACTCAAGGCCAGCCTAGTCAACACAGCAAGCTCCAGGTCAGCCATGGCGACGAACAATGAGGTGCGGGGTCAGGCCTTTTAACTCTGGGCAGAGGCTCCAGCGCTTTCTGAGTTGTACTAGGAAGAGCAGCCAGGTGCACGCTGTCTTCTCACCATCCCTGTTCCATACTGACAAATGCCGTTTGAATTTCTAACACTAACCGGTACATACAAGAGAAAGCTCTCTTTGTTTCTTTTTTTTTTTTCAGTTTTTCTAGACAGGGTTTCTTTGTGAAGTCCTGGCTGCCTTGGACCTCACTACATAGGCCAGGCTGGCCTTGAACTCAAGAGATCCTCCTATCTCTGCCTCCCTAGCCCTGGGATCAAAGGCAGCACCACTGTGTCTCTGTTACTTTTTGACGCTGGGAAAAGATTTCATGACCAAGAAAACACGTACTAGGGCTCACGGTTCCAGAGGCTGGGGTCTGTGATCATCACAGCCAGAAACATGGCGGCAGGCAGGCAAGGATAGGGCTAGGAGCATATATCCTGACCCAGAGGTTCGGCAGATTACTTACCTTTAAAACTCCTATTCTCCAGACAGGCTGGATTCCTTAATCTGGTAGAAGGGTGTATGGGTTGTCCTGGTGGTAAACAGGGGATAAAAGCAGAACTTATATCAGCTGCTGAACCCACTAGAACACCGACCTGTGAGGGCATCAAATTCCTGGCACCAGGATCAACTCCAGACCTCCCAGGACTCGGAAGATTCTTCCGAAGAAAAAAACTGCCAGGGCCAAGGGATCTAATATACACAGCTGGGAAGTCGTGATGGGGAAACCGTGGGGGGCGGGGGTCAGGTGGGGTGGGAGTCACTCCCCTTTCTCCTCAGAGCTGCTGATTGTCTGTGTCTTTGTGTCCCTCCTTACCATGAGCACCAGACACTGGGACAAAAATCACCAAACATCAGACGGAATTCGTGCAAGAAGTGCATGGTAACACAGGAAACAAAAGCAGACACAGGGAAACTGTTTATTTCTTTTACTTTTTTAGATAATATAATTACATCATTTTCCCATCCCTTTCCTTCCCCAAACAGTCGCAAGTACCCCTCACTCCTTCAAAGTCACGATCTTTTTTTCACTAATTGCCATCGCATGCATATGTGTATATTATATAATATATATACATACATGCATACACACATACATACATACATTCCTAACTATAACCTCCTCAGACTGCATGTTATTTGTGCGTATGTTTTCAGGGCTGACCACTCGATAATGGATAACTCTTCCCTGGGAGGATTCTTCCAGTTTCCTGTAGTGCTTTGTGTACTGTTGAAGTCTCAAGAACGTCGGGAAATGTTTCTTCTTCTTCTTCTTCTTCTTCTTCTTCTTCTTCTTCTTCTTCTTCTTCTTCTTCTTCTCCTCCTCCTCCTCCTCCTCCTCCTCCTCCTCCTCCT